>JASDQU010101387.1:432248-451841 GCA_032191745.1 Picea mariana
AGGTAATATCCTCCTCCTAGTAGACTTTAATGTTGGGACTGAAACTAAAAAAGCTACTATTTTAAGTAATGACTCCAACCATAATCCTTTATGGCTAGATGAGGACCTTGTTTTATCTAATAACTACAAAAGAAGCTCTGAAGACCTAATTGAGAATTTGTTTGGTACTGAGTTGGTCAAGCTCTGCAGCTATGAACACCTAATAATTTGCAATGGAGTATTGAAGTGGTCAAACTCCAACCAGATGACATGTATTGATGGGTTAGATAGTAGTCATGGAAACACAAGGGTGGCCAAACTCCAACTAGAATTTCCCATATCTTTTCTTCCCTTATTACCAACCAGCAAGTCATGGAAATACAAGGATTGTGGCAAAATTCAAATTATGACAATCATTGTATTTCCATTACTTGCTTGATAATAAGGGGAGAAAAGATATGGGGAATTATTTCATGGCGTTTCCCATCAACAACGACGAAAAAAATATCGATTTGGTTCACTCAAATGGAAACGTTCAAATCCTTCATAACGTGCTCAGAGCCAGCTAAATTGTCAACAAATTCCCTCATAATTTAGTCATCCACTCTCACTCCTACATCGCATAGAATACTCTAGCGCTTTAGAAAATAAGGACATCTGAAAGCATAGAATCGAACCCGCTATCATTGCTTAGGATAAGGGTTGTTCTCCTTCTCCTCCAACTACATCTCCAGTTCAATGTCCAAATCCTCTTCTTGGGCAGCCTTAGAGGATTGTGGGTCTCCATTGAGTACTATGGAGTTGTCTTGGGTTCCTGCTAAGTTAGTGAGCCCTCGAACCTATTTTATTTTTCCAACCTACTCATCTACCTTCGAAACCCTGATCTGTATGCTAAATACTAACTGATACATTACCTTGAAATTACCTTCAAATATTCTTATCATGTGGATAATATCATATCAGTCCTCATTATTTTCTCCAAGGGTTGAAACACTAGAATTTATCAACTAGTAACTCTCTGGTGTTCTCAAGAATTTGGTATCTTGAGTGCTGGATTAAATTGGGTCCATCCACCCATGGATATCCTACATAATTTTTCATCAAGAATAATTCTTCACTTGACCCTAACTTCTGCCTCCATAACCTCCACTTCTTATTTCTCAACCTCTAAACAATTCTAGAGAAACTAATGTCTCACTTCCCATGTGTCATTTTCTTCTTTGCTCCAGGAGTGACAAAATGATGAAGAATCCCCTCCTTTCCTTTAACAAATAAAAAAGTATTATGTGTGTAAAATTAATTTTCCATTATATATAATTTAAACAATTATATCTATATATTTTTTAATAAAAAAAAACTATATGTTATAACCCTAAAGTTAATTGCCTAGACCAAAAAGCTAGATAGATTTACTAAAATACATCATTTATAATATTTGTTTCCTAAAGTAATTTCCATTTCATAAAATCATAAAACACTTTTATGACTTTTTCCTCTTAAAACTATGGAGAAAAGAAAAATAAAATTAAAGAAAATAAAAAACCCTAAAAGTATTGGTTAAAATTGATATGGTCAAATAATAATATTTTATTACCATGACCATATCAAACATAACCACTATTCTCCTTATAAATTCAAGTGGTCGCCTCCATTTCCCATCTCCATCCATAATGCTCCCAAAATTTGGCCACATTCACCATCGCTTCATTCACAAAGGAGAGGGGTCAAGCCAAGCCATACACTAGAGAAACAACAAGAACAAGGAGGAGGCCAAAGAGACCATTTATTTTGTTGAAGGATTGTAAGGATTTATATTGGGTAATGGAATACTTAATCATTTTTTTGGTAGATTTGTTGTTGTAATTTTTTTTTATTTAGCTATAGTTATTTTATTTCCACATGAATAACATAAGCATGAAGATAACATTTCCATTTAAAGTTAGGGTTTTTATCTTTCTTTTTATCATTTTTTTGTGATCTAGATCAGATCGATAGATTTGCAGATCTATTAAGACTTAGGGTTTCTATGTGATCTAGATACAACCACTAGATTTGTAGATCTACTAGTACTTGTTGCAAAATTTACACAACACTATATAATAAAAGGAGTGGGCTAACTCGGGAGCAATCTTCCCTCCCAATTTCCACTTTTCATGAAAAAACCGGGATTGAACCCTTTCACAGTAGTTTGAGTTTAGTATGAATCAAAGTTCCATGCATTTCAGAACCTTCCTAGAGGGGTTTTGCCCCATTTTAAACCAACATGCCTAGAAAATAATTTTGAATTGACCTGAAATTTAAAAGATGACAGCATGAAAACCTTTTGAAAAGGTAACTAGAGAGGGAAGATTGCTCCAGAATTAGCCCACTACTATAACAAAATATAAAATAAAATCAATAAAAATTAAAAAAAAAAAAAAAAATTAAAAAAATATGAAAAATCAAATCAAATAATTATGGGTTGGGTAGGCAACTTGTGGCGAATGTGCCTCCCGATGACTGCAGGGAAAATGAAAATCACAAAACGTGGATCCAACCCTTCTCTGGCTCACTCTTCTTTCCAAAATTTTGTGTTTCACTTAGGGTTTTGTGTGGAGGTCCGAGTGTTGAGATGGTTCCATCGCCTACCGCTTGAAGGGCACAGAAACGGCTGCTAGGCCGACTCCTTCTCTGCTCGATTCCTCTCTTTCTACGGATGGCCGTGGTGGTGGTGGATAGCTCCTGGCTTTCTACGGATGGCCGTGGTGGTGGAGCGACGAATGCTAGCGATCTGGTGTGAGTCCACGGTCTGCATGCCAAGGTGCGACCATTTTTCTGTTTTTGTTTTTTCTTCAATGCCGGTTGATGGGGTTCAACTACCTGGCATGAGAGTTCAGACGCGATGTTTGAGCAATATCATAGAGGTAGCAGAGGGCTTGTCCTGTATAACAGTTGCGCGGCTTCTTACCAGTGACCGAGGTTAATTTTCTTGCCTGGTCGGGTTGTGGTGACGTGTCGGATGTATGGTCTACTTGGATGCATTTATGGTTTGTAAAACATGCCCTTGAAGTTGTTAGATAGATCTTCCATTCGATTATGTAAGTTGTTAGATAGATCTTCCATTCGATTGTGTATTTCATTGAGTGTACAGTCTCTATTGTTTGTTGTCATACATATTATTCAGAATTGTCATTTTTTTTAATTCAATCTGTGGATATTAAGAATTGTCATGTTTTTTTAATAGAATAGGATTTATACTGGAGACCAAGATGCCTAGCGCGGAAGTTTACAGTCCATTACCAGATGCTGAAAGTGCAGTTCACTAATGGACGAATTTGTTTCCATAGCTTCTCCTTCAGTCTCCACCATTGGTCTCTGGAGGTTACCAACTTCTCATAAGCCTTCTCAAATTCCGTAGTATTTCACAGCCTACTCTCCTTATTTGCGTTCCAGAGTATTGCACAGCCTACTCTCCTTATCTGAGGAAGCTTTGTCCACTGAGCGTCCTACCTTCCATAAGCTTTGTAATAAATTCCGTGAACACTCTGATTCGAAGGTGTCCGTCCACGTCCGCCTTCTTTATCTTGAACATATTTGAGAGAGCAGACCATACCCACGTTCCTGCCAAGAGAAGGTCATACTCTCATAGCACTGGGACCTGGAAAACTCCTTCGTCGTAAGGAAATACGTGTTGCCTACCTTTAGTTGGTCATTTACCGAAAGCGCTCGAGTCTTCTGCCCGAAGTAGTCAGAGTGGCAGACTAAATGATGCGAGAATTCGTGGACGATTTGGCCGGCTCTAAGTGAGTTACGAAGGATTCGAACGTTGTCGTCTGGTTCACTCGATAGTTTTTTCCTTGTTGTTGATGTGCAACGCGATGAAAGAGTCGCCCATATATTTTCTTTCCTTATTATCAACTAGCAAGGATTGTGGCAAAATTCAAATTGTGACAATCATTGTATTTCCATTACTTCTTGATAATAAGGGAATAAAAGATATCAGAAATTATTTCATGACATTGCACATCAACAATGATCCAGCTGGTTCACTCAGATGGTAACCTTCAAATCCTTGATAACGTGTTCAAAACCAATCAAATTGTCCACAAATTCCTTCATAATTTAGTCAACCACTCTGACTTCTTCTACATCACACAGAAGACTCAACAACTTTAGACAACTACAAATTCCCTCATAATTTAGTCGACCACTCTGACTTCTTCTACATCACACAGAAGACTCGAGCGCTTTAGACAAATGACCAATTAAAGTAGACAACACGTATTTCCTTATGGCAGGGGAGTTTTTCAGGTATGTGTGATTGCTTCTATTGCTGGCTTCCATTATATCACCATAGTCCAAAAAGATCCCAGTGCTATGAGCTTATTAGCCTTTCTTTACACAATTAGTGGTATTGTTGGAAATTGGTGACAACTAATTCTTCCATGAATAAGATTTCAGATCCTATAATCCAGGGATGGTTGTAACCAATACGACCAAATCAAGTTAGCATATGGATGAGGTTACATTTAATAATTAGTTTCTAGTGTACATTGCTATAAATTGATGTATGTCCATAGAGGTTGAGGGTGAGTGACATGAGTGTGAGCATGTTGTAATATCTTTGATTTTTATAATAATACAATAGATACCTGTGCTTGGTGGACGTAGCCCAATGTTTGAGTGAACCACGTTAAATCTCTGTTTTTTATTTTTGTGCTTGAATTATGATATTTGTGTTTCCACATTTGCAAATTACAACAAGTGGTATCAGAGCAGAGTTGGAAGTCGAGTTGGAAGTCCTAGGGTGTCAAGCAATGTTGTCTTTTTCAAGGGAGCACCGACTTTTACATCAGCGCTTGGTTACCATTATGAATGGAACAACAGGTCTAGGACAACGCCGCTCAGAAATAGCGTTGGGATATTAGAGGGAGCGCTGAGAGGGAGCCAATGCTTACCTTACCTTCCAAAGGGAGTGTTGTCCGTAGTAGTGCACTTACGAATTTTTGTTAATGATAATTCGGCGCCCATCCATATACTCCAAATGAGCGTTCACCGCCTTTATAAAACACCCATATGATTATTCCTTTTGGAAAATTAAAGGTATATTTTTATATGAAAGTGGAAAGGTTTTATTATATTTTGGAATTAAAATATACTAGCACAACCACAATTACGTGGTTGATTAACGTCGAAAGGCATATTAAAAAAAAATTCCCTACTGGTGACCGCTGGTGATGTCAGTACAAAAACGCGGCCACCAAACGTCAGTCAACAGAAACATGAAACATCAAGATCTTACCACTCTGTGTGAATACCTTAATATTTTTTAATCAGGTAGATGTGGCAATAAATTAGTGAACACAGTAATTTTTAAACACGATTAGGTAAATGTAGAAAAGTAAACATATAAACGAATGTCTTTATAACAGCTCGGAATTTAATGGATGAAATCAAAGCCATTCATTTATTGTGACGACTAAGAATATTCTAGGAATATTTAATCTCCTCCATAGAAAACATATTAAGAACTAAAAACCTATTAAATGTGCCCATTGCCAATAGGTGTACGCCTTTCGGTGTAAATATGTAAAGGTGGAGGTATAGTTTTATAGGAAAGTGGAAAGATTTTATTATATTTTGGAATTAAAATATAGTATGTAAAGGTGGAGGAGTGGTTTTTAATTAAAAAAAAAATGTAAGTTATGTGGGTGGATATGTTTTAAAGGTTTTTTAGTTAAACTTTTTTACCAATCATTCCAATCATTCCTCCGCACATTTTTTAAAAGGGATTTGGTTATCATAAGTAGTGGTGCTTTTTGGAACGTTTCCTCTAATGAAAAAGATGCATTGCTTTAAGTTCAAAATTGGGAAGTTCAATGGCAAGAACAATTTCGAGATCTGGAAGGTTAAGATGTATGATCTACTCATGCAACAGGGCATGGTAAAGGTGCTTTTGAGAAAATCAAAGCAGCAAGCGTCCATAAGAGACGAAGACTGAGACGGGATGGATGCGAGAGCACTGAGTGCCATACACCTGTGTTTGGCCGACGATGTACTATTCAACATTGTCTCGGAGAAGACAACAGTTTGTTTGTAGTCAAAGATGGAAAGCCTGTACATGACGAAATCCTTGACAAACTAGATCTTCTTGAAAATGAAATTGTACAGTTTGTGCATGAAGGAAGGTATGAAGATAGTTGATCATATAAATACTTTTAATACTCTGTTAGTTCAATTGACTAGCATGGGAGTGAAATTTGAATCCGAAGATAAGACAATTACATTATTGTGTTCTTTGTTCGCGTCATGGGATGATTGTGTTACCTCTACTAGTTTCAGTTCAACATAAAGTATTGAGTTTGATGATATTGTTGGAGCTTTACTGTCTGAGGAAACAAGGAAGAAATGCAATCTAGAAACCTATACATCTGAGGCATTGGTGATTAGAGGCGGACCTAAAGAAAGAGGACACGATCAAAGGGATTTCTCTCATTCAAAGTCGAAGGGAAGAAAGAGCAAGCATAAGTGCTCATTTGTGGCAAATCTGGACACCTGAAGAAGGATTGTTGGAAGAGACAACAAGCCTCCAAATAAGACCCTCCAAAAGAGACGAAGGAAGAAAACACAACTGAAACAGGTTCAGGTATGGTTGATGAAGTTTTATCAATTAGTATTGGTTCATTTCATGATCAACAGTGGTTATTAGGTTCTGGTGTTTCAAACCACATGTTTCTTCATAGACACTAGTTTATTACTTACCAGTCTATAGATGATGGAGTAGTTTACATGGGAAATGACATTTCATCTAAAGTTGTGGGAATTGATAGCATACGAATTAAGATATTTGATGGAGCTGTTAAAATGCTAACTGATGTAAGACATGTACCTAAGATTATGAAGAACCCAATCCCTTTGGGAGTCCTAGACACAGGAGGTTACAAGACTATTATTCAAGGTGGAGTTATGAAGGTCTACAAAAGAATTCTACTAGTTATGAAAGCAAAGAAGGCTGGTAACCTATTTATGTTAGAAGAGAGGACTGAATTAGATCATGCGACAACGATATCTAAGAAAGAAAGTGATTATGTTTGACTGTGGCATCAACAATTGGGTCATATGAGCAAACAAGGTTTAAAGGTAGTAACTGATTGCAAGTTACTTCCTAGTCTAAAGTCTTTAAAGTTAGATTTTTGCAAGCACTATACTTATGGAAAATAGAATAGGCAGAAATTTAAAACTGGAAGACATACCAGTAAGGGAATCCTTGATTATATCCATTCTGATGTTTGGGGGCCATCCCCTACTATTTCATATCGAGGATCATCATAGTTTGTAAATTGTATAGATGATTTCTCTAGGAAGGTGTGGATCTATATGTTAAAGAGTAAGGCTAATGTATTTATAGTTTTCAAGCAGTTTAGAGATTTAGTGGAAAAGGGAACTGGTAGATCCATTAAATGTTTAAGAACTAATAATGGTGGTGAATTCATGTCAATGGATTTTGAGAATTATTGCAAGGAATTTGGGATAGATAGGCATACAACCACTACATATACTCCTCAGAAAAATGGAGTTTTTGAATGCATGAACAAGACTCTTCTAGAGAGAGCAATGAGTATGCTTAGTAATGCCAATTTGCAGCAGAAACTATGGGCAGAAGCAATAACTACAACTTGTTATCTGGTGAAGCGATCACCTTCAACAACAATAAAATGCAAAATTTATGAGGAGGCATGGACAGGTCAACCTTGTAATTATTCTAATGTTAAAATTTATGGTTGTGATGCCTATGCTCTAATTCTGAAACATCAACATTCTAAATTAGATCCAAAATAAAAAAGGCTTATCTTTGTTGGATATGGTGATGGTATTAAGTGGTATAAGTTGTGGGATCTTACTTCCCACAAGATCACCATTAACATAGATGTAATATTTGATGAATCATCTGTCATCAAATCAAATCTAGATGTTCAAATGAAAGAGGAAGAAGCACCAAAGTATCAGCAAATTCAATTTGAAACTAATGAAGGTGAACATGAACAAGTTTCAGAAGATTTTCATGAAGATTATCCTACAATAGAGGAAGACATGGTTGATGATGACAGTCAACAGATTGTGGATGAGCCACAAAATTCCCTAAGGAGGTCTACACAAGTCATAAATCCTCCAAGAAGGTATGATGATGAGCCTTCGTGCTATCAGGAAGCTCTGAAGGGTTCTAACAATGATAAATGGAATGAAGCGATGAAGGATGAAATGAAGGCATTAGAGAGGAATGTTACGTTGGACCTCGTAGAACTTCCAAGAGATAGAAAAATTGTAGGTTGCAAGTGGGTCTACAAGGTGAAGAAGGGTGTTGATGATAAGGTGGAAAGGTACAAAGCAAGGATGATTGTCAAACGGTATTCTCAGAAAGAAGGTATTCACTTTCATGAGATTTTTTCACCAGTTTTTAAGTCTGTGTCAATTCGAATTTTGTTAGCATTAGTTGCATTGCTTGATTTGGAGTTGGAGGAACTAGATGTTAAGAGTTCTTTCTTACATGGAAATTTGGATGAGGAAATTTACATGGAACAACCTAAAGGGTTCGTTTAGAATCACAACAAGAAATTTGTTTGCAGGCCCATGAAATCATTGTATGGTATGAGGCAGTTGCCTAGACAATGGTACAAGAAATTTGACTCTTTCATTGTGAGCCAGAATTATACAAGGAGTGAGTATGATCATTGTGTCTACTTGAAGAAATTGAATAATCATATATTCATTATCTTAGTATTGTATGTTGAGGATATCCTTTTAGCAAGCAAAAGCATAACTGAGATCAACAGGTTAAAGGCTCAGATGCCTAGGATGTTCAATATGAAAGATATAGGAGCAGCAATGTAGATTTTGGGCATGGATATATTCAGAGAAAGGAGGAATGGTTAGCTTTGGTTGTCACAACATACGTATGTTGAGAAGATACTTTTGAGGTTTGGAATGAATGATGTGAAACCAATTTTAGTCCCTTTGGCTTCCCATTTTAAGCTTTCTTGAAGTTTATGTCCTAGTACAAAATAAGAAAAGGAATATATGTCTTGAATACCATATGTTAATGCAATAGGAAGCTTAATGTATGTGATGGCTAGTACAAGGAGAGATATTTCACATGTAGTTGGGGTTGTTAGCAGGTATACGGAAAATCCAGGTAAAGAGCACTGAGAAATAGTGAAATGGGTGCTTTGGTATCTAAGGGGCACAAGTGATTACTGTATCACCTATAATAGTGGTCATGAATTAGTTTGTGGATATGTTGATTCTGATTTCGTGGGTTATTTGGACAAGAGAAGGTCGACTTTAGGGTATGTCTTTATTCTTGCAAGTGGAACTATTAGTTGGATGTCAAAGCTACAAAAAATTGTTTCTTTATCCACTATAGAAACACAATATGTAGTTGCTTCACATGCTTGCAAATAGGAAATTTGGTTGAAAGGTTTGTTTGGTGAGTTTGGAAGGATGCAGGACAAAGGAAAGCTAATTTGTGATAGTCAAAGTGTTATTCACTTGGTTAAGAATCCATCATGTCACAATAAAAATAAACATATACCTATCAAGTACCATTTTGTAAGACAGGTCATCGACGAAGGTGGAGTCTCTCTGGAAAAAGTGCATACAAAGGAGAACTGCACAGACATGTTCACAAAGAAAGTATTTTTAGAGAACCTACAATGGTTCTTGGCTTCTCTTGGCTTGTAGAAAAGGTGATGAACAAAGAAAGAGAAAGGTATCAGGTTAATTGTTGTCAAGGTGTAGATTGTTGGAAACTGGTGACATCAAATTCTTTCATAATAGGATTTTAGATCCTTTGATCCAGAATTGGTTGTAACCAATATGACCAAGTTATAATATGGATGAGATTACATTTAGTAATTAGTTTATAATGTACATTGCTATAAATTGATGTGTGCCCATAGTGGTTGAGCGTGAGTGAGATGAGTGTGAGCCTATTGTAATCTCCTTGATTCGAATAATAAGACAATCGATACCTATGTTTGGTGGACGTAACCTAATGTTTGGGTGAACCACGTTAAATCTCTGTGTTTTAATTCTGTGCTTGAATTATGATATCTATGTTTCCACATTTGCAAATTACAACATGTGTGACATGTGGTTGTGCAACACATAAGGTTAGTCTAAGATTAATTTAGGGTTTAGAACTATATAGTCTAATATTAATTTAGGGTTTAGAACTAGTGACTTCACACAATTGAGTACCTTACAACATAATGTAAATCATAACCAATGCTATTTTTAAATTTGATGTAATTTTTTTAATAATTTTTTATTTTATTTTTTAAATTGCAAAATATAACATAATGTAAATAAACACATCACACACACACACACACACACACATATATATATATATATATATTAGTGTTTCTAAATTTGATATAAAATTTTCTTTATAACTTTTAACATTTTATTGACTTTGCTAATCACAAGAATATCCAAATACTATTACATTAATAAAATATAATTAGAAAATAACTTTTCAAATCACAATATCCAAATACCATTACATTAATAAAATATAATTAGAAAATAATCTTTATGAATTTAACTTGGAACTTTCTTAAAACCTTTAAGATGATATTATAAGGGATCCTCTGAATTTAACTTGGATCCTTTTTTGAAACTGTGGTGGAGAAAAATTTCTATTATAAGTTGCATCCCTAATGATATTGATATTATCTATTTAGCTGAAACATGGGAGCATGAGGAGTCTAAGGTCCCTAACATGGAAGGATTTGTCTTTCGGCATGGAATAAAAAAGTCCTACAGTAAAGGGATATGAGGCATTGTTTATCATATTAGAAAGAAAATTTATCCTCTCATTCAACTTCATAAGATTGACTGTCTTAATCAATACATTTGGATAGAAATTTCACACCCCAATGCTATGAATATGTATATAGCAATTTGTTATTTTGCACCTATTAATTCTACTTTTTATAAGAAAAATAATCTAGATAAAAATTGTCCCTATAATAATTTAGAACAGCATATTTATAATTTGAAAAATGAATGTAATATCCTCCTGCTATGAGACGTTAATGCCAGGACTGCAACTAAACAAGCTACTCTTTTAAGTATTTACTCCAACCATAATCCTTTATGGCTAGATGAGGACATTGTTTTATCTAATAGCTACAAAAGAATATCTGAAGACCTAATTGAGAATTTGTTTGGTACTAAGTTGGTCCAACTCTTCAAATCTCAAGACCTAATAATTTGGAATAGAGTAATGAAGTTGCCTAACTCCAACCAGATGACCTGTATTCATGGGATAGGTAGTAGTCATCGAAATACAAGGACGACCAAACTCCAAACATAATTTCCCATATGTTTTCTTCCCTTATTACCAACCAGCAAGTCGTGGAAATACAAGGATTGTGGCAAAATTCAAATTGTGACAATCATTGTAGTTTCATTACTTGCTTGATAATAAGGGAAGAAAATATATGGGAAATTATTTCATGGTGTTTCCCATCAACAACGAGGAAAAAACTATCAAGTTGGTTCACTCTGATGGTAATGTTCAAATCCTTGATAACGTGCTGAGAATGAGCTAAATTATCCACAAATTCCCTCATAGTTTAGTCAGTTACTCTGACTCCTACATCACACAGAAGACTCGAGCGCTTTAGAAAATAAGGACATCTGAAAGCATAGAATCATACTCGTTATCATTTCTTAGGATAATGGGTGTTGTCCTTCTCCTCCAACAACATCTCTAGTTCAATGTCCACATCCTCTTCTTGGGCAGCCTTAGAGGACCGTGGGTATCCATCGAGTACTATGGGGTTGTCTTGGGTTCCCACTGAGTTAGTGGACCCTCCAACCTATGTTTATTTTCCAACCTTCTCATCTACCTTTGAAACCCTGATCTTTATGCTAAAGATTAACTGATACATTACTTTGAAATTACCTTCAAATATTCTTATCATGTGGATAATTTCATATCACTCCTCCTTATTTTTCTCCAAGGCTTGAACTAATAGAGTCTTTATCAACTAGTAGCTCTCTGATGTCCTCAAGAATTTGGTATCTTGAGTGCTGGATTAGATTGGGTCCATCCACCCATGGATATCCTACATAATTGTTCATCAAGAATAGTTACTCACTTGACCCTAACTTCCGCCTCCAGAGCCTCCACTTCTTGTTTCTCAACCTTTAAACAATTCTCCAGAAACTAGTGTCTCACTTCCCATGTGTCATTTTCTACTTTGGTCGTGGAGGGACAAAATGATGAAGAAGTCCCTCCTTTCATTTAACAAATAAAAATAATTATGTGTGTGTGTATAAAATTAATTTTCCATTACATATAATTTAAACAATTATATGCATATATTTTTTAATTAAAAAAAATAACTATAGGTTATAACCCCAAAGTTAATTGCCTAGACCAAAAAGCTAGATAGATTTACTAAAATACATCATTTATAGTATGATATCATATGTTTAAATCCACTTTTACATCATTTTGGACACTATTATAAGTTAATGAACCAATTTTCCTAAAGTTACTTCCATTTCAAAAAATCATAAAACACTTTTATGACTTTTTCCTCTTAAAACTATGAAGAAATGAAAAATAAAATTAAAGAAAATAGAAAACCCTTAAAATATTGGTTAAAATTGATATGGTCAAATAATAATATTTTATTACCATGACCATATCAAAGATAACCACTATTTTTGTGGTTGCCTCCATTTCCCATATCCATCCATAATGCTCGCAAAATTTGGCTACAACTTTTGGCCACATTCACCATCCCTTTGAGTCACAAAGTACAGAAGTCAAGCCAATCCATACACTAGAGAAACAACAAGAACTCTCCCAAGCAGGAGGTCAAAGAGACCATTTTGTTCAGAATGGTGTTGTAAAAGATTTATATTGGGTAAGATCTGAATGGTGTTGTAAAAGATTTATATTGGGTAATGGAATACTTAATTGTTCTTTGGTAGATTTGTTGTTGTAATTTTTTTTTATTTAGCTATAGTTATTTTATTTCCACATGAATAACATAAGCATGAAGATAATATTTACATTTAAAGTTAGTGTTTCTATCTTTGTTTCTATCATTTTTTTGTGATCTAAATAAGATTGATAAATTTGCACATATGCTAAGTCTTAGGGTTTCTAGCTTAGTTTCTATTATTTTTCTGTGATCTAGATACAACCACTAGATTTGTAGATCTACTCGTACTTGTTGCAAAATTTACACAACACTATATAATAAAAGGAGTGAGCTAACTCACCAGCAATCTTCCCTCCCTATTTCCACTTTTCAGGAAAAAATGAGAATCCTTTTAGGGTAATTTGAGTTTAGTATCATCAAAGTTCCATGCATTTCAAAACCTTATCCTAAGGGTCTTGCCCCATTTTAAACCAACCAGCATGTTCAGAAAATAATTCTGCATTGACCCAAAATTTAAAAGCTGGCAGCCCCAGGGCATGTCTGAAAGTTAACTAGAAATGGAAGAATGCTCCGGAATTAGCCCATTCCTATAATAAAATATAAAATAAAATCAATAAAAAATAAAATCAAATGGGAAATCAAATCAAATAATTATGGGTTGGGTAGGAAACTTGTGGCCAATATGCCTCCCGATCACCCCAGGGGAAATGAAAATCACAAAACGTGGATCCAACCCTTCTCTGGCTCACTCTTCTTTCCAAAATTTTGTGTTTCACTTATGGTTTTGTGTGGAGGTCCGAGTGTTGCGATGGTTCCATCGCCTAGCGCTTGAAGGGCACAGAAACGGCTGCTAGGCCGACTCTTTCTCTGCTCGACTCCTCTCTTTCTACGGATGGCCGTGGTGCTGGATAGCTCCTTGCTTTCTACCGATGGCCGTGGTGGTGGAGATACGAATGCTAGCGACCTGGTGTGAGCCCACGGTCTACATGCAATGGTGCGACCATTTTTTTGTTTTTGGTTTTTCTTCAATCCTGGTTGATGGGGTTTCAACTACCTGGTATGAGGGTTCAGACGCGATGTTTGAGCAATATCATAGAGGTAGCAGAGGGTTTGTCCTGTTTAAGAGCTGCGCGGCTTCTTACCAGTGACCGAGGTTAATTTTCTTGCCTGGTCGAGTTGTGGTGACGTGAGGGTTTCCTGGCCGCCTTCCTTTGGGCGCTTGCCATGCTTTTCAGGTGATCCAAAGATCCTTTTATTAGTTATTAGTTATTAGTTATTAGGGAGGGAAAAGTTACATAGTATGTATGGTCTACTTAGTTGCATTTATGGTTTGTAAAACATGTTAAATATATTGTACCCTCAACAGTATGACCATACACTGCCAGCTGTATTGGACAGTTGTACTTTCTATTTTTGTTTTGCTTGAGCATATATAGCTCAACCATCTTACAATGTTCTAAGCTCTGTACTTCTTCTGTACTTCTTCATACATTCTCAATACACTGTTCTATTCTCTTCTCTCTGTATTCTCTCTTTGCCTCACAATTTATCATGGTATCAGAGCTTCAGAAGTAAGCCTCTTCACACAGTCTGGAGAGCAACTCGATCCTCACAGCGCAGAGCCTCACGGATCTTGAGAGCACGCGACACAGCCTTTTCACAAGGCTTGGAGAGTTGTTCGTAATACTCTTTAAAGAGAGTTGTAAGAATCTTGCAGAGGTTGCAAAGAGTACTTCGCTCGAAAGAACGAGGAAGTAGAGAACGCAGAAGAAGAAACCTGCACAATTTTTCAAAGAACCGTCAAAGATTGACACAGAAGAGCTGCAGAAGAGAAGAATGTTTAAAGAACTCGAAGAATCTATTCAAATTCGTTAAAGATTGCTACAGAAGGCAGCATCATTTAAAGATTTCAAGAAATCGCTCAAATCTGTCAAAGATTGTAGCAAAGAACGAAGAATTTGTGAAATTCTTTCAAATCTTTGAAAGATTCACAATCTTTTCTTCCATAGGAGGAATTCTGTCAAATTCGGCAAAGATCATGTCAAACACGCAAGGAACATCCACTAAGGCCGTAAGATTCGTCCTACGAACGAATCCAGAGCGGGAAACCAGTCCAGAAGGGATGAGGAGAGCACGGCAAAGGCAAAAGCATTTCAGCCGTTCGATCTTGCCCAAAGGCGCGACAGCCGTTGGATCAGCAGGAAAGTGCACGGGGTTTAACCCTCTAGAGCGCACAAGAGGACTTTTGGCTTGATAAATCCCGACGTCATCTTGACCGTCCATCAAGAGACATGTGGTGAGATCCTATTCCATCGCAAAATCGGGAATCGGGAGTTGGACGAGCAAAGGAAACTACTCTCCAAAAACTCTGATACACGATATCGCGAAATCCCGAGAAGACTTGTAAGCCTTCCATCTCAGAGGACAGGTGGTAGCAGATCAACGCATCGTCGACATATCGACATTCGGGGTTTCAAGCTGTCAAAGAAATTTGACATCGCAACTCGCAAAATCGCGATACGCGAAATCGCGATCAGATCTTAGTTGTTCATCTCTCTTGGACACGTGGCGAACATTGCAGCGCCTAACGACATTTCGGAATTCGGGGTTTCAATTTGTCAAAGAAACTTGGCATCGCAACTCGCGAAATCGCGATAGGCGAAATCCCGATCAGATCTCAGCCATCCATATCTCCTGGACACGTGGCAGACATCGAGGCCGCCGTCAGCGTATCAACATTCGGAGTTTCAAGTTGACAGAAATTTGGAGCATCGCTAACCACGATATCCCAAGGAGGAATCAGGACCGTCCATCACTCCCGGACGCGTGGCGTAAATCCAGGGACTGGGGAAAAGTTTCGACAACGAAAGCGCCATCGGCATATCAGGATTCAGCGTTTCGCGATTCTTGAGGACAAGAAACTCAAGCACTTCAAAACTCCAAAGTCCAAAATCCCGACAGGAGGAACCCTCCATTTGCGGGGCCCAGCTGATGTCATCTCGTCATACGAGTCAATCGACGCATCGACATTTCGCGGAACATGGAGACAAGACGTCCGGGTCATATCTATTCGCGAAATCGCGAGGAGAGATCATGACCGTCCATCTGTTGAGGACGTGTGTCGCAGATCAGAGCCATCGGGAAAAGTCCCGATAGGACAGCGCCATCGAAAAATCGGAGATCGGGGAATCAAGGAGTCAGAAAACCTTGACATCAGGACTCGCGAAATCCTGATTTGCGATATCGCGATAAGATCTGGACTGTTGAATTATCCAAAGGCGTCTTTCACGTTTCATCATTTTGAAAGACAAAAGAACAGGAAAAGACCGTAGCGCCTTAACATTAAATCACGTGGTCACATTGCAAGGAGACCAAGGGCCACTTCAAAGCCCGATAAGCTCCCATCGGCCATCGACAAATCAACGTTTCTGAGATCAAAGGTAAATACAAATTTTTCCCTCTATTTTTACTGTAATTATTTTTTGAAATGGCATCATCTAGCAACCTAGGACCAACTCAGGGTCCGATTCTTCTGGGAAAGAACTATGAGTTCTGGTCTCTTCGAATGAGGTCGGTATTGCAAGCACAAGAGTTCTGGGAACCAGTGGATCTCGGATATGTGGAACCAGATCCAGCCGCCCTCACTGCCATGACAAATGCACAGAGAATTTCTCAGGCAACTCCGAGGACCAAAGAAAACAAAGCGAAGTTCTAGATTCAGAACTCTGTGGATGATTCAATTTTCTCAAAAATCACAGGCGCTAGTACTTCCAAACAGGACTGGGACATCCTTAAAACGTCCTACCAAGGAAATGACAGGGTAAAACCAGTTAAACTACAGTCCTTGTGGACACAATTCGAGACTCTCAGAATGACAGAGTCCAAAACTATAGATGAGTTCATGACCAGAGTCATGGGAATCGTGAACTAGATCAGACTGATTGGTGAAACCATCACTGATCAATGAATTGTTGAGAAAACTCTCAAAAGTCTACCCAAGAAATTTGAAATGGTTGTAACAGCCATCCTTGAATCCAAGGATCTGTCAAGATTTTCAACAGATGAACTAATTGGTTCTCTGGTGAGACATGAGATAAAACTACATCTCACAAATGAGTCAATCTCCAATGCCTTCCAAACTCAGTTCTCATTCAGAAGAGGGAAAGGCAGAGGAAGAAGTAGAGGAAGAGGGAACAATCAAGGTAAACCTCTTACCAGTGGCGGAAACTGACAACACTACCCAAATCATAATTTCCAAGGTCACAAAAATCAACAACAAAATCAACATCAGAATTTCCATCCTCAAAGAGGCAGAGGGAGAAGATCAAATGACAAATCAAGCATACAATGCTACTACTGCAAAAAGTATGGGCACAATGAATCTGAATGCAGGAAGAAGAAGGCAGATCAGCTCTCAAGCAGAGCACATGTGTCAAATCATATGGGAGACACCTCAAGATGTATGTTTCTCTCATACCACAAAACTGAACAACAACCTAAAGATCTTTGGTTGCTGGACAGTGGATGCATCAATCACATGAGTGGTAACAAAGAATTACTCTCATGCCTTGATTCGTCAATTGCATCTGATATTACACTTGGAAATGATCATTTAGTCAAAGTTCAAGGAAAAGGAACTGTTCCTATTCTTACTAAACAGAATGTAGAGAAAGACATATGTAATGTCTATCATGTTCCAGATTTGAAACATAACTTGTTAAGTGTAGGAAAGCTCATTGAAAAAGGATATAAGGTACTTTTTGAAGGAACATCTTGCAAAATCTATGATAGAAAACCCAACAGAAAATTGATTTTTGAAATCTATATGACTCCAAATAGGATATTTCCCCTTACCCTCAAAACTACAAATCTGAGTCAACCTTATGCATAGAGTGCATCAACCCTGAATGAAACAATGGTTTGGAATACAAGATTTGCACATCTACCATTTCAGAGTCTAAGTCTTCTTCAGAAAAACTCCATGGTCAAAGGTCTACCTATCTTTAAAGAGCAAATTCCCCCATGTGAGTCTTGCATACTTGGAAAACATAAGAGAACTAGTTTTCCACAGTCTTCCAATCAAGCCAAACAACATCTTGAACTAGTCCACACTGACCTGTGTGGACCAATGTAAACAGAGTCAATAGGTGGTAGTTTTTACTTTCTAACGTTTATTGATGATTTCAGCAAGAAAATATGGATCTATTTTCTCAGACACAAGTCTGAAACATTTACAAAATTCAAAGAATTCAAAGCAGAAGATGAAAAACAGAGTGGCAAATTTCTCAAAGTACTCAGGTCAGATGGAGGAGGAGAATAAAAATCCAGAGAATTTGCAAATTTCTGCAAATCTCAAGGCATCATCATGCAAACAACAGCAAGGTATACTCCACAACAGAATGGAGTGGCTGAAAAAATCAGACCATCATGAATATGGAATGAACACTTCTTAAAGACAAACACTTGTCAAATACTTTTTGGACTGAAGCAGTAGCATGCTCAGCTTATCTTTTGAAGAGATCACCAACCACCATTCTACAGATGAAAGTACCCCAAGAAGCATGGAGTGGGACAAAGCTCAATGTAGCTCATCTAAGGACATTTGGATGCATAGCATATGCACACATCCCTTCCGAATTAAGGAAGAAGCTTGATGACGGAAGTGAAAAATGTATTTTCATTGGCTATAGTGAAACAACTAATGCTTACAGGCTTTACAATCCCATCACCAAGAAATTAATTCTCAACAGAGATGTACACTTTCTGGAAAATAAATTCTGGAATGATTCTGAAACTCAACAAGTGGACAGTCAAAATCCATTGCTGCCATGTTCTAAAAACACAGCAAGTTTAGAATAGCAAGTACCTCAAAATACTCTTCCAAGACTACAGGTACAAGGACAACCAGATCACACACAGGATAACTCAACTTCCAGCAGAGAATCATTCTCTGAACCACAGAATCAGAGAACTCGAAGTTTGAGAGAAATCCATCAACAGTTGGATGACTTTGAGCAACATAATCTTTTTTCTTTAATGTCATGTCAACCTACATCCTTTAAGGAAGTAGCCAAGGAGCCACATTGGGTTCAAGCGATGAACCAAGAAATTGAATCCATTGAGAAGAACAAGACATGGGATCTTGTTGATTTGCCAAGACACAAGAAAAGTATTGGTGTCAAGTGGGTTTACAAAACTAAACTCAATGAAAAAGGACAGATTGAAAAGCACAAGGCAAGACTTGTTGCCAAATGATTCTCACAACAACCAGGTACTGATTATGGTGAAACTTTTGCTCCAGTAGCAAGGTTAGACACTGTCAGAACTCTATTGGCCATAGCAGCACAACACAAATGGAAAGTTTACCAAATGGATGTCAAGTCAACATTTCTAAATGGATTTTTATAAGAAGTTTAAGTCAATCAACCACCTGGATTTGAAGTCCAAGAGCACCCAGCCAAAGTGTATCGGTTGAAGAAAGCCTTGTATAGCTTAAAGCAAGCTCCAAGAGCTTGGTACAGCAGAATTGACACTTACCTGATCAAAAGTGGTTTCAGCAGAAGCCAAAATGAACCAACACTTTATACCAAAACAGATCAGCACGGTAAAATACTAATTGTATGTTTATATGTTGATGACATGATTTACACAGGAAATCTAGAGCTAA
>JASDQU010101387.1:477156-539655 GCA_032191745.1 Picea mariana
TATTGGTGTAACTCTTATACTATTGTTCATTTCTCATTGGATATAGTTGAATGGTTTAAGTCTAAGTTGAAAAAGGTTTTAAATTGTACTTGATACTGATTCACCCCCCTCTCAGTATCAACAAATGAAGCATGATTTACCTTGTGTTGTTGTTTTGCATGGTAAATATGGGTTACATGTTGAAATTTATGCACAGGAAGTGGCTGGGAGGGTGAACAACAACAAAAATCCAACGATTTTCTGCAACGTTTTATATCATTTGAACGCCATCTTTTTGTAGCGTGTTTTTTAGGCCCATAAAACCGTTTTTAGATAATCAAAAAACACAAGAACAAAGTGTGCCAAGCCATAGATTGCCTCTGCATCTCAAATAAAAGAGCTTGGAAAGAGATTTCTAATGGTGTAAATCATTCATCAAACAATTTTTTTATGAGAAAGTTACAACACAAACAGTGAAGGGTAAATTTTAAAACCCAAATAACTTCAAAGAGCCATAACTTTCTGCTCCGCAATTAGATTGAGGTGCAAGAGTAGTCAATCGAAATATATTGATCCATAGAAGACATTCCCAGATCTGAATTAAATTTTTGGGTATGTTAAAAATGTTTCATATGGAAAAGAAGGTACATGTACCATATCAGTTACAATATGGTATTTTGGCCTAGAACTTCAACATGTTGTAACTAGAAGCCCATAGCCCAGAATTAGGTGAAACATCTAGACAAAATGTCCATAATATGTATATGTGGAAACCCAATTGATATCCTACTAAAATTACAAAGGAGTAGGTGAAAAAATGCATATTTACAGCGCAAAGTTGCGCCAAGTTGCAAAATGAACAAAAAAAATAATGGACAATTTTCAAATAACCATAAATTTATGCTCAAGACTCAGAATTGAGCACAAGAGAAGGAGTTGGAAAGGTGTTGGACAGTGGAATCTAAATATCCACCCAGAAAATTGATCTAGGAATTTAATTATACAGGAAATCATAAGAAATAAGTTTGATATATTATTGAACCAGAATGGTTCATATATTTTCATGAAATTGTTGAAACAATTAGCTTGACAAAGTTTTTTTGGCTACACATTTTGCAGAGACAAAAAAAACTAGATCAGATCAGGATCAACACAAATTCCATAGTAATGGAAGAGGCATAAGGGACTTACAGTCAGGAGGATGATATTAGAGGGATCGATGTCCATTTGGGTATTGAAGGAACAAACTCCAATGGACATGGAGAAGGAAGGGATAAAAACATGAATATGGTAGAGACCATTAGAAATTTACAGAAGGATGTCCAAAGCCATAAAGTTGATAATTAAAGGCTTATGAGATCCAAGGAGTAGCAAGATGACTTCAACTTGAAGTTAATGCAGAGATTGAACCAAATAGAAAAGAAGTTAGATAAGGAGAGTGGGTCAAGAAAATATGGAATTCACAGGCCTCCTGATGAGAAAAAAAGAGCAACAAGTGTCGACATCATCGTCACTCCCCAAACAATTACAATAACAGGGAACACATCATCTCAAGTCCATCCCCTGTCGGGAAGCATAAGAGTTATGGGGTGGAGGACCTAGGAGGAGAAATGAACAAAATCAAACCTACATTTGATGGTGAGCACAAGAAGGATGAAGATGGAGAGACATGGTTGATGGACATGAGAAAGTTTTTTCAATTGCATAATTATTAGTATCATGTAGAAGGTAGAATTTCCATCTATCAACTCAAGGGAAAGGCAACCATGTGGTGGGATCATCTTGTGCAGGTGCAACACATTAAAGAGAAAAGTGTTACTTGGAGAGAATTCAAGAAGAATTTTGAAAATAAATACTTGACTAAGAGATACTATGACAAGAAAATAAAAGAGTTCTTTGAACTCAAGATTGGGAGTATGACAATAGATGAATATGAATGAAGGTTTGTAGAACTATTGAAGTATGTCTCTTTAATCAAGGATGAGACAGTTAAGATTCATAGGTATTTGAGTGGATTGTCATCATTTATTAGTGACAAAATATAGTATGATGATCCCATGACATTGGAAGAGACCATAAGGCGAGATAAATTCTTATATGATCATAAAAAAGCAAGGCCAAATTTTCAAAAATATTGGGAAGACAAAAAGAAATTCAAGATGGATCAAAGGAAGAAGGCAACTAATTCACCATTCTTCAAAAATAATACTCAGGGACAACCAACTTCTAGAGAACCCAAAACGATTAAGGTAGGGGGCCAAAGGCTAGGGAAGCCATCTATTAAATGTAGCCCAGGGATATATGTATCCCTTAACAACAAGAAAGAAGAGTATCAGTCACATATGATTGAAGTGGAAGGTATGATCAACAACCAAAGAATTGTTATTTTGATTGATTCAGGAGCTAGTCATAGTTATATAGATCCTAATATGGTGGAAATTTTTCATTTTCCAAGAAAAAATAATGAAAAATATTGGTTGGTATAGTTGGATACCGAAGCCAAAAGAAAATTCAATGAGCTGGTTAAGTCATGTCTTATGTACATGGATGGACTGAACACCAAGGCATATTTGAACATCTTACCTTTAGGTTCCTATGACTGTTTAATTGGGATCGATTGGTTGGATCAACATCATGCTATCCTAGACTATCATAACAAGGCATTTAATTTCTTGGATGAGGAAGGGATCCTAAGAAAATTGCAAGGAATTCCCAGGGTAGTAACCATCAGAGAAATTTCAGCGTTGCAGCTAAAGAAATGTTATAGAAAAGGGTGTCAAATATTTGTAGCTCATATGGAGGAGACACCTAAAGATAAGGTGCCAAATTTGGAGGATTATGCAGTTCTAAAATATTTTGAAGATGTGTTCAAGGAGGTACCAGGACTACCCCAAAAAGGGAGATATTGATTTCTCTATAAATTTAATTCCTGGAGCAACTCTAGTGTAGACTCCTTACAGGATGAGTACACAAGAGCTTAAGGAATTTCAAATGTAGCTAGAAGAAATTTTTAAGAAGGGGTATATACGCCCAAGTGTATCACCTTGGGGTGCCCCATTAAGATGGAACATTAAGATTGTGCATTGATTTCAGACAACTGAATAAAGTAACTGTGAAGAACAAGTATCCTCTACCAATGATTGATGATCTATTTGATCAATTGAAGGATGCAAACATATTTTCAAAGATAGATCTCAGGTCAGGATACCATTGGGTAAGGATTGAGGAGGAAGATATCAACAAGACTACCTTCAGCACAAGGTATGGTCATTATGAGATCATAGTGGTTCCATTTGGGTTCTCAAATGAATACGTTGTTTTCATGTGCTTCATGAAGAGTTTTTTCCGAGAATATTTAGACAAGTTTGTCATTGTCTTTTTGGATGACATTCTTGTATATTCCAAGTCAAAAGAATAGCATGAACATCATTTGAAGATGTGTTGCAATTATTAAGGGAGCATCATTTGTATGCCAAATTGAGAAA
Source organism: Picea mariana (assembly GCA_032191745.1). Taxonomy (NCBI): domain Eukaryota; kingdom Viridiplantae; phylum Streptophyta; class Pinopsida; order Pinales; family Pinaceae; genus Picea; species Picea mariana. Next base: position 480,621 of record JASDQU010101387.1, read on the forward strand.
GTGCTCATTTTATCAAAAGAAAATTCATTATTCGAAACATATCATTTCAAAGGATGGGATAGTAGTGGATCCAGAGAAGATAGAAGCCATTAGAGAATGGTCAGTGGCAAAGAATGTGATAGAGGTGAGATCATTCATGGGTCTTGCAGGCTACTATAGGATATTTATTGAAGGATTCTCAAATATTGCACACCAAATCACTTCCTAAAAAATGAAGGGTGTGAAGTTTTAGTGGACATTGGATTGTGAAAGGAGTTTCCAACACTTGAAAAAATTATTAACAAGTGCTCCAATACTAAGGATTGTAGACCCAAATCAAGACTTCATTACATGTGCGAATGCATGTAAAGAAGGAATTGGTGGAGTCCTCAGTCAAAATGGCTTTTTTATATGTTATGAATCAAAGAAGTTGAAGAAGCATGAAAGACACTATGCCACTCATGATTTGGAGTTGGCAGCCATAGTGCATGCCTTGAGGAAATGGAGACACTACCTCATGGGGAAAAGGTTTGAGCTAAGAACATACCATAATAGTTTGAAATATTTATTTGATCAACCAAATCTAGATGCTAGACAAAGAAGATGTGTAAAATCCCTAAAAATGATTTTTTATTAAGTCTGAAAATACTTAGGAATTTAGTTTCATTTTTTATAAGAAATTGAAAAATTATTGTCATTTATGTCAATTCCGAATTTCGAATTTAGTTAATTGTAATTTATTAATTATGACTGTTGGGAAAAGATTTGATTTTCCCAACCAACTCTTTGATTATGACACTTGTAAGAAACAAATATTTTTATAACTATTGCTGAGAGACAAATGGAAAAACCAGGTTGAAATCAGCTGACCATGACTCCATGAGTGCGGAACATGTTGGAGCTACCTCACAACTGAATGTTACAAGTGGAAAATCAGGAATTTGGCCATTGGCAGCCCCTGAAAATCAGGTATCTGTAAAGTTGCAAAAATTCCCAAGGGGAAGAGACCTAGGCACAAATGCTTTTGGCATATATAGCATATGGGAGAGGGATGACGTTGTTTAGTATGCTAGGGAAAATAATTATCACTTATTGTTATGAACACTATTTTCTGAGTGTGAGGCAAGGATAAGTTTTTCGAAATTGAAGGACTATAGCTAAGGAGGAGTTCTGGAGTTCTCCCTCATGGGTTCATGGTCAGACTAGGGGGTGAATGGAGCAAGTAGATTGGTTGTTCTGTTTTAAGGTTGGGAGGAACTTGGTTGTTCCATTTGTTGTTCGGAAACTTGCTCAGATACGTCCATCTACTCTTTTTATGATCAAATGTTATTTTGATTTAATCGCTGATAGAATACATTTATTTAATTCTGGAAGAATTTTTCTGTTGAATAAATTATTGATGGAATGAAATAAATTGTAGTATAACTCTTACAGTTTTATTGTACTCATTGAGCAAAAATTATGGGTGTGTTAACTGTTGATGGGACTGTTTTATAAAAGTATATTGGAAGATGCATCTAAGCTAAATGGGATCTGTATTGTGTTAATTATAGAATCACATGCATGTAATTATATGTGTATAAGTAATCAACTTAAATAATATTGTTGATTAAAGAATGATAAATAAAATTATGGAAGTGAACTTGAAGGCTTATATATATATATATATATATATATAGGTTAAATAATAGTTATAAATATTAGACTGTGCAAATGTCAAACAAGATTTGGGAGGATTATATATATATATATATATATATATATATATATATAGTTTCTTGTACATAATTTTAGGACCTCTTAAACTCCTAATTTATTCATACAACAAGATGCCAATAATGTAAAAGAAAATGTGCATTTCAGTTATTCCATGGTAAGCTATAACAAAGGTTTTCTTTTAAATTTATACAATCCATAGTGCAGAGATTGTTCACACTTAGAAAAAGTATTTGTATGGCCGAGGAGACATGTGCACAATCCATTAGAAAGAAAAATAGAACATCTGTATATCCACAGGACAAAAGCAAGTAGCTAAAATCATGTTTCATTACAATAGGGCAGGAGTAAAAGTATTGTAACTCAAATAACTAAAACGTATTACATATTCCAGAGACGGACCGATACTCAAATGTGTCTTCAATTATATGCAATACTACAATTATAACTCTAGATAGTGTAATCGGATTCAATTGGGGTTTCCCCTTCGTCTTTTCTTTAAAGATCGAATATATAAATAACCAGTTGTTTATCAAAGTCTGTTATAAGAAATTTTTTCCACAATAACAAAATTCTAGGGGCAGAACCATATCCTTACAGTAGAACCTGGAGCTAAAATTTGCTTTTTAGAACACTATAGATTGGAACCCAAGTACCTTTCACACCAGGCACTGTTCTAGAAATCCAAAGACTTCAGATATTAATAGTCCTGCAAGGAAACCAAAATTGTTAATTAGTATTAAGATTTGAAGTAAACAAAATTCAAGTGTCGAACATAGAATAATTACGAGGATAAATTATGTACCAAAGAGATATTACAGAGGTAAGTTATAACTTCACTTATCTTGCGTTTTGGGCCTGCGTTCCTTCTACATTGTCGAAGGAATCACCCACAGAACGGAGGGGGAGAATTGGACCAAGGTTGATCTGATGAGTACCCTCGCAGAAAACATGGGTCTCGTCATTAGATCACAATAATCAATCCTTAAACCATAAATATCCGAAAGAAATGAAAGAAACATTTTAAAATCAGAATTATCAAGGATGCACAGAATAAAAACATGCTCCATAAAAATTAATACGAATTCAGTTCACCAATGATGCCATGAGATTTTACACTCATAACTGTAGGAAAATGTAAGCTACAGGTCGATAAAAAGGATAATGAAATTCAACAAGGTTCGGGGTACCTAAAATCTCTATCCGTTTTTCTTTCTTACAAATGAGGCGAATTTAAATATATTAACTATTGGATTCCTGAATGAAGTGTATGGTTAAATCTTCTAGAAATTATTAAATCTTTGGAATAATAATATCACACAGTGGAAATATTCACCGTGTGTTTAGGCACGTGCAGGCACGGCTAGGGTAATAAAGTAAATTCTATTCGAATCCAAAAACCCTGTACAATGATAAATGAATCCTCACCTCAAACTAAAAGTATGTATTGTGTCTTCCAACCCAAGAATGTCATATTTCCTGCGGTGAGTCAAGGAGTCGATGACATAAGGACTTAACGCGATCCAACAATGTAAATAAGGAAAATGCGACCCATATCCACAGAGATCACAGTAAGAAAATAACGAGTGTAAATGGTGAGTTTGGAGCCACGAGGATTGAATCCTGGCCTTGACAAAGAACACTCGTGAAAGTAATTACGTAGCATATCATTACTCTACAGGAGTATTCTTTGTTGAAATGCTTAGGGTCACTAAAGTGGATCTACCATCGGATGTGCAGTGATGGGTATGTCGCGAGTAACTCCTTTGTAGATAAGAAAACAAATATTTGGGCTACATATCAGAGAAAATAATGATGGTACATTATGTACTAATAGAACCCGAACACGATATAGAGTACCCTCTGATACAATAAATTCAACCCCGGTGTAAAAGAAATTACAAAATAATGACTATTGGATAATGAATGAACCCTTTAACGAAAGAGTTAATACTGCTTGTTATCATTAGGAATCACCTTCAGATTGCATGGAAGGTAAGCCCGATACCCATCAGGTTATATATGAATGTAAGAGTGTTTTCAAGGGTCAAATGGAAAGGGACTCAAAATGATAATGTTCCATCTCAAAAAACAGGGCTAGCATGCACCATCAATCAAGGTCTTGGCTAGATTCAATCAATAATTTGGGAGTGAGTATGAATAGAGGGAAGACTTGAATAAGAGGAATGTAGGGGCTACTGAAAACATCAGGTATACAAAAGCCTAAGTAAGAAAGTTTCTTAACACAAAATCTTCTCATAAACTAAGGAAGCTAAATAAACATCATGATAATATAATAGTCAAACATCCACCATAACATCACCACAATCATTCATGTGAATCATTAAAAGAATGAACATTTAGCACCAGAAGAAAATAAGCTGAAAGAGAAGTTGATTTCTATTAGCCAAAATTTCTTAAGTCCAGTATATAGCTAGATCACAGTCACTTCATCAAAATATTACAGTCTAAGGGAGCCTTGGTCAACCATCCAAAATTTCTAAAGCAATTGATCTATTTATTTAAAACAAAAAGGAGGCAATAGTTGGAGGTACAACCTCGCATCCTTCCCTTGAAAATATCTAAACATTTATTTGATCTAACAACTTATTTAACAACCTATGCTATAAAACAGGAAAATGTTGGTGACTAATCCAACCAAGCTTCAAACTGATTTGATTCTCTTTTGTTGCGCAACTCTTGTTTTTCCATCTGTCTTTTAGGAGAATGTAGTTGTCCTCATAATGCCAGTTGTTGCTTCTGAAATCTTCTCCATCATCATCCATCCAAAAATTTGTTGGCCTAACCTTCCTGGATCCACGGTGTCTGCCGGTAGCTTCTTCAAGTAGTAGCCTGAGTAGCGTATTTCAAAAATGGACAAGTAAAAAAGGTAACGCATTTACATAGTGCCACTAAGCTATGCTAGTATGAAGACTCTGTTCTCTGCCAAATATTAGGTAGTGCCCTTACGTAGTGCCACTGTGATGCATCTGTGTACAGGTTCATTCTCTACCAGATATTAGGTAGATCTTGTAGGTAGCACCACTTATGCTGCGTCTGTGTGCAGGTTTAGGTAGTATTGTCAAAAATGCAGCGCCTTCAATCTTGAATGTGTGCAGAGAAATTAGTGGTATTTCATAATGTCAAACCCATTGTATTTAGGTGTCTTGGCAGTACTGTATGTACTGCATTTTACCACTAAGGGAGTTAGCAATTAGCAAAAACCCAAAACTATGATAGTTAAACGCTTAGAAGCATGTATGTATGGAAGAGGTAATATTTGAATATGAGCTAACCTTCCCAAAAAGGAACCATCCTCAAAATGGGGCTTATCTTTCACCAACTATTTTTCACCTTGACACTTAACCTCACACTCTTTCTGGTATAAAGAGGATATTCATTTGGCAGAACATACTTCTTCTTCTTAGCAATGACATAATTTTTCATTGTGTTTGTGCTCTCCTTAACTACTGGTTTGTCATTCTCAATGGTAGCTTCAACCAATAGTTGTAAATTTCTTTGGGCTACCTCATCTTGAAAGTGTTGCAGCTTTGCCTTTAGCTTCATGTTCTGAGACTGAAAGCCTATGTTTTGCCTATAAAGATTTTTAAGTTGTCTATGAAGGGTTTGGGCCCTTCTTGCTGCAAAACTTGCCAAGTCAAGGGTGTGACTCTAGCCATCGATAAGCTCTGTCATCTTGTCTCTGTCGAACATAGCTTCCTTTTTCAATTGAGCCACCCCCTTTCTTGCATCCCTAAGTTTCTTGATAAGTCTTTTGAAGGTCTGATTTTTGGGAGGAGTAGTGACATGCACAGTCTCAACGGAATTTTTCTTAGTCTTCTCTTCCACCTGCATGGGAAGTGTCTTGTCTACCTCATCAGGTTTATTGGTGGCTTGGATTTTACCTTTCTTCCTCTACATAGGGGTTTCTTCTTTTATTTCCACAGGATTTTCAAAGTCTTTCACACAGGTTTCATCTTTCCTCTCCAAAGGTGTTTTAGTACCTTTACCCTTCCTTTTCTGTACAGGGGCTTCTTGTTTCTCTTCCACAGGATTTTCAATGCCTTTACCCTTCTTCTTTTGAATAGGGGTTTCTGGTAAAGATTGTTCTTTGAAAACCTCCTTAGGAATTGATGACCTTGTGAAAGGTCTTTTACCCTTGATTTCAACTACTGGAGGAGAAGAGGAAAAGAGTAGCTTATTCGCTTTCTTCGATGTAGCTTTGGTAGCAGAACAAACCTCTTCTAACCCTAGTGGAGGAGGTGGCGAAAAATCTCTTTGTGGGGAAGGACAAGGTTCCTCCTCAACTCCTTTGACCTGCTTGCTAACCTTTGAAACATGAACAGGGGATCTGCCCTTTCTCTTTCTACTGGTTCCTGCTTTAGTACAACTAGTGGGTGATAAAGGAATTTCCTTCTATGATTGAGGAGTTGATATTAGATCCAACTTGAAATGAGAAATAACAACAAAATGCTCCTATGAAATATTTTTCTTACCCAATTCCTGAWACACTAGCATTCTGATCAATTCAGAGTGGAAAAGGCTAGAATCCACATTGTTATATTTAGCTTGAATCATGACTGACATCTTACCTATGCTCCTTAATAGGTAATASGGAATATTCATCTCAACCTTACTAGTAAAATGTAGCAAAATACTTATATGTTGCTGGTACAATGTGTTAAATCTCCCTTCACATGTAAAATATCTTTGTGTGATCTTCAATATTTTGTCAAATTGTTCAATGAATTGACTCCTTGGCATACTTTTAGACAAATCATTGGCTTGATATTCAGGTTTAAAGATATCTTTATCATAGGCTGAACTCAAAGCCATGGATTTGAACCACTTTCGACCTGAAATGGGGATTCTTGTTGCAGCTGAGATAGAGGCGTTAGTCACCTCAAATTCCAAATCCCCAACCTTGGCTTTCCTTCCATCAAAATGTAATGAAAATTGTTTGGCTACCTCTCTATGGCCTCTCTGYAGCTTCTGCAAGAAAGAGAGGCACCCCACTCTTTGAAAGACCTCTCTTTCCATGGGCTCTGTATCAAAAATATGYATGTCCATAGGTTCTGTCCTAACCACCTTGCCACATTTGTGTCTCTTCCTCAATTGAGGAGTCTCCATGGCTTAGAATGAGAACCTTGAAAAGATCATGGGATAGTAATAACCATGACGGATTTAAATAGGGCTTCAAATGTACAAGGTTGACCTTTTAAAATAGAGTGGTGCTAGTAAGTGACGCTTGACTGTGTGAAATACACCCTTAGACTTGTATAGGTATTTGAGAGTGTACATGGTAAGGGGGTAATCCAAAATTGGCCCTTTTCAACTGAGTAAAAATGCTTAACTCCAAGATGAAAGGAAGCAAGGGAGGAAGATATTGTTTCAGCAGGGCCTTTGGGTAGCACAATGCATATGCAGAGGATAGGTGATTTAAGATATTGCAATTTCAATGGCTAAGGCAGAGAACAATAATCAGACCTATATACAAGAAATGGAATTTACATGTCTGAACAAGATAGAAGACAAGGATATCATGCAAAGATGATTCCCTTACAACTGTGCAATCTCGATAAACCAAAACCCGAGCGCAAATTTCTTGTGAAAATTAATATGGAGAAGAGGAAACATAGGATACCTGGGGAGTATACACTTGTTAGAATCTTCAATGAAATCTCAGGGTGAAATTGTGAAAAATTCTTCCCTTGAATCTACTTCAGCCTCAAATTTTGTTGCCTTCATGTCGCCTGATCAAAACTTGTGAATTTGCGCAACGCATCATTGTTGAGTTTTTCAAAATTATAAACCATTACGAGGGCTCGTAAATGCAAGATATTGAAGGCATATTTAACCAACTCCTGGCATTGAAAACAAGAAACATGACATCGATCATGGAAATCATGACTCGTGGTGGAAGTATGATGAATGGGAAAGGCGCTACGGAACTTCCTGATGAGTGAGCAGTGCTCCAGTTCAAAAACTGATTAGACAGTTAAGCAAGGACAATGAGGCATGCCTACAAGGTCGTGAGTGAGGAGAAAGGTGTGTCACATCAGTCTAGTCATGGGAGGCATCGACCTAGGGACAAGTCATGAAGGGGACCTAAAAATAAGTCATGAGCTAAAATGGTTCTAAGAACAAAAATTAATTTGAGGATCAAACTAGAGCTATGACTCAAAAATATAATCATCTAAGGGGTCCTACCAAACATAAACTTTAACGGGATGAAACTTTAAAAAAATTAAAATCTAATGCTTAAAAAGGATCAAAATAAACTAAAATACCCAAGGGAATTTAGTGTGATAACATTGGCTCCACAGGGGATGGGATGCCCCCTGCAGGTTGCCAAGAATGAGTAGATTTAGCACCTTATCCTAGAGCTATGGGGTCAGTTATTGAAACAAAAATAAAAATAAAATGATATTTACAATCACATCAAGAGCCACTCAAGGCTCAAGAAAAATATTTTTTCAGGAAATGCCCATTGGCAGGGCCACCAAAAAACTCTTCATTCTCTATATTCTGCAACTTGAAAGTGTTATTAGAGAATACCTCAGAGATTTTGAAAGGACCGATACATAAAGCTTCAAATTTACCATGCTTACCTTTATCTTTCCTCGGTGCATCCCACTTGAGCACGAGATCGCCCAATTGAAAATCCTCTTTGTTCACCTTTTTGTCGAAAGCCTGCTTGATTTTTAGTTGATGGTCATATGCTTTGTCTACAAGCTGCTCCCAGGTCTGATGTACTTCAACTAGCTACTGAATCCTTCTAATCATATGATCACGTTCCCCTTGATAATCTTGGAAGAATTTTTCCAGATGTAAGGCAAGCTGAGAACGAAAAATGGCTTCAAGTCCATACACCATCTAGAAAGGGGAAATTCACAGGGACGTTTTTATCGTCACTCTGTCATCCCATAGAGAAAATTTGAGTTTTGAGTCCCATGCATTTTTGTTATCCTCTAGCATATTTTTAATGATATTTATAATGATTTTGTTTGAGGATTCTACAAGCATATTTCACTATGGATAGTAAGGGGTAGAATGAATCAAAGTGATCCCAAATTGCTCATAGAACTGAATCAATAGTTCATCCTTGAATGATGTAGCATTATCAATGACGATTCTGTCAGGACACCCAAACCTTGCCATAATGTCTTCAAGGAAACCAATGATCACTTTACTAAACCAATGATTTAGTAAAGTAATCTTTAGCATTCAAGATCCATCTATGTTGATGACTGGAAGCAGGATGAATTTCCCTGATAAAATCCAGGCCCCAGTGCTTGAAGGGTCCTAAAGCTGCCACATGATTTAATGACAAAGACTTAAGTTGTTTCTTTCTAGAGAACTTCTGACACTTAGCATGGGCTATGATATTATCACAAACATCAGTGAACAAACTAGGCCAGAAGTACCCAGCCTTGAGGGGCTTGTATGGCATGGTTCTCCAATAATGATGCCCCCCACATAAACTGTCGTAGAAATCATGCATAATCTTTTGGGCCTCTTGGGGGTCCAAGCATCTCAAACACACTCCTAGTGGATCCTTCCAATTCCAAAATTGACCAAAAAGGGAATATTTTATTGATTTAAGTTTTAAGGCTTGCACCTTGTTATTTTCCATTGCATTTTGAGGCTGTAAAGTTTGTAGAAAAAATATAATGTCCTTGTACCGGCTCTGATTTTCCAATGTAGAGATGATTTGTGTACATCTATCAGTTATTTCAGCGCACTGATTTTCTGAACATGAGTGGATGAAATTCACCACTAGTGCTGAGCAATTTGATTCAGCCAAGAGCTTGGCTAAACCCTGGCCTTCAACCAATTTGGTAGGCTTAATATCCAAATCAAATTAAATTAATTTAGCAATCCACTTGCTCCTTTTTCCTTCTATATCAAGCTGAATATGAATTTATTTTACAACAGCTGATGGCATATAGGAAATAACTCTTGAAGGCAGGGCATAAAATATGAAGTACTTAAGAGATCTAATCAATGCATAGGCTTTCTTATCCATGATGTCATATTTTAATCCATCATCTCTCAATGCCCTACTGAAAAAGGCAATGGGTTTCTCTAATCCTTCAACGTTCTTCTGCAATAGGACTTCTTCTACTGTATCAAAAGATGCAAAAGAAAAAATACGAAAGTCCTTGGAGTAGTCTGGGCTGACAAGAACCGAGGATTCAGTTAAATCTTTCTTTATCTAATCAAAAGAATCATGGGACTTAGTAGTCCATTTGATTTCACTATCCTTCCTGAGAATGGATTTGATATACTTAACCAACTCTACAAAATTTGACACAAATCTTCTCAAAATATTAATTTTTCCAAGAAACGATTGAACCTCTTTTTTTAATATAGGAACTGACAATTTTTGTATAGCTTCAACCCTTATAGAATCAATCCTTACTCCTTCATTTGACACGATATGACCAAATAATTTTCCTTCCTTCATGGCAAACAATGATTTTTTCGGATTCAAGGAGAGGCCATATTTTCTGCATTTCAAGAAAAAAATTCTTAAGTGATCACAATGTTCTTTATCAAACTAAGAGTACATTGTTGTGCCATCTAAATAGATAACAAAAAAATTATCCCTTTCCCCAATAAATGCTGTGTCCATAGCTCGTTGAAAATTTTCCCCTACATTCATTAAACCTAAGGACATCTTGCCATACACAAATGTGCCCCAAGGAGTGGTAAAGGCCATCTCCTCCTTGTCTTCTAGAAAAACAAAAAACTGATTGTATCCAGAAAATCCATCAACCATAGACATCTCAGCTACTCCTGTCACCTTTTGTAATATTGCTCCATATTGGATAAGGGTAATTATCCTTTTTTGAGCTTCTGTTCAGATTTCAGAAATAACGCAAAGTCTGATTTCTCCATTCTTTTTTCTTATTGGCACCAAATTGGTCACCGATTCGGAATACCAAAAGAAACATAGGATTGATTTGCCTCAATGTTTTCCTGAAGGGTTTGGTGTCTTCTTTTAATGGAATTATGTGCTCTATAATGCTTGTGTCATAAGTTTTGAGATCTTCATAAGTCCAAGCGAATACATCAGAAAATTCCTTCAACAACTTAGTATATTTTTCCCTCTGCTCTTCTGATAGGTTTCTTGACAATTTGACGTATTTTAGATTCTTTTCAGTACCCAAATTGCCCTCATTTATATCAACATCATCAATAGAAACCTTCCCTTTCACTGCCACATCATTCCCGTCAAATAATCTTTCCAAAGGAACTAGTCCTTTTGGAATATGATTGCTAGGTAGCTGCACAATATGATGATTAGAAATTTTATTGAGGAACACATCAGCATGAGGAGTAATTTCTGAATCGTGATCCTGGTCAATGTGTAATGCAAAAAACTCATCAACAGTCTCAAGGAAATTTTTAAGTTCTAAATCATCTTTGAACACCTTTCAATATTTTACATTGTCCAGTATAGAAGGCATGTACTTCACTTCTACATCATACTTGATCTTGGGTGGTATAGGAATTTTGAAGTTGCTTGTTGATATAGCCAAAAAATCAACCATGGTATTCTCTTCTATAGGAATGAATGATATGTTAAAAGAAGAGAAAAAATTGTCCACCATATCCCACACTTCATTTCTGTAAGATCTAAGCCTAGGGTGCTTGGTTTGATAAAGATTTTTAATCTGATGGACTATCAATTCAACATCCTTGAATACTAATAACTCTTCTATCCCCATGTCTTTAGCTTCCCTCAAACCCAAGACAAGAGCCTTATACTCTCCCACATTATTAGTAGTCTCAAATTCTAGTTTATATGACAAAGATATAGATTCTTGAGTTGGTGAGACAAAGATGACCCCGACGCCAACACCTTCCTTGTAAGAGGCTCCATCAAAGAACATCTTCTGAACATAAGTGGTTAGAAAAGGCTCCTCATAAAAGGTAATGGACTATTTTTTGATTTCTAGCGGGGCTTCAAGAGCATCAATGAGATGCAAAATGCTAGATCCCAGATCTATATCAAAAGAAAAAATAGGGTGATTTGTGGGGTTTGCTTCATCACTAACGATGTAATCCAATTGATCTTCCCTATAAAGTCTTCTATGCTCTCCCCTAAAAACGAGAATAGTAGCATAAGAGAGATCCATCTGCAAGGTTCCCCCAAGTATTTTTATCCAGGATCTTCACAAAAGCATGCCAATCTTGGGGGGAACATCAACAACTATGATATCCATAGGTATACTCTTCATGGGAAACTGAAATAAGGTCACCTCCATATCCTTAATGACTCCAAGACACTTGAATTCTCTGGAGTCAAAAGAATATAAGTCGTGATAAGTCTTTGTGATTTCTAACCCAAGTTCATCCATAATGGATTTTGGCATAAGATTGTGGGATGCCCCTAAATCCATGAGACAATTGTGTAGCACCTTATCATGTATATTTAGTGAAGTATACAAACGTGGGGATGAATAATCTTTGTCTTCTATCAAAGGACCTAAAATCACTGTTGTTTTTCATTTTGTAGATTTATTGAATCAGTGGCATTTGGAGATGATTCAGGCTATAGCATTTTGGATAAATATTTTTTAAATTCCTCATTTTTTATCAATTCCAAAAAAGGTAAAGGGATCTTTATTTTCTGGATCTCATTCCCAAAACTGAATGAAGAAGAAGGTTTCAAGATTTCTTTGGTTTGGAAAGGATTTCTGATCAGAACTTATGGGCTTTAAGAGTCTTTTTCCTTACTTCTCACTGTCACAGCCTTGGCAACATCTTCTTTTTGGGCAAGTTGATTAGGGGAGTTAGTTTTTTCTTCATTCTTCTTAGATCTCAGATTATATCTACTTGCATTTTATTTTTCTTTCTCTCCCTTACTTAACTCATTAATTTGAATATCCATTAAAGATTTATCATAAGAGGATTGAGTCATGTGTGGGGATGGGGATGTGTCACCTACGCAATGAATATCAGGATCAAATTCTACCTCATCTTCTTCTTCATCAACAACCAAATTATTTTGGAAGGGATCTTGTACCCTCTGATCATCTCTCTCTTTGTTTCTGGGATCTCTAGGAAAGATTTGGGGAGAATTATTTTCTCACATGTAGTTACCCTTGTTATCGATGTTTTGAGCATTTCTATATGTATGTTTCCCTTCTGATTTTAACTTATCAATCTTAGTGGAAGGAGATTTTACTAATTTAGTCAGCTCATCTACTTGACAATGGACAATAGAGGAATCAGAAGTTGAAGCTTTAGCTCTGTTTTTTCTCCTATCCCTATCAGATTTACCACTGAGCTTATTTGATGCCACTATATTGGATTCTACCTCTAAGGCATCATCTTGCATATGAACTAAGGAAGGTGACCTTCTTTCAATCCAAAGGAGGAAGAACTCGGGGTTAAATGCACTCACATAAGTAATTTTTGCAAAGGTTTCACTGGGTTTTATCTCATCAGGGATCTTGTTGTACATTTTGTTAAATATTTTAGAAAATTCGGAGACAAACTCTCCCTCTTTCCTTTTTAAGGGTCCGAATTTTGTGATATAGTACACAAAGTATTTTTTGTCCCCCCAATGCCTCAAGAAGGCTTCATACTATGCTTCAATACTAGTAATGGATCTAGGGGCCAGACTGCTAAACCACTTCCTAGCCTCACCAAAAAGTCTTTAGACGAAAACCCTCATCCATACATCCTCATTTTCAATATTTTTGTTATATTCATATCTATAGAAAGCAACAAGATGTTCCTCAACTGTTATATCTTCTTCTCCTGTGAATTTGGGCATGTATTTCAGGTAGTCTCTAGGAGGGAGAGCATTCATTGGCTGAGGTAAGACTAGAGGAGCATATCTTCCAGCCATTATGGAATCCATCTTATTTGCAGGGGGGTTAACAACTGCGATTTGATTTTGAACTCTTGGTGAACAAGAAGGAGAAGGAGACTTGACTGTCTGCAGATTAGGATAAGAATGAAAGTATGAAAGGGGGTTTTCATATTTCAAAACGGAGTGTTGAGTTTTGGAAGAAGATGGCAAGGTCTGTAAAGGGGATGAAATTTCCAATTCTTTGGGAGAAAAAATTTTAACAGAAAGAGGAGTGGTCAAACCTAAAGTGGGGAAATATTCAAAACTATCAATACTGAAACACTTTTCAATGTCAGGGGAAGAGAAAGTGTTAATGTTTTCTTCTTTCAATTCAATTTAAGAGGAAGAGTATTCAAAAGGAAACTCTTTAGAATCAAGTTTATTAGATACTTCAGTAGAAGGTAAAGAAATATTACTTGATAAAACAACTGGAATATGAAGGGAGGAATCAGACAACTGACTGGAAGCACTTGTAACAGCAACAAAAAATATTTTTAGAGAAGCTTTTCCCTTCTTTATTAATTTCTCTAGGTTAGCCTCAGATGGAACCAAAGGTATCTATGGATTTGATCTCATATGTCTACCTTTAGGTGCCAGAGCTGAAACAATGGAGTCACAAGGTGCAATTTACAATCTTCAAGATACTGAGTTCTAATGCACCTTTAGAAATACTAAACCATGTCGTTTAATCCCAGGGAAAAGTCTTCAAATCATTCCCCGACATCGGCACCAAGAATGTTATCACTAGGAATCACCTTCATATTTCTTAGAAGGTAATCCCAGTATGCATTAGGTTATATATGAATGTAAGAGTGTTTTAAAGGGTCAAATGGAAAGGGACTCAAAATGATAATGTTCCATCTCAAAAAATAGGGCTAGCATGAACCAACAATCAAGGTGTTGACTAACTTCAATCAATAATTTGGGAGTGAGTATGACTAGAAGGAAGACTTGACTAAGCAGAATGTAGGGGCTACTGCAAACATCAGGTCTACAAAATCCTAAGGAAGAAAGTTTCTTAACACAAGATCTTCTTGAACTCAGAAACTAAGAAAGATAAATAAACATCATGATAATATAATGATAAAAAATCCACCATAACCTCACCACAATCATTCATGTGAATCATTCAAAGCATGAACATTTAGCATTAGAAGAAAATAAGATGAAAGAGAAGCTGATTTCTATTAGCCAAAATGTCTTAAGTCCAGTACATAGCTAGATAACAGTCAATTCATCCAAATATTACAATCTAAGGGAGGCTTGCTCAACCATCTAAACCTGCTAAAGAAATTAATCTATCTATTTATAACAAAAGGGATGCAACATCTGGAGGTATGAGCTGGCATTCTTCCCTTGAAAATATCTAAAAATTTATTTGATCTAACAACTTATTTAACAACCTATGCTATAAAACAGGAAAATGATGGTAACTAATGCAACCAAGATTCAAACTAATTTGATTCTCTTTTTTTGCACAGCTCCTCTTTTTCCATGTGTCTTCTAGGAGCATGTAGTTGTCCTCATAATGCTAGTTGTTGTTTCTACAATTTTCTCCATCATCATCCATCCAAAAATATGTTGGCTTGACCTTCCTGGATCCCTGGTGTCTGCTGGTAGCTTCTTCAGGTAGCATCATGAGTAGCGTATTTCACAACTCGATAAGTAAAAAAAGTAGCGCATTTCTGTAGCATCACTGTGCTACGCCATTATGCAGACTCTATTCTCTGCCAAATATTAGGTAGCCCCTTTACGTAGTGCCATTGTGTTGCGTCTATGTACAGGTTCATTCTCTACCAGATATTAGGTAGCACCTGTAGGTAACTTTACGCTTTCTTTTCTATACAGGGGATTCTTGTTTCTCTTCCATGGGATTTTGAATAAGGGTTTTTGGTAAAGACTTCTCTTTAAAAACCTCCTTAGGAATCGATGACCTTGTGAAAGGTATTTTAGCCTTGATTTCGACTGTTGGAGGAGAGGAGGAGAATAATAGCTTCTCCCTTTTCATGGATGTATCTTTGGTAGAATAGGGAACCTCTTCTAATCCTGGTGGAGGAGGTGGTTAAAAATATCTTTGTGGGGAAGAACAAGCTTCCTCCTCATCTTATGTGACCTGCTTGCTGACCTCTGAAACTTGAAGAGGGGCTATACCCTTTCTCTTCCTACTGGTTCATGCTTTAGTAGAACTGGTGGGTGATAAAGGACTTGCCTTCTGTGATTGAGGAGTTGATACTATATCCAACATGAAATGAGAAGTCACAACAAAATGTTCTCATTAAATCTCTTTCTTACCCAATTCCTAAGAGACTATCATTCTGATCAATCCAGAGTGGAAAAGGCTAGAAGCCACATCCTTCTATTTGTCTTGAATCATATCTGCCATCTTACCTATGCTCCTTAACAGGTAATAGGGAATATTCACCTCAACCTTACCAGTAAAATGTAGCAAAATCCTTATATGGTACTAGTACAATGTGTTAAATCTCCCTTCACATGTAAAATATCTCTGTATGATCTTCAATATCATGTCAAATTTTTCAATCAGTTGACTCCTTGGCATACTTTTAGAAAAAGCATTGGCTTGATATTCAGGTTTAAAGATATATTTAGCATAGGCTGAACTCAAAGCCATGGCTTTGAACCACTTTTCACCTGAAATGGGAATTCCTATTTTAGCTGAGATAGAGGCTTCAGTCACCTCAAATTCCAAATCCCCAACCTTGGTTTTCCTTCCATCAAAATGTAATGCAAACTATCTGGCTACCTATGGATGGCCTCTCTACATATTCTGGCATAAAGAGAGGCACCCCACTCTTTGAAAGACCTCTCTTTCCATGGGMTATGTATCAAAAAGRTGCATCTTCTTGGGTTATGTTCTAACCACCTTGCCACCTTTGTGTGTCTTCCTCGATTGAGGAGTATCCATGAATTAGAATGAGATCCTTTAAAGGCTTATKGGATAGTAATAACTAGGAAGGCTTTAAATCAGGCTTCAAATGTACAAGGTTGACCTTTTAAAATAGACTAGTGCTAGTAATCCAAGCTTGACTGTGGGAACTACACCCTTAGAATTGTATAGGTATTTAAGAGTGTATATGGTGAGGGGGTAATCCAAAATTGGTCCATTGCAACTGAGTAAAAAAAATTAACTTCAAGATGAAAGGAAGCAGGGGAGGCAGAGTGTGTTTAAGCAGTTCCTCTAGGTATCCCAACGCATATGCAGAGGATAGGCTATTTAAGAGATTGCAATTTCAATGGGTAAGGAAGACAACATTAATCAGACCTAGATATAGGAAATGAAGGTTACAGTTCTAAGAAAGATAGAAGACAAGTCTATCATGCAAAGACGAGTCCCTTAAAACTGTACAAGCTTGGCAAACCAAAACCTTAGAACAAATTTCTTGTGAAAATTAATACGCAAAGGAGGCAACACGAGATAACTGTGTAGTAGACACCTGTTGGAATCTTCAATGAAATCTCAGAATGAAATTTTGAGAACTTTGGCCCTTGAATCTACTTCAGCCTCAAATTTTTTTGCATTGTTGTTGCCTGATCAGAACTTGTGAATTTACGCAGCGCATCACTGTTGAGTTTTTCAAAATTATAAATCATTACCAGGGCTCATAAATGAAATATATTGAAGGCATATTTAACCAACTCTTGGCACTGAAAACAAGGAACATGACATCATTCATGGCAATCATGACTCATGGTGGAAGTATGATGAATGGGAAAGGCGGTACTGAACTGCCTGATGAGTGGGCAATGCTCCAGTTAAAAAAATATTTGGATAGGTAAGAAAGGACAATGAGGCATGCCTATGAGGTCATGAGTGAGGAGATAGGTGTGTCACATCAGTCTAGTCATGGGAGGGATTGACCTAGGGACAAGTCATGAAGGGGACCAAAAAATAAGTCATGAGCTAAAATGATTCTAAGACCAAAAATCAATTTGAGGATCAAATATATGACTCAAAACTTTAATCATCTAAGGGGTCCTACCAAACATAAACTTTAAAGGGATGAAACTTTAAAAAATTTAAAATCTAAGTCTTAAAAAATGATAAAAAAAAAAACTAAAAGACCCAAGGCAATTTAGTGTGATAACACTCCTACCAACACCATTGCAAATATTGTGTATCTAACTAGAGTTCAAAGGGAAATATTTCCATGAGTCAATATTAATGAGAAAGGAGGTTCTCAACCAACAACAAAAAGAAAAGAACAAACCATTATAGAGATGATTCAAGATGTGACTAACTCTCGGATAGGTTATAGTAGTCCAAGCAACAGGTTCTCAAGAACTTACCCGATGAAATAGGGACCAAACATGCGCATAACGATTCCTTACTTGCATGGAGCAGGTAGCCTCCTTGTCTTTAGGGTTACGCACAAAAAAGTTGTAGACATTAACGAAGAATGTTTTTCTCCAGACCTCATAGAACGTAGGGTAAATATTGAAACAATAAGTCATAGGGAACCCCGCCGAATAGATCAATGGTGTTAATGACAAGTTGTACCTCAGCCATGTGATTAGAGTGAGGTGGTGGGATTACAATGGGTACAACAGACGAGCGATGATCCCAAGGGATTACATTTCAGAATGCCATAAATAGTTTAGGCATGGTGTAATTTAAACCATGACATTCGTATCTCTGTCTACCTCAAATCAAATTTATGGTGAATGCAATTGTAGCTTGTTAGGCTTATAGTTCAGTCTTTGTTTCAGTTAGTTAGGGTTTTACTCCAACTGTCGGATCTGTTAACCATTTTTTTGTCAAGGTTAGTTCAAATGAGAAGGTTAAATGACACGAAGATGAGAAGCCACACCAATTGTTAATTACATCCCTTACAAAGCTTTAACGCTTACATTTTGGTGTCGCGATACCATTAAATCGGTTAATAAAAACCTTTCAGTTATGACCTATAGTTTAGTCAATACATTTGTCCTAGGGTCATTGTATGCATCCTTATGTTACCATAGTATGCCCTATGTTTTGTGCATTCAAACTAAAAATGCTATGGTGAATACATTATGTATTTGTTTAAGGAACCTAAATAGTTTTCACCTTCCTTAAGAATAGGACAGAGATAGAGTGTTCCTTTTACAGTTGATCCAGGAAATGATATGTGTAAACGATAGAAGATAAAATAAGTAATCAAATTACTCTATTATTATAGTTAAGAAATGTTTGGAAGGCATTCAAAGCATTTGAATAATTCTGTAGACCCTATTTAATTTTTTTTTAAATTGGTAAATTTGGGGTACATTACAAGATGGTTAGAATTTCTAAGTGAATATGACTTTTATATAAAGCATATCAAGGGGAAAGAGAAAAAAGTGGTTGATGCACTAAGAAGAAGAGTGCATGAATTATATTCTACAACTATTAGCATGTAACAATCAGGTCTGAAACACGGAATTTTAGAGGCTGCAAATTTAGATTTCCAATACAAGGAATTAGTGGAAAAATTACAGCAAGGTAATTTATAGCAGAAAATTGAAGAATACAAGGTAGATAATGATGAAATTATCATGTACAGGGGCATAATTTATGTACCAAATTCTCAAAAATTGAAAATTTTGATATTTGGAGAAATGGATAATGTACCTTATGCTGGGCACCCAGGTTATCAGAAAACTATTGCAGCTGTCAAAAGCCAATATTATTGGCCAGGAATGAAGAAAGAGGTTGTTGATTTTATTGTCAAATGTTTGGAATGTCAAAAGGTAAAGGCTGAGCATAGACACCCAACTGGTTTTCTACAAACATTAGCCAAGCCTGAGTGGAAATGGGAAGTTGTAACAATGGATTTCATCACCAAACTTCCCAGAACAAATAAGCAACACGATTCTATCATGGTAGTGGTGGATAAGCTTACTAAAGTTGCCCATTTTATTCCAGTTAAGCTCACTCACAAGGAAATCAACATCGATGATGTTTATATAAAATAAATTTCTATATTACATGGCATACCCAAGACAATTGTTTCTGACAAAGATCCAAAATTTACCTCAAAATTTTGGAAAGAATTATTTAACAGATTTGGAACAAATTTGAATTTTAGTACAACTTATCATCCAGAATCAAATGGAAAAACAGAGAGGGTGAATGAAGTGATTGAAGATATGTTGAGGATGTTTGTGATAGATAAACCATCAAAATGGGAAGATTGCCTAAACTTGGTATAGTTTTCTTATAACAATGAGTACCAAGCATCTCTAAAGATGAGCCCATTTGAGGCACTTAATGGAAGAAAGTGCAACACACCAGTAAGATGGGATAACCCAACAGATAGAGCAGTGGTTGGGACATATTTTCTCAGGGAAAGGGAGGAGAAAATAATAAAAATAAATCAAAATTTTGAAGGCTACCCAAGACAGGCAAGAAAGCTATTCTCATAAGGGCAAAACTCACAGGAAATTCAATGTGGGAGGCCATGTATTTTTTAAAGTGAAAGCCAACAAAATTTCCCTGAAGTTGGGAAATTGTTCAAAGTTGGCAGCTCTCTATTGTGGGCCATTTGAAATCCTAGAGAGAATTGGTCCAACAGATTATATGATTGCACTACCTGCATCTACGTATGTTCATAATGTATTCCATGTATCTATTCCCAAGAAATATATGTCTGATGTTAATCATGTTCTTGATTGGAATGTGATTCAGGTGGAGCAAGAAGGCACTTTCCAAGTGCATCTGGTACACATTCTAGACTGGAAAATCAAATAGCTCCATAATCGATCTATTTGGGTTATAAAGGTCAAATGGACCTGGTACAATCATGAGGATGCTACATGGGAGCATGAGGATGCAATGCAAGAAGAATACCCACATCATTTTGAGGATTTTTGAAAATTTTGGGTATATGTGTACATGATTCACTAAAGACAGTGCATAAATAAGGGCAGGGGATTGTAATATCCCTAGGCCAAACCCAATTGTAACATAAATTAAAATGTACCTAAGTTGGTGAGTTGTTTCATAACATTTTTGTATGCACCTTTCATGGCATAGTGCATGCATGTATTGTGCAATAAAATGACGAAGTGCGGACATTCCAGGATACCGTGCGTAGTAACTTAAGTGCGTGTGATTCTGAGGCCAGTGAGCCTTTGTGTGTATGTTGCGTTTTATAGGCTAGTGAGCCAGTTATCATAAGCTAGGATTCTTATGTTTGATTAGGCTAGAGAGCTTAGATGTTAAAGGATACTATGCCTACTTTTGTATATATCTCATAATTAATATAAAATACATCGCTACGTGCAGAGCGACAATGATAAAAGAGATGGGGGACTAAACTCCAATAGTTAGGGAAAGGGTGGGGGCTAAAGGTAAGGAAAAGTACTAAGGTAGGGAGATTAAGCCAAAAATGAATATTATATTAATATTTCTTAAAGTATAAAGTATGGATAATTATTTTATCATAAGTTCCAAAGTTGGGGACAAGTGGGCCAAAGTAGCTCCCAACATGACAAGTGTCAAATTGGCGACATGCATACATATTTTGGGGACTTAGTTCATTTTGGGGATTCTTCCCATCATTCATTCCATCATTCATCCATGATTCAATGACCATTGTCACTCACACGGTTAGTTATGCTTCATACATTCCTGTCACTGTATTCGAACTTGTATCCATAATCATACTAGTTCATGTACTTTATTAGCTTCGGAGCCAGACTAAAAAAGCAGGTTGTTAGGCTTGTGGGATATTGAAGAGGCGGGTTGCCAAGCTCGTCAGTAATTTCTCTCTGGGTGAGAGAATTGTTGGGAATTGATTTCCTAAAGGTGTTGAACTATATCTACAGTGATATGAGACTACCTGTACAGCCTGTTGCTAAATCCTGGAAAGGAAGTGGGGTAGCCTATGGACTGTTGAGCAGAGAAGGGGCACACTTCTTTAGGTGGGATAGGCATGTTGGGAATGAAGGATTGTAGGCCATTAGTTTGAGTTGGCACCTATGACAAAGTATTTCCTGTTGTCCATGAGCCATTAGCCTGGTTAGGAACCCCTTTACTCGGGTGGAGTTTAGTCCCACCTCGGGGGTGGCCCACTGCTAAGAGTGACGAGCAGTGTGGTCTAAGGATGGGAGGTTAGTGGAAGGTATGCACGTAGTTGGTGACATTCTTACCAAGATAAGTGTCAATTTTGTGATAAATTTACATGTTGCATTGTTATTTACATGTTTATTTTTACGGGTTTATCTTATGCATGGTTATAATTATCTGTATGTTTATGGGTATTTCTTGTATACACTTCATGTCTATGTTTACTATTATTTCAATATGAATTTGTGCATTTATGAAATGTATTTTTCTGTTTACATTTTATATATAATGCTTCCGCAAGAGTTCTACGTGTATATGTTTTAATTGCATACAGTTCAAAAAATTTATGTGACATAACTCAGTTAGGTGTTGGGTATGCTACAGTTTGTTCCACAGAGAGAAAGAAAGAGTTCTCTGGCATAGTGTGACCTGGCATGGATGGTCGGGGGCATTACACCAAAGGAGGAGGCCAAGGAGACCATTTTGTTGAAGGATTTGAATGGTGTTGGAAAAGATTTATATTAGGTAAGATCTGAATCATGTTGTAAAAGATCTATATTGGGTAATGGAATACTTAATCATTCTTTATTAGATTTGTTGTTGTAATTTCTTTGGATTTAGCTATAGTTATTTTCTTTCCACGTGAATAACATAAGCATGAAGAAAATATTTCCAATTAAAGTTAGGGTTTCTAGCTTTGTTTCTATCATTTTTTTGTGGTCTAGATAAGACCAATAGATTTCCACATCTAATAAGACTTAGGGTTTCTAGCTTAGTTTCTATTATTTTTCTGTGATACAGATACAACCACTAGATTTGTATATCTAGTGGTACTTGTTGCAAAATTTACACAACACTATATAATAAAAGTAGTGGGCTAATTCGGGAGTGTCCCTTCCGATTTCCACTTTTTAGGAAAAAAATGGGCTTGAACCCTTTCAGGGTAGTCTGAGTTTAGCATTGATCAAACTTCCATGCATTTCATAACCTTACCCCATAGGTTTTGCTCCATTTTAAACCAACCGAGATGCTCAAAAGAGAGTTCTAGATTTGCCTGAAATTTAAAAGTTTGTAGGGAGAGGGCCTGCCAGAAAGATAACTAGAGAAGGAAGATTGCTCCTGAATTAGAATCAATAAATTAAAAAAAAATTGGAAAATCAAATCAAATAAGTATGGGTCGAGTAGGAAACCTGTGGCCAATGTGCCTCCCGATGACTCTAGGGCAAATGAAAATCACAAAACGTGGATCCAACCCTTCTCTGGCTCACTCTTCTTTCCAAAATTTTGTGTTTCACTTAGGATTTTTTGCGGAGGTCCAAGTGCTACGATGGTTCCATCGCCTACTGCTTGAAGGGCACAAAAACGGTTGCTAGGACGACTCTTCCTCTGCTCGGCTCCTTGCTTTCTATGGATGGCCATGGTGGTGGAGAGCTCCTTTCTTTCTATGAATGATTGTGGTGGTGGAGAGATGAAGGCTAGTGACCTAGTGTGAGCCCACTGTCTGCATGCAACGGTGAGACCATTTTTTTTTTTTTGGTTTTTCTTCAATGCTGGTTGATCGAGTTCAACTACCTGGTATGAGGGTCCAAACACGAAGGCAATGTTTTATCAATATCATGGAGGTAGAAGAGGTTTTGTCCTGTTTAAGAGCTGCGTGGCTTCTTACCAGTGACCCAGGTTAATTTTCTTGCCTGGTCAGGTTGTGGTGATGTGTTGGTTGCCTGATTGCCTTCCATTGGGCACTTGCCATGCTTTTCCAAGTGATCCAAAATCCTTTTATTAGTTATAGCTATATCTATGCAAGGAAAAGTTACATAGTATGCATGGTCTACTTGGATGCATTTATGGTTTGTAAAACATGCCATTGAAGTTGTTAGTGTTAGAAATTAATTAAACAACTAGTCTAGTAGTTGATAGAGATAGGCCTGCAATAAATGCACTGACTTCACTAACTTCGGTAAACTCTTGAAAGAACCATAAACATATGGAAGAAGCAATTCCATCCATTGATATTGAAACTAATCAATGATGGAGCTCATCCCACCACTGTATAAATACTCATGCCTCTAATGCAATAGACAAGTTGTTTTGTATGTTCTTCGTGTCTTTTTGTGTGTGAGTTCTTTGATTTGGTATCAGAGCCAAGAGAGCCATGAGGGTCGTGTGAGCCAGAGAGGCCTGAGAATCGAGAGCACTGTGAGGTGTGCTGACCTTTGTTAGAAAGTTGTGAGGTCTAAGAGTTGTGAAGGCCATAAGAGCCAAAAAAGAGTTGAGAGCCATCACTATTGTTTGGCATGAGATAAAGGGCCATGAGACAGAGTTTGCTTCTCCACTGTGCATTGAGGAGGTTAAGTGAACCACATACTTGTTGAGTTGAGAAAGAACTGTGGACGTGTGAAGAAATTATGTGGTGAGCCATGAAAAAGTTAGGCAGCTGTTTGGTATTTCATGTCCTGTTGCATGAAGGAATATTTCCATAAGGAATTGTTGTCTCGGGGCTGCACACTAATCCGTAGAGGGGTTATATGGTAGTAAAATTCTGCATGGTAAAGGAGCCATATGTATATTGTCTTTTTTTTTATGGCCTAGTTGCTTTGGTTTGATTTGAGTAGAAGTTGAATTTGTCTTTTATGGTTGTGGTAATTTTGGAAGAAGTAAGAAAATAAAAGTGGTTGTGGTAATTTTGGAAGTCTTAAAAGTAATTTTGTTTTATGGTGTTGGTAATTTTGTTGTTGGATTTAAGTGAATGGAAATTTAATTTTAACATATCATTTATTAAAGAATATAATGGTGGTAGTGTGTTAATCTAAAAGGTGTGTTTATTTGTAAGGGTTAAACATTTTTATCTTGTGAAGATGAGATGATATTGTGATTGGGGTCACAATTTTAATTATTGATTGGTATAGAGTTTCTACATTGGGTTATGAAAGGCCTAGATCATTTTAAAGTGATTTTAGTGTTCTTTAAAGATGAAAAATATCATGGTAGATTCATATATAAATGAATCAAATAAGTTAGATGGGGAAAATTATGTCAATTGGAAGTTTAAGTTGAAGACATTGATGGAAGGATACAATGTTTGGTTGATTGCATCTAGAGACGAAGCAAAACTAGTAGCCCCAGCAACCTCAGTTCAAGATTGGGAGCGACGAGAGACAAAAGAGAAGGTGCTATTGAGGATGACTGTCAAGGACAATATCATCCCACACATTAGGGAATGCAAAACATTCCATGGAACTTGGGAGACACTTAAAGGTTTGTATGAGACAATGGACACAAACCGTGTATTATTTTTGAAGAGTAAGCATCTTTCAATTAAGATGGAGGAGAATGAAAATATCAGTAACTTTCTTTCTAGAATCAAATATTTGAAAGATAATCTAGGAGATATTGGTGAAAAGATTTCTCGTACTCACCTGGTCACTGTCACATTAAATGGCATGTTGGATGAATATCAAATGTTCATTGCTGGTTTTACAGCTAGGGAAAAGGCCCCCACTTTTGATGAATTGACAGGTATTCTTCACCAAGAGGAGGAGCACAAAAATAATCTCAATGGAAGATCTCACAATTCAGATCTGGCATTGGTGGCACAACCCTACAAAGGAAAGTCATGGAGGAGAAATAAAGAAGGAAGGCCACATTCAAAACTAGATAATGCCAGGGAACCACCAAGCACAAATGCAAATGTGAAGAAGAATGAAGGATGCTACTACTATGATAAGTTTGGACATTATGCTAAAGATTGTAGGAGGAGGAATTTTAATGAGTCCAAATATAAAAAACATTCAGGAAATTTTGTTGATAAAGGTGCCAGAGTATGTGATGATTTGAAAAATTTCAAGTTGTTTGTTTTTTATGCTACTTTATCAACAGACACTGATGACGCTAATGTCTAGTTTATTGATTTTGGTGCTTCAATTCATATGTCATGTAATAGGAATTGGTTTGATACATATCATGAAAACATTAATGATGTTCATAAGATCTATCTAGGAGATGATAGGTCACATGAAATTAAAGGGTATGGAGATGTATCTATGAATTTACCTACTGGTGAGGTGAAACAAATTCATAATGTAATGTATGTGCGAGGCATAAAGAAGAATTTAATTTCTGTATCCACCATTGCAGATCAAGATCTAAAAGTTGAACTTGTTAAGCCACAGTGTGTGGTGAAAGACATACAAGATCACTACAAAATCATTGCAAGAGGATTTAGAGTTGGAGGACTATATAAGCTTGCTGTTACAAGGAGGGATCATCANAAAGAAGAATTTAATTTTTGTATCCACCATTGCAGATCAAGATCTAAAAGTTGAACTTGTTAAGCCACAGTGTGTGGTGAAAGACATACAAGATCACTACAAAATCATTGCAAGAGGATTTAGAGTTGGAGGACTATATAAGCTTGCTGTTACAAGGAGGGATCATCAAGCGTTGGCATCCACAACTATGTCAATGGAAGAGTTATGACTTCAAAGGTATGGACACCTAAACCATAATGATCTTATGATGCTTCAGAAGAAAGAAATGGTAGAAGGACTTCCAATGTTTAAAAGTGAACATGTTGAATGTGAAGGATGTCCATTAGGAAAACAACATAGAGAAGAGTTTCCTATGCACATAGACAAAAGAAAGAAAGAAGTTCTTGAACTAATGCATACTGATGTTTGTGGACCCATGCAAAATAGATCTCTTGGAGGAGCATATTATTTCCTTATATTTATTGATGATAGAACTAGATACACTTGGGTCTATTTCATGAGAAATAAAAGTGATGTCTTTGAATATTTTAAGGAATTCAAGAATATGGTTGAAAAACAAATAGGAAAGAGCATCAAGATTCTCAGGTCAGATCAAGGAGGGGAGTATACATCAGGGGCATTCATCAGGTATTGAAAAAATAATGGGATTCAACAATAGTTTACAGTGCCACATACTAATCAACAAAATGGAGTAGTAGAAAAGAAAAATAAAACCTTGGTTGAATGTGCTCACAGTATGATAAAAGGTAAAAATCTTTCTAATGGTTTTTGGGCTGAAGCAATTAGTACTATTGTATATCTAAAGAATAGGAGTCCTACAAAAATTTTAGAGAACAAAACACCTTTTGAACCTTTTTATGGATATAAACTAGAAGTGAGTCACTTGAGAATATTTGGGAGTAAAGCATTTGCTCACATTCCAAAAGAAGATAGAAGAAAGCTTGATGCAAAGGCAATCAAATGCATATCTATTGGTTATTGTACAGAATATAAAGCCTATAAGATGTTTGATCCTAACAATCATAAGGTGTTTGCAAGTAGAGATGTGTCGTTTCATGAAAATGCAGATGAAGTACGAAAAGCATATGATTATGATGTGTGGAATCTAACTAAAGAAAATGAGGAAAATGATAATGAAAAAGAAGAAGAATTCCAAGGAGAAGCTCCAAGCATCGTAAATTCTACAAGTATCCAGAGAACACCTAGAAGAGGTTAAGGAACTCCACAAAGAAGTGAAGAACTAAGGAGAACAACAAGACAATCTAAGACCCCGGTCAGGTATAGAGACTATGCCTTAATAACTCAAGTTATGAATGTGGTAGAACCTTTAAATTATGAACAAGCTAAAGACCAGAAAGAATGGATGGATGCCATGAAGGAAGAATATGAATCTATAATTAAAAATGAAACATGGGAATTGACAAAATTGCCTGAGAACAAAACCCCCATAGGATCAAAATGATTGTTCAAATATAAATTTAATGCTGATGGTAGTATAGACAAATACAAAGCTAGATTGGTTGCCAAAGGTTATTCACAGAAAGAAGGAATAGATTATGAAGACACTTTTGATCATGTAGAAAAAATGAATACTATTAGATTAATGATTTCATTGGCTACCAAGAACAATTGGCAGTTGCATCAGTTAGATGTCAAGTCAACATTTTTTAATGGAGAATTAAAATAACAGGTTTATCTTGTTCAACCAGAGGGGTTTGTAAAGAAAGGAAAAGAACATCTTGTATGCAAGTTGAAGAAAGTTTTATGTCTTGGTATAAGAAAATTGATACATTTTTCTTTCAAGAAGGCTTTATAAAAAGTAAA
The DNA here is from genome assembly GCA_032191745.1 of Picea mariana. Classification (NCBI taxonomy): domain Eukaryota; kingdom Viridiplantae; phylum Streptophyta; class Pinopsida; order Pinales; family Pinaceae; genus Picea; species Picea mariana. The sequence goes on from JASDQU010101387.1 coordinate 508,330, forward strand.
AGTGATCCAAACTTGTATATCAAGAAAGATAGAAATGGTCAAATTGCTTTGATTTCTCTATATGTGGATGATCTTATCATAATAGGAAGTGATACTGGGATGATTGAAGAGATCAAAATAAAGTTTTCACAACAGTTTGAAATGAAGGATCTTGGACATTTACATTACTGTTTAGGTCTTGAGGTATGGAGAGAAAATGGTAATACCTTAATCACACAAAGAAGATTTACAAAGGAGGTACTCAGGAGGTTTACTATGAACACATGTAAGCCAATATCTACTCCATTAGAACAAAATCTTAAGCTCAACAATAATGATGACTCAAAAGAAGTGGATGGTACTTTGTATCGACAATTGGTGGAAAGTCTAAATTATCTCACCACAACTAGGCCATATATTGCATATTCAGTTAGAATTCTTAGCCAATTTATGGATAAACCCCACGAGAATCATTGGAAAGCTGCAAAGAGAGTCTTTCGATATTTGAAAGGGACTATTGATTTTGGTATTGAGTATACTAATGATTTTGATGTTTAGTTGATAGGTTTCTCAGATTCTGATTGGGCAGGAGATCCAGATGATAGGAAGTCTACTAGAGGATATGCATTCAGTATTCGATCAGGGATCGTGTCCTGGAGTAGTAAGAAACAACCAACTGTTTCTTTGTCATCCACTGAAGATGAGTACAAAGCATTATGCACTACCACCTGTGAATAAATTTGGCTAAGGAGGATACTTGAAGATGTTGGAGAAAAACAAAAAGTACCAACAATCATCCAATGTGACAACCAAAGTTCCATCAAACTGGCAAACAATCTAGTGTATCATGCTAGGTCAAAGCATATTGAGACACACTATCATTTTGTAAGAGAAAAAATACAGTCAAATGAAATTGATGTATTGTATTGCAACACAAATGATAATGCGGAGATATATTTACAAAGCCTCTTGGGAAGGCTATGTTTGTAATATGTAGAGATAAGATAGGTGTTGTAAAGGTTTTTTAATTAAGGGGAGTGTTATAAATTAATTAAACAACCAGTGTAGTAGTTGATAGAGATAATCCAACAATAAATGCTGACTTCGGTAAACTCTTGAAAGAACCAGAAACATCTGGAAGAAGCAATTCCAGTCATTGATCTTGAAACTAATCAATGGTAGAGCTCATCCCACCACTGTATAAATACTCATGCCTCTAATGCAATAGACAAGAGATTTTGTATGTTCTTAGTGTCTCTTTGTGTGTGAGTTCTCTGATTGTTAGATAAATCTTCCATTCGATGATGTAAGATGTTAGATAGATCTTCCATTAGATTGTGTATTTCATTGAGTGTTCAGTTTCTATTATTTTTTGTCATAGATACTATTCAGAATTGTCATGTCTTTTTAATTCAATCTATGGATATTCATAATTGTGATGTTTCTTTTAGTAGAATAGGATTTATGCTGGAGACCTAGATGCCTAGCGCGGAAGTTTATTGTCCATTACCACATGTTGAAAGTGTAGTTCGCTAGTGAGATGAATTTGTTTCTGTAGCTTCTTCTTCGGTCTCCACCATTAGCCTCTGGAGGTTACCATATTCTCATTAGCCTTCTCATATTCCGAAGTATTGCACAACCTACTCTCCTTATCTGCATTCCTGCGTATTGCACAACCTACTCTCCTTATCTGCTGAAGCTTTGTCCACTGAGCCTCCTATCTTCCATAAGATTTGTAATAAATTATGTGAACACTCTGATTCAAAGGTCTCTGTCCACGTCCATCTTCTTTATCGTGAACATCTTGGAGACAGCAGACCCACGTTCGATTCTTCCAAGAGAAGATGGTACTCTCATAGCACTGGGACCCGGAAAAATCTCAAGCATAAGGAAATACTTGTTGTCGTAGAGAAGATGGTACTCTCATAGCACTGGGACATGGAAAACTCCTCAGGCATAAGGAAATACTTGTTTCCTACCTTTAGTTGGTCATTTGCCAAAAGCGCTCGAGTCTTCTATGCGAAGTAGTCAGAGTGGAACAATAAATGATGAGATAATTCGTTGACGATTTGGCTGGCTCTGATTGAGTTACGAAGGATTCGAACGTTGCCGTCTAAGTTAACCAGCTCGATAGTTTTTCCCTTGTTGATGTGCAACGCGATGAAAGACTCACCCATATCTTTTCTTTCCTTATTATCAACCAGCAAACCAGTAAGTCATGGAAATACAAGGATTATGTTCCAAGGATTATGGTAAAATTCAAATTGTGACAATCATTGTATTTCGATTACTTACTTGATAATAAGGGAATACAAAATATGGAAAATTCTTTGATGGCATTGCACATAAACAACGAGCACAAAACTATTCAGCTGGTTCACTCAGTTAGTAACATTCAATCTTTTCCTTCTTTATTATCAACCAGCAAACCAGTAAGTCATGAAAATACAAGGATTATGGTAAAATTGTGACAATCATTGTATTTCCATTACTTGCTTGATAATAATGGAATAAAATATATGGAAAATTCTGTGATGGCATTGCACATCAACAACGAGGACAAAACTATTCAGCTGGTTCAGTCAGATGGGAACATTCAAATCCTTGATAACATGTTGACAGCAAGATAAATTGTTAACAAATTCCCTCATAATTTAGTCGGCCACTCTGAGGAGTTTTTTAGGTCTTTGTGATGGCTTCTATTGTTGGCTTCCATTATATCACCACCATCCAAAAATGTCTGAGTGCTATGAGCTTATTAGCCTCTATGACATGTGGTTGTGGAGCACATAAGGTTAGTCTAAGATTAATTTAGGGTTTAGAACTGCTGACTTCACACAATTGAGTACCTTTAAAGTACTCTCTATCACAAAAAAACCTATCCTATGCCATGAAAACATTATGTTTTCTAATATATAAATGTAATATTTATATATTAAGGCTAGGAATATGTAGACTTCTCTATATCTGTAAGTTTCTAGGTGTTTTAGGATCTCAAGGCTAGTGCAAGGAGTCCACACAAGAGTTGTTGAAAAACTTTGTGAAGCCAACGCAAGGAGTGTGAAAGAATTGATTTAGGAGTTCAGGAGGGGCACACCAAGTTGGCACACTAGAAGAAGTCACAATATTAGAAGGAATAGTATAGTGAGTGCACGGAGTGGGCACAATGACTGCATTTACACTCATAGCAGTGTAAAATCTCAAAGGAAGGCTAGTGCAAAGAGTGCACACCAGAGTTACTGAGAAATCCGATAAGCCAACACAAGGAGTGCGCAAGAAATCAATTTTGAGTTTAGGAAGAGCATGCCAAGTGGGCACACCACAATTGGTAAAGCTTAGGAACTTGGCACACAACAATTGGTAAAGCTTAGGAGAAACAGTTCAAGTATGCACAGAGAAAGTGCAAGGACTGCGCAGGTTAGTTCAGGATTTAGGAGAGGCAAGTTCAGGATTTAGGAGATAGAGAAGAGAAGAGAGGAGAGGAGAGGAGAGAAAGAACTGAGACTTTGTTGCCAAAAATCATTCAGATTAATAGAAAAACATATTTCCCTACATGTGATTCTCTCAGTGTGTGTTCTATGTGAATGACTATGTGTTTTCTAAATGTTTACTGTGAATGTTTATGAATTATATGAGTTCATGTATGTTCCCTTTGTAGGAAAAGATAAACTTCTCTCTTTGTGTAAGTTTCAGAGTGTTCTGGGCTCTCAAGATTAGTGCAAGGACTGCACACTAGAGTTGTTGAAAAACTCTGTGAAGCTAGTGAAATAAATCATTTAGGAGTTTAAGAGGAGTGCGCTAGGTGGGCACAACAGAACAACTTACAATTTCAAAAGGAATAGTGCAAGGAGTGCACAGAGTGAGCAAAAGGAGTGTTCCTACACTCATACTAGTGTAAAAGCTCAAAGGAAGGCTAGTGCAATGACTGCACATCAATGTTACTGAGAACTCTAAGAATCCAACACAAGGAGTGTGAAAGAACTCAATGTTGATTTTAGGAAGAGTGTGTGAGGTGGGTGCACCATAATCAGTAAAGCTCACGAGAAACAGTGCAAATTTGCATAGAGAAAGTGCAAGGAGTGTGCGGGTGAGTGTAAAAAGCTTAGGATTTAGGAGAGGTTTGTGCAAGGAGTTCATGAAGCCAAAACACTGTTAAACTGTTGGTAAATCTATGGGGGAAGAGCATATGCATATAGGAGGGTGTTGAAATAACACTCTGGCCCTGTTCAAATGCGTAGGAGAAAGAGCATTGATTTTGAGGAGGGCACAAGGATTCATCTCAAAGAAAAAGGGACTGAGCCCTTTGAATTTGAAGAGTTAAAATCTCAAGAGGAGTACAATTTTATAAAGCACAAGAAGAGGCCAAGGAGGTGGTCCTGTAGAGAAGAGATTAAAGGACAAGCCTTTGAAAAAGATTTAGAAATTATTCGTTGAAAGGAAGCAGAGGTGCAGTAGAGGAGAAGTTACAATGACCATTGATTGGGCTACAAGATTTAATATGCATCGTTAGATCAACTCCATATCATAGGCGGAGCATGTACGAAAGAATAACATATCCCAACCTTCAAATTTGAGCACAAAGATCATGGGTCATTGATCTCACAGTTCGTAGATTTGACACTCCAAGAGAAATTGGCCTTGGAATTGTTAAGAGAATAAATGCCCGAATTTTGAAAGCTCTGAAGTACCCGAGAAAATTCATACCATTGGTGTCACAGACACGTGTCAATGAATTATTTGATATTCAGAGTTTGACACTCTGAAGGATTTTGGGTGAAAGTTAGTTTGGTTTAGAATTCCTCGAAGGCTCGAAGCCTAGAGTAAGTCCTGACCATTCACACTCTGAAGGATTTTGGGTGAAAGTTAGTTTGGTTTAGAATTCGTCAAAGGCTCGAATCCTAGAGTAAGTCCTCACCATTCGTCGTCAGGGACACGTGGAGCGTAGATCTCCGCCCTTCGCCAGTTCATCGTTCGACAGTTTGGGATATTGATGGTGATAAGGAGCAAGGAACCCTAAATCCCTGAGTTCCAAAGTTGATCACAACCATTGGCTATAGGAGGAGTGAAATCCATTGATCTTCGCCCTTCACCAATTCAGGAGGAGGCATTGATTTAGGTTGAAGAAGTCCCAAAGCATAGAGTTTGGAGTGAGCGTGAACCCTTCATCTGAGGGGAACGTCAGTCGTCTAATATGATAATTTTCCCTTCATTAGTTTAGAGGTATTTTATGTTGGAGAAGACAAAACTTCCAAATCCCAAAGCCTCAAATTTCCTGCCAGTCGTAGATCTCAGTGCAAGTTGTAAATCGTTGATCCCATATCTATTCGACAATTCGCCAATTTAGCATTCATAGGAACTGGAGTGTTATATTATGAGAACCTATGAATATTGAATCTCTGGAGCACTGAGGTAGCACCTTTAATCTAGGTGCCTAGTTCCAACCTGTGGTCACATGCGGCTTTCCGCTGAAACATAAGGATAATTCCTGAAATTTTATTTTGAAGGTAAAAGGGGACAAAAGAAAGCTCCTGTAGGATTTTGTGGGACCTTCGTGAGGGAAAACAACAACCTATGTGCAATTGGAGGGGATCCAATAGGGATTCGAGAGATGATTCAACTCCTTAGAATAACGATCCTAGACCAGGATTTCATGTGATCCCCAGGAGGTGGGGGTTTGCATCACTCTTCTTCTACTTCTTTTAACAAGTTAGAAAAAAAAATATCATAACTAGGCCACAATCATTCACACATAAAATTGAAGAGAGAAAAAAATAGGGAAATAGGACAAATTAATTAATACGCGAAACAATGGAACTTACAATCATGATGTGATGCAAGCCTCCTCCGATGCTCCTCCTATATAGCCCCTTACTGTATGCTGAAAAATGAAATAGAAGTTTGGTATGCTTCAGACCTTAATTCCTTCTAATCTCTTTCACCCATGAGAGGCCTTGTTTATATAGAGGGTTTGGGAGGTTCAACCAACTTAGAATATCAAGGGAAGGTACAAATATTTACACCATAAGTTAGGATTGATTACCCAAAAAGGAAACAATYGAKCCTATGAATCATCCCTTGATCATAACCACCAGAAGTATCTCGAAGTAAAACCATAGAATAAGGTGGTATTGRTTAAAACCACCCTAACAAGGATGATGCRYCTAATGACATTGGGAGGAGGTGTCAATGACACTCCTTGATGGTATAGCAAGGGGCATCACCATAAGAGTGACACTACCTCATCCATAGAAGGGGGGCTTCATTGCTCCATCTAATCCAAATAACAAGGGGAAATATATGTGTTCAACCTTCAAAAGGTGGATTTTCTTCTCTTTAATGACTAGGTAACATGACAATATTTTTCATAGTGTCATGGATGTGAGATCAAGGTGTGACACTTAGATGTGATGATTTTATGTGTAACATGTAGGTTAATTTGTGGGAGAAAAAAAAATTTCATACGAGCTCCAGTTGATGTGATTTTTTCACTGTTGGAAAGGCATCGATCTGTCGAATAGAATCATGGGCTTTGGACTATGCTGGGAAAGTTTTATCCCTACAAAATGTCATTTGATACCTCAAAATGGCCTCGAAAGGTTCCAAACCCCAATTTTCTAGACTAGGACCTGCCACTAAAATGGTCGTGCAAGCTTATTCCTCCAATTTTTCCACTATGAAAGGATCAGGATAGATCAAAAATAATATAATGATCCAATTTGGATCACTCTTCATCAAACACATTGGAAATCATAAATAGTTGGTTCCCCTAAGAAGCTATTATATRAAGTGTTTTGACATCCTTCACATCCAGATTCCCATCCCTTCTCCTAAAACATTCTTCAATAGAATTGACACTCCATACATTTGATAGTCTCAGGACATGTTCTATCTCCTCCTATATATAAACCATAAATGAGCACGAAATAACTTATAATTAGATGTAGAGTACTTTCATCCTTTACCTTACACAAAGAGATATGACTAGGCCAACTCTTATTCATTTTTTTATAATTTATCCCATGTAAGAACCTTGTTGTTAAGATCTAACCAAATATCAGTGTAGTCTCTAAGATGGAATTTATGCTTCCAAATTTTCTTCTACCACAAAATTATCTCTTCATAGACAACATCTTCACATAGTACATTGTAACAAAAATATGAATAATGAGAACCCCTACTTGGATTCCACAACCAAATGAATTTATCATATTTTTATTGTATCCTTCCATTACTAGATATTAGAAATCGAATATACCCCTCCCACAATAGGACATATTCACCTCTAAGATCAAGCTAAGATATTGACTTCCATTCCTATCTCCAAATAATTGTGAGATCAACATGAACCACATAAGAATTAGTAAATAAGCCTTTCCATAAGGGTATTAATGATATTATATGTTACTGTATTTTTCATCATAGCCAAACCATGGATCTTCACCAATACTTATCATATGTACATCCCCAATCTTCCATAATAGCCACCTCTCCATTAAAAAAAAATATTGTCTATTTCCAGATAATTGAAATATTATGGAAAAATTTGATTGGAGATCATAACCAATCCTCCACTAGAAGTGTAACACCCCATTTTCCCTAATGTGTAATTATAATTATGAATTAACATTTCCATGAGTGTGGAAAGGATATTTTTCCGGATATTTTTCCATCACAAGTCTAGCATGGACCTTTTGAATATGTGTGTGTGTGTGTGTTTGAATTGGGTTTATCCCAATTAGTTTGTGTTGAGGGTGCTTTGCACCCCACCCAAGTTCGATTCCTACAATTGACATGTTGAACTCTTAAATGATAAATTATTGAAAAATCAGTTGGGAAACCAACCACCCACAATGAATGAGGCATGGAGATATTGGTATAGCCAGTACCTCCTTGTCCTCCATGATTGGCCACATACTCCTATAATAGAAGAAAAGAGAAATCGTGAACCCTATGGATAAGGAAGATAAAAATTATGAGATATTGCAGAGAAAGGTGGGAATTAGTAGGAAAAGAAGTGGAGAGAAGAGAAAAAACATGAAGGAGGTCTACAAAGGAATATATGTGGGTGGAATGATTTTTTTTCCTATTAAAGTACTGATACATAGTGGTATCAGATAGGTATTATTGCAACTACCTAGTGAATCAAAGTAAAGAAATGTTTGAGACCTTGTTGTGGAATTCAAGAAGAGGATTCATTAACCCAACCCAAGGATAAAGGGTTGCGAGCTAATGCTTGTTGGAAAAAAACTAAAAGTATTAAGGGGAGGGCACTGAGATATTGTGTAGTAGTGAAGGGATTCCCTTGGGTAGAGTAAATCCAACTAGGAAGGTATCTCAGAAGCTTGTGGTGGCCCTTAATTGGTGGGTGTCAAGGATTCATGCTATTGATTTCCTATKAAGGAGAGTGGCCTTCACACCCAACACAAAGTTTCCTAAAGAAAATTTAGTTTCCCTAATGGTATCATGGTCTAGCATGGGATGGCTTATTGTAGATAGAATAGTACAATATAGCCTACAATTGAGTGGAAAATAACTCACCCTCAGTCAATTGTATTTGTTGGTAGTTTTATGAATAAATAAGTTTCAAATATGTTCTATACATATTTAAAGGTTTGAATAAATGTGCATGTTTTTAATTCATGAACTTGTATAAATTCCTAAAATAAATGAATGGAATGCATGATTATGTAACTTCCTATATGATGGGTAAATTTGCATGTTGGATTATTTTTATTTTGAATGCTTAGGTGCATGGAATATAATTTCATGACCAAATATCTGAGAATGGCATGAATTGCGTGAAGTGTTTATTCATTCACGGGAACCATTGTTTTTCCTTGAATTTACATGACTAAAGAGTTGGCAACGACAAGGCTCAWCTTGGAGGTTCACATTGAGAAACATTAGTAGATTCATTTACAAAGGATTCAAACCACCAAAACCCTCTTTCTCTATAACCTATAACTGAGTTTTGCAGTSGAACTGTGAAAGTGGATCTGTGATGTGGGAGCCCAGATGTTGGTGTGGGACATTCTGTTTAAATGTGTAGTAATTATTGAATACATTTAGAAAAGGGACCAAAGAATGAATGTGTGCCRAATAATCGGAAAAGAAGCATGCCAGATAACAAGGAAGCAGAAGAGTCAAAGGAAGGAAGGATGAAGTGGATCAATCGCATGTGTAGGAAGTTAGAATGTGRACAAATATTATCCACTTAGGGTTAGGGTTTTGGTTATTGATGTAATGGGTTTTAACCCATTTTTGTAGTACAAATATGTATTGTAAGGTCTGAGGAGATCATGTCATGTCATGCGAAGAAGAGTTATTGTTTGATCTATCTAGTTGTGGAACTAGTTTCAAAGATGAGTCATTTTTTGAGAGAKATGCATTGTAACTGAGAGTCAGGTCGCAAGCTATCGATATTAGTGTGACACTGGTCCACCTCACATATACATGTGCATTTCATATGCATTCCTTATGTAATGCACAACCACTATGACTTTTGTTGAAGAATAATAAAGAAGAAAAGAGTGACAGATATTTTTGGATGTATCCTAGGTGGGGTGAACCATGGTAAAACATTGTGTTACAGTGTAGAATGTTTCTTTTATGTCTTGTAATGGTTTATGATGAATTAATGAATATTCTAGTAGTAAAATATAGTGTGCACTAGAATAGTTTTGATATTTACTGCAGAATGAATGTTAATGAAATAATATGATTATAGAATGATAGATATGGTATATATGAGGTAGAAATAATGCCTAACAACCCCATGAACAAAATCCCTTCCACTATTGCAGACATATGGGTCTTGTAATTATCCATAAGCCATCTCGTATGAGACTTCATTGTTCACTTTGTGTGTAGTGTTTCCTTCTGGTCTCCAGAAGAGCCGATGGTTTGTTGGGTTTTGTTGGAAACCTAAATTAGAACTAGGGTCAACCGAAATATTCCAACATCAAATCTATTGTGTAACATCCCTTCTATAATTATAATTTTAATTGATGCTTAATGTAAATATAATGTGTGGCTATGACAAAGCAATGTATATGCGAATTTTATTTATAAGATTTAATAAAATGTGATGCCAGTTGCTAAAGGGACATGCACATACATGAGGGTTGAATTAATTCATGAGAGAGGGAGGGTCTAAGAGAATGTTTAAGAGAGGTTCAAGGGGGAATTACCCATGTCTATTAATTCAACCCACTTCCTAAAATTATTGTTGGTATATGAACCTTGTATTTTGTTGTTTAGTGTTCTCAAAGACAATCATTGAATGAATATACGAGGATGGGTATGACGAGTCACATCCCATAATTATTGGGAGCATAGATGTTGAGTACAATAAACTTGGGGAAGTGTGTAAGTCAAGAAAGAAAACAAAGAGAGAAAATTCATATGGAAAATTAAAACAGTTAGAGAGAACCATGTTTTGGCATGAACATGAAGCAAAGAAGAGAAATAAAATATTTGGAGCTGGAGCAACCATGGATGGTGAATTATGGAGCATTATCTAGCATTTTTGGAGCATATTTGGAGAAGAATACTGAAGATATAGGTTGCCAGGGCTAAAGAGTGAACTGATGTGTGGGTTGCACTGTAACAACAAGTGATTGCTAGTATTTCTTGGTATTTCTCCTAGTAGTGAGCTCCCTTGAGTTCCCTGGTACTGATATTCTTGGTTACTTGTGCCAAAGAGACCCTAATATATGAATGGAATGCCCGATGGATTGAGAGAAATGAAATATTACATTCTTTGGGTTGGGTAGGTCGAGAGGAAGAGAACTGGTTGGAAATCAGGATAGTTGTAGGAGAATAATAGTGGGTTGTGGGGTTTTATGAGCTGTGAGTGGATAATGAGAGACCATCCTCTTTTGTGTATTGTTATCCTGGGATTGGAGGTGAATTTATATTGATATTTGGACCAACAAGTTTAATTTTGGGTGGAAAACCCATCCCAAGTAGCTGGTTGCAAAACTATTTTAAAAGATAAATATTTTATTTATTTTATGTCTTATATTTATGAGTTAAATTATTGTGCATACACTCTATATTTAAATAGTATTTACATGTTATTTTTTTAGTTATTAAACATCATTCATGTCATTTTTATCATCTTGTAGATGCATTGATTAATGTTATTAGATAATGTTTAGTTTTGTTTGTAATTCATAGTCTCAACTATAAAAATTTAGTTTGCAGAAAATTACATTTGGGTTGGGGGTCATTACATTATGGTATTACAGATTCTGGTTGAACATTGGACCCATATGGTCCAACAACCAACATGAATTTGGTAAAAAAAAAATTGTTATGGGCATGTTTTGTGATATATTTGGGGAAAAGGATGAATTTCAGAGTGAAATCCCCAAATTTGCAAACCATTTAGTTTGAAATTTTGATAAAATCCTCTCAGTGGTGATATATGGCATCAATTTGTAGAGTTTCAGAGTTAAAATTTGACTTGAAAGGTTGAATTTCATCTTTTAATAGTTGTTATAGAGTTGGGCAAAGTTTTATGAATTGATGGTCAATATCACGTTCAATTTCGAGATCAACAACCCATATCCATAGTGAATATATTTAAAAACTTATAATGTTTTTCCAAGTTTGGTAAGCTCTATTAGATTGATAACCATGATTCATTTTCAAAGGTTTTTTAAGTGGAGCATATCGACGGTCTGGATTAGTTTTCAGAGGTTTGGAAAAGGGATTTGATCAATGGTAAATAACACCTTGGCTTGGAGATCGAAGGCTTAGATTCATTTTTTTTGGTTAACTCTGAGGGTCGATAGTCGATGACTGGATTGTTTGAATGGATGAAAAGGTTTATTTAGCAAGACAAATAACTGACATTCAATGGTCCGGTCATCCATTTTAGCAATGTCTTTTCTCAACAAGAGGAATTGATGATCCCCAATGGAAAATGATCAGGTTATCCAATTCGACGAGGTGTTTGGGTTGCCCAAGGAAAATTATCAATCATCAATGAAGAAAAGAGGAGGATGTGCGACAAAATAAAAATACATATACAAATGTTAGTACAAAATATATAAAACAAATCTAGGCCTTAGGTCAACATGGTTCTCATGGTAGAAAACAATGGTGGTTTTCACCCATCAAAAAATTCACACCCAAGCTCATGGTACTCAAACCACTTGATGTTTGACACTCTTAGGAACGTCCTCTATGTATGCCATTGGAACCGATTGGGTCATCCCCTCTAAGTTCCTGTGAACTATATGGAATACCCTTATGGTCTGTCTCTTAGGCTGGTTCTCACCTCAACCATTACACCAATGCATCGATAAACCTCTAGTCACACCGGTCCAACATCTATGTCAACAAATTATTTTGTTAGTCATACTTCACAGCAAAAAAATCTCTTTACCTATTTCATTTTTTATATCATCTAAAATTTATAAAAAAAATAAATAACTTGAAAATTAAAAAGGTTTCACTTACCAAATTTTATGAGAAATCTTACATTGTGGATAGGATAACCTCCCATTTGGACCAAGACCCCTAGCTGTTTTTTCCAAGGACATAAGTGAACAAGTTGTTACTACTTTCACTATAGACCTAAGTCAATCAATCCAACAAGAGAGAAGAAGAATGTGGCGTACCTTAATACGATGTTCATCCTCGCTACTCCAATCCTCGAACTTGATCTCCAAGCTCCTCAACACAACTGAAGTCCTGCAAAGACTAGAAAAGGAACTCTTCCTTGTACTCTAGATGATTATACAATGAATATCTATCTATGAAGAATAAAACAACATTATACAAGAAAATGTAGAACACATGAACTTGAAGGGAATAGGCCAAGTTGATATGAATTGGAAATAAAAAAAAAGGAACTTACAAAGCATGCTTGATAGTGAAGTAAATTCTCTAAGCTCTCCTCATCTATCCCTTGCATGAAAACATTGAAATCAAAATGTTGATGCTTCTCCCAAGATCAAAGGTTTGATACTTGAATTCTTCCCCCCTTCACCTTGGAAATACCTTAAATATATAGGCTTGAGAGGCAAAACCACCATGAGATAATGAGGGTGATGGTTGAGGATATGGCTTCTTAAGGTGTGAAACTCAAGTGTGAAATTTTGGTGTGTAACAACAATATCACCTCAAGTGGCATCTAGAGGCACTTCTAGCTCATGATATCTCTGGAAATCTAAGTTGGCATATGGCTAGTCATAATTGGMTATTATCGATTGGGACCACCATTCAAATAATTCATCATCRAATGAATTTTTCACACATTCACCTCTAATTATGTGCATAAAATATTCCCATAGAATAATCTTGGGCTCATGCATACTAGGTGAAAATATCACAATGTGTGGAAGCATTTATGGAACTCACTCAAAGAAAAAGGTGTATAATATTCTTCCATAGCTGAAGTTATTTTATAGTCTTCTGAATGGGCCTTCATATTGGTTTAGAGACTTGTGCACCAGTCAATTACAATAGAGCACATGAACTCCACCCCATATTACATATGTGTGTGTGAGGATTAGGTGAGGTGTTACTGAACCAGACACACTATCTATCATGAGGAATAGTATACTTAGCCTTAAGTATTCAATGTTGTTTATTGAAACTTGAGAGCTCACATTTTGAGTTCCCATAGAGTATTATGTATTGATACATTCTATGATTTTAAATGCACTAATGCCACATCCACCTCTATTTAATTTTACTAGTTTCATATATCGGATAATCTTGTAATGAAATATATGTCTTCCACCTAAATATTGATAAGTTCATCATCTATGACCAATGATTCTTACTAAGGTTCCTAGTATCCTATAAACATTTCTAGAAATTGTTTTTGTGCTTGTATATTGAGAATGGTAAACAAATTTAGAAACATGCAATCATGAAGGTCATTCATGACCTATATATATTCCATGACATGGTTATCAATGACCTCATTCTCTCTTTCTCATTATATTATAGCCATTTACAATTTTGAACATAAATTTTGGAAGAATTTAATTGGAAATGTTTAGGAGTGCTTTCTTTATTTTGTGAGAAGAGGTGCAATTATTTGTTCCTTCCACTCAAGAATAGTGTGATTAAGGACAAATAATTGCATCTCACATGAATAAAAGGTGTGATTTCACCTTACCTTGAAGCAAAGGGGTCCCCATTAATAAAACATTTAAGGGATGAAATGAAAGAGGAAGGGATGATGAGTTACCTGGATCTAACAAAATCAAATTCCAACAGTGGAAACACTTGTAATATCCACCTATATTTCATGGGTTTTTTTAGCAAAAATCAAGCGTTTATCTAAAATGTCAAAATGAATTGGTAAAAACTCATTTTCCACCTATGTATCAATGTTTTACACTCTCTTGTATAGTTCAAAATGATTATTAATCATTCTTATGAGCTATTTTGTCATGTTTGATAACTAACATTATTGTTTCAATTGTACTTGCATTTTCAAATATGGAAAAGTTCTAAGGTCACTTAAATGGTGTTTTTCACAAATGTTTTCCATAATAATCTAGTATGATAGGTAATGGCCTCGATACTGACATACAAGTTAGGTTTCCCACCTTGCATTGTGCATTATCAGTTTTCTATTCCATTTTATCTTTAGGATAAACCCCATTGATTTTTGACATAGAGCCTTTATTACCGTTCAAAACGTGTTGTAATTTATGTGGTAGATCCTATCAATCATGAGTGGCCTAGTTAGATTATTTATTTCCATTTTGGCACCCATGTTGAATCTTTTCATAACCTCAAGAGCCCTCTTATTCTCACCATAAATTTGTGTTGAAGTTTCATGACTTCTTTTCAACCTATTTTTTGGCCACTTCCTTTGGAGACCCCATCATTACATTTCAAGTTGTATTGTTGCATTGCATACCACTTCTTTCACTTTTGTTACTTATTCCTTATACATTCTCTTCAGTTTCTTTCATTTTCATTTGTTTCCTCTACACCTCAGAACCCTATCCTTGGAGGAAACAACTAGACGAGTGTTGATATCTTGCATTCCATTTCTTCATTTTTCATAGTTATTCTCCATGCACATGGTATTAGTTTGATTTCCCCATGACACTTGTTTCCTCCACTATTTTTTAGCATTATTTTATTCTTTTCTATTATTTAGTAACATTGAAAATACACAAAAAAAAATCAAATATGATTTAGAAAAAGGGAAAGTGGTGAAATAATAAAGATCTTTGTTTTTTTGATAGTTGTCTTGAGCCATGTGGCCCTTAACCACAACACCAAGTATTTAGTTGTATACTCGGAAATTTGTGTTTTATTATGGCCTTAGGAAGATGAAACTTAATTTTTGAGTTCATTGCTCCTCCTACTGTTTACTCTTCCAGTCACTATGGAGAGTCTATTTATCTCTCCTATTTCATAGAATTATATTATTGTTCCACTTTGTGTCAAATTTTTCCCAAGTCACCATTGTGTCATGCTTATGATCAAGAGAATTTTTAGCCTATTTTGGCCATTACCTAGATTACTTGACCATCCATGTCGACCTTCCCAATTGTCATTTTTTTCTTAGTACCATCAATATATTTTTCCTTTACCTAGAGTCAATAACACCACAAGCCTATTTTCACCATTGGTATGTTATCTTGTGCTCAATGGTTGACATTTCATAATTGTTTGTTGACTAAGTGGTTTCCCATGTTTCCAATGTAAAGATATCTATTCACACATTAGGATTCACATTATACCTTTTTTTCATTTTCATCATTGGTGGAAATCCTTACCTTTGTCAACGATTTTCATTATTAGTTGTTTCTTAGAGGGTTTGTTTTGTGTGTCGTTCCATCTGGTGCATGTGAGAAATGTACTTGGTGGTGTGTTATACTAGCTTTCATATGATACCTTCAAATAATTCTCCCTGTGTCCACTTGTGTTGAATGATGGGGGGGTCCTTAATGGCTTCCTCTTAATGGATCTATTCCCATAGACTCTGACTTATTTTCTCTTGGAGCTGGATATAGAGAGTTTATATTACCTTTGACCTTGTAGTGATCAATGGTAAGATCTCTCGCTATTGATCTTGGGAATACACAAATTTTCCATGATAGATAGATTCTACAATGCTGACAACTCATCTATTCTCACTTTCTCGAATTTACTACGTACCTTGACTCCCATTATCATTATCAATGGGTTGTATTACATTTGTTAATGGTATAAATCAATGATCAATAATCAAACAGGTTATCCCATGTTTGACATCAACTCATTTATTTACATGTTCTAGATTGTAACCTTTGGTGTGTTTGGATTAAATACCTTGGGCCTTAGTACCATATTCTCATTATGTTGTTTCTTGAATTTCACAATATAGTACCACTCACCCATATGACAATGGCGCTTTTGGAGGATCAATATTTTCATCTCATGATTCTAGTCATCTTCATGATAGCTATTATCAGTTTATGACATTGATCCACAATGTATCTTTTCATGGCCATGTTATTTTATTTTTATATATACTTCCTAAATCCGTAGTTCAATTGATTTGGTGGACATGCTTATCCACACTTGAGCATGGGTATGCCTACCTTGGGAAGAGAGTCATTTGATGCCTTGTTTTTGTTGCAGGTGCTTTCCTGATCAAAAGTCTTGTGAACTTCACCTATCCCCACTCAACAAATTCCTCCAAAATATTCTAATTTATTTTTTAAATCATCTTTCATTCGAACCTCACACATTAGGGGGCATGTGTTATAGCATATTTTTCCACAATCATAGCTTAGATGCATTTTTTTTCTTTCATCTCTTCCATATTTATCATTGTCATCTTGGGCGCACTTAGAAATCTATTTGAAAATTCTTCCTTTCAATTGGCTCATACTTTATACTCATTATAGGAGTGATTACTTTCCCTTTTCCTTCACTAAAGGAGTGAGTGCATTAAAAAATTACTAAAAATATAAAAAAACATGAAAATTACAAGATCTTAAGCAAGGTTTATGGGAAAATACTTTTGTAACTCCCTAAAAACCATGGAAAATGGACTCACCCATATTTAAATTGTATAAAATAGGCCTAATGAAAGGATATTATTCCAAGAATTATTACTATATCAGAGATTTCTTCTAGCATAAGTACTCAAATCCATCATATTCCTAGGGTTTTTATGACCCTCATCTCCCGGTAAATCCATGTTTCATAAGGTCCCATATCCCATTCTTTCTTTTGAGGTCTAATACCCCTTGGTATTCCTCAACGTTACACAGAGAAGAGCATAGGAGTTGAAGCAATCCTGAGTGACTCGAGGACTGATGAATAGAGATAACAGTTATGGGAAATGACAGTGGTGAGGTTAGCCATGCATTTCATATATCATTGTTGATTTAAATAAAATGAATATCTCTCTTCTTTCCCTCCACTAAATCATGATTTATTTGCATCAATTTGATCATTTTTTGGTGTTCAGTTGTTGTTTTAATTCACTTGACAAGAGTTAGCTCGAGTACTTATTTAACATTTGTTGTTGTTTCTACTAAAGGTTTGAGGAATGTTTTTAATTCTTTGTGTGCAGGTCTAGAAGTTCAGATAGGAGCAAGAATGATTGGAGTGAAGACAACCTATGTGATTCGTCCCTAACTGGGTATCAAAACTAGGTGAGTCCCTCATAACTAACTAGTAGTTATTTGGAGGTTGTTGTAAGCTACTCTAGGAAAATATTTTTTATCTCTATTAATGACCATCCCTAGCCATAGGATCATTTTCATTCACAACAATACAAGAATATAAGCAATTCTAAGTTTTTATGTGATTGTAATCATAACTCTTAGTGGAGTTTCCATGTGTTGACCCAATATTTGTTCAACAATACTAGAATAACAAAGTGTTGTGAGCTCTTTCCTAATGTAAGTTTTTGAAAACTTAATACATAAGGGAATCAAACCGAAGTCTTAAATCATCCTTTTGACTAAACCTTTTATCATTTCATACCCTTCTCCACATCACTTCTAGAAAGAAACCAACGAAGCCTAGCACCTAGTTATATCAAAGGAATAAGGTTTATTGGATGACTAGAAGGTAAATGTGTCTATATTTCATATTGTTTTAACCTCATAATGTTGCACAATTTGATGATTATATGTAATAATGGGGCTTAGTACATTCATATGATTTTTTTCATACATTTATAGTTTTTAATATCATCATTATGATAGTGCTCATTAGATCACACTTCCTTTATTACGAAAATGGATGATTATGTGAAATTTCACAACTTCATTAATGGTTGTTTTTAGTTCATTCACATGAACGTTGGCACTTTTATTAGACATGTTGATGTAATATCGGTGTAGATAGTGGTTTTGTCTTTGTTTTTTTAGGTTAATGGTTATCTTGCACCTACACAATACAAACAATGGTTAACATTCAATGTTATATATGTACATATGTAGAATGTAGAAGATGGTGTAGAGTTGTAATATAGTTGTCCAACACTTTAGTTGTGAAACTTAGTTACTTGGTCATGTTTGACATTAGTGATGGCATGTATTTTATGATTGTTTAAGTGTGGTACTGATGTGCCTCCTAAGCACCTTTTTACTTTGCTAATGTGATGTATGCTATTTATATTTCTAGAGTTTCGATAAAAAGTGATTTTTGAGGTGGATTATTTGTTATCATTGTGGTGGTTTCATCAATATTTTCAATGTTGTCATATAGTTGTAGCACTTTAGCTATGAAGCTTGGCTACCTCCATCCTTCTTGAAATTAGTGATGACATTCTTTTGATGGTTGTTTTAGTGTGATATTTATGTGCCTCCAATGCACTTGTTTATTCCTATTGATGTAACATATGATATTTGAAGTTTTGGACTTTAGGAAAAATGGATTTTCAATCTTTTTTTTTTCTTTTTTTTTTTGCATATGACCAACCATCAAATCAAATGCATTTCCATTAGAATATGATAAAAATATTAGCGACCATAATAAATAATCAATTTTTGTATATGCGTAAAGATATAGAATCAATTTATAATATTATAATTGTGGTAAAAATTTGATTTATATATTAAAGTAATAAAAATAAAATAAAAGAAAACATGATTTTCAAACCATATTTCTCATAATATTATAAAAAATGAATCTATACCATAATAAAACATGGATAACACAAATACTATGCTTTAATATTCAATGCAGGTTTTGAAACTAAACCTTTACTTCATACTATGCTTTAATATTCAATACCCATTTAGGCTCTTGAAGTTAAATATTTACTCCATCACCCTAAATTTATGACAGATAATTTAAAACTTATAATCATAAGTTTTAATTATTAATATTTAATACATAATTTTAAACTTTTTTTTTTTAAATGATTAACATTGTTTTAATTTTTAATGTCAATTTTAAACTTTTAATAAATTTAATACATAACTTTTTTTTAAGGAATGATCGTTTTTTTAATGTAAATTGTATAGTTTAATAAATTTAAGAATTTAATAAAAAAAATACATTGTAAATTGAAATTTAATTGTTATTGTAATTTTTTTGGCAACAAAAACATTTATATTTTAAAATGATAGATCAATAAAGAAAAAAAAAATCAAATTTAAAATGATACATGCCTAGTGACCATAGTAAATAATTAATTTGTTTTAAATGTCTATGAAAATTCAATCAATATATAATATTATATTTCTAAAAGATGTTTGATTGAAAAAAAAACCATGATTTCAAGCCATATTTCCCATAATACTATAAAAAAATAAAATTGAACCATGAAAAGATATGGACAACACCAACACTATGCTTTAATATTCAATACAAGTTTAAACTTGTGAAGTTACACATTTACTCCATACTATGCTCTAATATTGATTACAATTTAAGCCTCTAAAGTTAAACCTTTACTCCATAACCCTAAATTTATAATAAATAATTTAAAACTCATAATCATAAGCTTTGCTAATTAATCTTTAATGCATAATTGTAAACTTGTTTCTTTATGATGAATAATTTTTCTTTAATATCAATATTAAACTTCTAATAAATCGATCATAAAATTTTATCATAGGACCACGCCAATTATTTTTCATATTAAATATCAAACATTAATTAAAGTGACTCATAAAACTACTGGATTTCATCTATCAAAGTGGCAATCCATTACTTCTGTAACATCCTGCTCTGGTGCACCGAGAAAACTTATTCTTTGAGGACACTTGCTCACAAGTGATCTGGACTTTTATGATAAGAAAACATTTATCCTTGATTATGATGCGATATGGTAGGTGACATGATGTTTTACAACTTTGACATGGACATGTGCTATTGACTCGGTTTTACTGAGTGTGCAGGGTTTTTGACCTTGAGGATGCAGAGGCATCGACGGGACCCCTTGGACTCCGGATCGAGTCAGGGAGTATGCTTTGGGGTTGATTGTTTACTGTGATTTTAGTATATTTGATTTGATGATATGATGTGGACATGTTCTGATACGATTGTTGATGATGAAGGCTGACGATAGCTTGCCGACTAGACTCACACATGGAGTAAAGGGGCCACACACGATTTCCAGAGAGGTTGAGGGAGAGGTGTGGATAACAACCTTGCCACAACCTACAAGCACTACCGCCATGGCTCGAACTTTAGGTTAACGATTACCTAGTTCGAGAGGATCCATGATGCCATGAGGGAAGACTGCGATAGTCGCTCACGATGATTCTAAGGGGCGCACAATAAGGTTGTGGCCTTATTCCTTAGAGACCTTAGTCTCCCACAAGTTCACCTGGCGGAGTGTTGACTCCAGGGGTTATTGATGTCTACCAATCAGTCAAGTTGGCGAGTGGCACCCTTGGAGCACGTGGTGCATCCTGAAGGGCACATCACGCAAAAGAAACACAAGAAGCAAGTGGAACCCTTGGAGCATGTGGTGCATCCTGAAGGGCATGTCATGCAAAAGAAATAGAAGAAGCGAGTGGTACCCTTGGAGCACGGGGTGCATCCTGAAGGGCACGTCGCGGGAAAAAAACGAACGAAGCGAGTGGCACCCTTGGAGCATGTGGTGCATCCTGAAGGGCATGTTGCGTTGATGTTGATGAAGGAACAAAACTAGATGGCCCTAAGAAATTTAACACATTAAGAAATTCTTAAGCTACTTCCCTAATTAAATGTCGCCTAGTTTAGAATCTAAGTCCTAAGTCTAAAACTTCTCAGGGTAAAATTTTGTCTAACCTTAAGAACAGACCCTATAAAAATAGAAATAAAAATTTAAACTAAAAACCACTTAAGTAATAGTTTTAGTCTTCATAAATTTTTGGGGTAAAATGAAGAGAGTATTAATTTAGCTAAAATCCGTGGTTTTAAATTGTAAAGAAGAAATAAATTATTTAAATTGTAAAAGTGTAAAAAAATTTTAAATTAATAATAAAAGGAAAAGAGAAAAACGTGCAACTGCCATTTTGGCTTTATTTAAAAGGTGAAAGAAGGGAAAAATAAAAATTAGGAAACTAAGAATTGGAGGAAACATAATAAAGGAAATAAGGGAACTTATGGTAAAAATAGGTCAACATAGTAAGGAATCTGCAATTAAACCTTCTAAAATGAACTAAATTAGCAACGTCTTTTTAGGGAAAGTTTGAAAGTCTAAAACTCTATAAAAGAAAGGAAAGAGAAGGAAGAAGGGGATCGATTGTTAGCGTAACGTTACGCTGTCGGAATTGTGACTTGACTGATTACTTGTGGAGAGTTGGGATTTTCCATCTTGGATAGGAGTGGTAGCTCGGCCTTGCGAGGCAAGCTGGGAAGCTAGACAGACCATCTGGATTGTGTGTGCCCCCCTTGCGGATTGGGGGGCTAACGGGGAAGCACACTACCCCTAGCGATTGGTTGGAAGGTACCGGTGTAGTCTCGATGGTCGGCGAGGGGAGAAGCACGGAGCATAAGCAATACAAAGTGCGCGGTCATCATTCGAGGCGGGAGTTAAGGCAACGGTATGTTTTTCATTTTGCATCATAGAAGCTATTAGGACTTTGGCCCTCTCTTATTGTTATCATCATTTTTGTATTGGCATTGTGAGATGAAAAAATACTTAACTTCAATCTTCTTGGGTTCTCGTTGGATTGATTTGTTTTCTTTCCTTGTTCTTCGGCAATTGAAATTATGTTACAGTTATAAAATATTTCTTCTTACTCTGTTGTTGCATGTCGGTTGGGATAAAAGAGATTTTATGGCTGTGTGTATATATGACTGGGGGCGTTTTATATCACTGTGAGTGTATTACACATTACGGTGGGCATTTTTATGTTAATGGGGGTGTTTTATATCACTCTGGGCGTAATACACATTACAGTGGACGTTTTTATGTTAATGGGGGTGTTTTATATCACTGTGGGCCTATTACACATTACAGTGGGTGTTTTTATGTTAATGGGGGCGTTTTACACCACTGTGGGCATTTATATATTACACTGGGCGTATTTATATTGATGTGGGTGTTTTTATATGACTGTGGGTGTTTATAAATTTATGTGGGCATTTTTATATGACTGTGGGCGTTTATAAATTTTCGTGGGCGTTTTTATATTGATGTGGGCGTTTTTAGATGACTGTGGGCGTTTACAAATTTTTGTGGGCGTTTTTATATTGATATGGGCATTTTTATATTACTATGGGCGTTTTCTATTACTGTGGGCATTTTGTATATCACTATGGGTAGTTTTGTTTTTATAAATTTAGATCTGAGAATTCGTTCTAGCAATAACTGTATGGGAAATTTCATTTTGTAAATCTAGATGTGAGAATTTGTTCTGGCAATAGTTGTATGGGCATTTTTCGTTTTTGTAAATTTAGATCTGAGAATTCGTTCTGTCAATAGTTGTATGGGCATTTTCGTTTTTGTAAAATTAGATCTGAGAATTTGTTCTGGCAATAGTTGTATGGGCAATTTCGTTTTGTAAATTTAGATCTGAGAATTCATTCTGGCAATAGTTGTATGGGCATTTTATTTTTTGTAAATTTAGATCGGAGAATTCATTCTGGCAATAGTTGTATGGGCATTTTTGATTTTGTAAAATTAGATCTGAGAATTCATCCTGGCAATAGTTTTATGGGAATTTTTCGTTTTTGTAAATTTAGATATGAGAATTCGTTCTGGTCTTATTATGGCTATATTGGCTTCCTGCTTGAGATTTTTACTTGTTTATTGGTGTATTTAAATTTTTGATTTATCCATTGAAAAAAGAGAGCTAGTCAATAGCGTAGATCAGTCAACATGTTTTGGCTTCCAGAACTCACCCTATAGATTCTCTGCCTTTCGTTGATTAATTAAAATATATATTTGGTTATTCTTTTTAATGAATGTCTTATTATGTTCTTAATTAAATCTTATTCTTAAGCGTTTATTTACCACCGTATCAATTCATTATTGTTGTCGTTTAAGTCTAACCCATTCCATTACTATTAGTTGAGTTCCTTTATTTCATTGTGGACATAATTAATTATTATAAATGAAACATAAATAAGTATAACACTTGGTCATGATGATTACTATTGAAGCAATGCTCGGTTGATAATGGTATAGGGTTTTTATTGATAATTTGTCAAATTAACCGGTTATATAGAGTTGTCTCGTTTTCTATGGTTATAATGGAGTAGATCTATCTTTTTCCTTCCATAGAGTATTGATATTTTATATATCCTGTTGATTGCGAAAGTTGTTGTAACAAATGTTATTTGGAGATAAAGGTACTTTTGAAGGTCTTCCTTTTTACTTCCATCATTGTAAGTTATTGATAACATAAAATTTATAATATTGCGTTAATTATGGATTTATGATTAGGGCATGTCGAGACAATTAATGGTTCATAATCATTGTCAATCGAATTACAAGATTAGATCATCGAATGAATGTTAATGTAAATTTTACCATGATTGCGTCAATAATTATAGTATATGCCATTAATTATCGGTCTATGATTAAAGATGAATGTTAATTATTGCGTTAATGACAATTGGAAATATTCAATAAATTCATGATTGTAACTAATGACTAATTATCTTGTTAACTATTAAACCGGTCAAAGTTCATACTTGCAAAATAATGACGCTTGAATGATGTTTAGAGTGTACCTTGATGACGAATCATGATCTAAAAGTTGCCAATTGGAATGACCTTTAGACTCTTATAGGTTGTATTCCATTGTTAAATTAATGTTGTACTTGGATGTAACCATTATTTGCTTGGTCTATTTGTGTCGGGCAGGATGTCGACACCTCCATGTTCCTCAGAACAGTCGCCAGCCTTGAGACCTTAAATGGTTAAAATCGATAGGAACCTGGGCTTGAGTGTTGCTTATGTGTCTTGGAGGTCCTAACCATTGCAGGGTAGGATGGGCGGAAAGTCAGTCTTATTTTTAGTCAGTCTTCCTTATTGTCGATTGATCATCGTTAATTGCATGTAGTCACTTGTTGTGTGTCTTATGTCGTCTTGTTGTGTTTATCATGGTTTGCATCTTATTTGTCATCCGATGGTGACGTAGAGTCGAATGTATTTATTTCCCTTGTACACGTGTGCACACTCCTGTAAAAGAAATTAAAAATTTGCAATTGTTATGAGAGGTGGTCGGCGTAACGAGGAGGATCGTTACATGTGGTATCAGAGCGGGTTCAACCCGTGACTTGGGATTGCTACGACTTTTGTTGACATGATTTAATTATATTGTTGCAGATTGAGTTGAATGTGTGCATGCAGGTAATCATGGTTAGAGGACGCCGCGGAGGCAGAGGACGAGGTACTAGGGGAGGAGGCGCGACGCCTCCAGTAGAATCCACACCTGAGGGGTCTAACCCCCAGGGAGACAAGCAAGTTCTCGGACAGGAGCAGATAGCAGTTGGAGACGTAGTCAAAATGATGAGATCCTTTCAAAGCATGTCCGAGGCACTGATCAGCCGTTTGGATAGAGATGAGGCCAGAGCATCGGTGCCCACTGAGGTTCAGCCGCGTGTACTAGTAGTTACTGGTATCATTCACTGCGAACTCGAGAAGGTAAAATTTCCCAAGTTCTTTGGTACCCCGGACGACATAGCCATCGAGGCATGGTTGGAGAACATGGTGATGTGATTCGCACTTCGCGATTATACCTCCAACATGAAAGTATGCATGGCGGTCTTTCAACTGAAGGGAATCGCTCTTCTATGGTGGAAGACGCTCCTACCATAGCTGGACATGGCTGTTGAAGACGTGTCATGGGAACTGTTTGAGGAACGGTTCCGAGAGAGGTACCTTTCAGAGGAATTCATTGAGATTCATCTCAATGAGTTCAACGCCTTATGATAGAGAGGTCGTACGATGCCTGAGTACGAGGCATGTTTTATGGAGATGCTCCAGTATGCTCGACACCTTAACACAGAGAAACTTAAGGTCAACAGGTTCGTGTTTGGCCTTAACGGCAGCCTGTGTGCGAAGGTTATTATTTTGATGCCTCAAACCTTTCACAATGTCGTCCAGAAGGCCCTCATAGCCGAGGAAGAGCTTATAAGTGGAGGTCATACCAGGACTCTAGCGAGACCAACAGGGCAGGGTTCATCTGGGACACCGCAACATCAGACTCTAGGGAGACATATGCCATGATATCGTGGCTTCCAGAGGGGATCCACCTTCACTACACCCCGACGACCGCCGCCTCAATAGCGGACACCTTATTGGGGACCATAGCATCCACAGCAGCATTGCCCGTAATAGAAACAGTTTAGACCTATTTAACAAAATAGACTAGGGTTCCAGGCCAGTGGGTCGTCATATTCTACTTTTGGTACCAGGACTACTGGGCCGAAGAAGGGGTGTTGGACTTGTGGGGAGCCACACTACTAGTGTAATTGTCCTGTGGAAAGGACCAAAGTGTCGGGATCAGCTGGACCCACTATGGTGGGAGATATGGGCAAGTCCCATCAGATTCATGCAGCGGTGAATAACCGCCAAGCAGCGCACTAGTCAACTATGCTCGAGACGACAGGCACCATCGCTGACCAGACCCTTACTGTTTGATAGATCCCGATGCTACTGAGAGTTTCATTTCTGGTGCAACGCTAAAAAGGATTAAGATAAAGGCAGTCGAATAGGATGAGTTTAGCTTCGTAGAGATGGCTTTGAGAGCCAAATAAAAGGTTGGAGGAAAGGTTACAGGATGTGCCCTTAACCTGGGAGAGTTTTCCACGAGGACCAACTTGTACGTCACAATCTTAGGATATTATGACGTCGTGATTGGTCTGGATTGGTTGGAATCACATGAGGCGATACTCAACTGCAAGATGAAACGGTTGATCTTGGTTGATGATGAAGGACAGAGACGTGTGATTGTAGGAAAGAACCAGGGAGATTCCCTGAGGTTCATCTCTTCCTTACAGTTACCAAAGAGTATGCGTAAGGGGTGAAATCTTTATGCAATCCTTGCGCTAAACGAAAAGGGAGTAGCGGAAGGTCTCGAACACCTTCTGGTGGTGAAGGAGTTTACGGACCTATTTCCAGAGGAGTTACTTGGGATGCCACCAGAAAGGGAATTGGAGTTTACCATAGACCTGAAACCGAGGACCGAACCGATAACAAGAACACCTTATCAGATGTCGATCCCAGAGTTGCAAGAGTTGAAAATGCAACTGAAGGAGTTGCTAGAGTTGGGATTGATACGTCCTAGTGTGTCACCATGGGGTGCACCAGTTATTTTCATACGAAAGAAGGATAGATCATGGAGGATTTGCATTGATTAATGTCAACTAAACAAGGCCATGATCAAGAATCAATATCCCTTGCCAAGAATTGATGATCTGTTCGATCAAATGAAGGGTGTGACGATGTTCTCCAAGATCGATTTGCGATCAGGGTATCACCAGTTACAGATCAAGGAGGATGATGTCCCTAAGACCTCTTTTAAAACGAGGTTTGGATAGTATGAGTTTACTGTTTTACCGTTTGGATTGACAAACGCCGCAGAAGTATTTATGAGTTTGATGAATGGGGTGTTCCGCGAATTCTTGGACAAGTTCATCCAAGTATTCATTGACTATATTTTGATCTACTCTCGGACAACGGAGGAGCATGACGAGCACTTGCGCTTGGTACTACAGTGCCTGTGAGAGCACAAATTGTATGGGAAGTTGTCCAAATGCTCTTTTTATCAATCGAGGATTCACTACTTAGGGCATGTCATCTCCGGCGAAGGCATTTCCGTGGATCCAGTCAAGGTTGAGGCTATTATGGAATGGCCTACACCGACGAATGTCACATAAGTGTGTAGCTTTATGGGTTTAGTAGGATGTTATCGATGGTTTGTCGATGGATTTTTGAAGATAGCAAATCCGATCACGGAATTGCAGAAGAAAAAAAAGAAGTTTTTTTGGACCGAGAAATGCGCGGAAGCATTTCCTAGGCTTAAAGAGTTGTTGAAGATAGGACTGATACTAAAGGTCCCTAACATGGACGTGGACTTCTTGGTATGCACAAACGAATCCAAGGAAGGCTTAGGTGGAGTCTTGATGCAAGACGGACGAGTAATCGCTTACATTTCAAGGAAACTGAGAAGGCATGAGGAGAACTACGCAACGCATGATTTGGAGTTATTAGCCTTTTTATATGCCTTGAAGGTTTGGAGACACTATCTTGTTGGACCAAAATTTGAACTAAAAACTGATCATTGGGCGACCTGAACACGCGACAACGGTGTTGGTCGGAATTTCTTAGCAAGTACGACTTTGAGATTACTTACATAAAGGGAATAGTGAATCGAGTGGCAGATGCTTTGAGTCAGAGACCACGCATGTTTACGGTGTTGCCTCTTTAGACGAATCTACGTGAGAATATTCTCACTTTACAGTGTGGCGATGACTGGTACAAGGAGGTCGAGGGTTTTATTGGAAAAAACACAATGATGGTACCACGATACGAGGGATTTTCATTTGATAGCGATGGTTTATTGAGGTTTAAAATCCGGATTTACACACTGCCAAATGATGAGTTGAGGATGTTGATCCTGAGCGAGGCTCATAGAGTAGTTTACATGGCTCACCTGGGAGTCACGAAGATGAGGGCAGACCTTAAGCCCTTATTCTTTTGGAAGGGAATGAAGGCCGACATAGTCAACTATGTGGCCAGATGTCTAGAGTGTCAGCAGGTAAAGGTTGAGCATAGACACCCAGTAGAATTACTTCAACCCCATGCCATCCTGGAATCGAAATGGGAGGTTATTTCGATGGATTATATTGTTGGATTTCCACTGATGGCAAGGAGACATGACTCGATTTTCGTAGTAGTAGACACTCTGATGAAGAGTGCTCACTTTATTCCTGTGCGTACGATGTATCAAGGACCTGACATAGCTAGAGTATTCTTTAGTGAGATTGTGAGGCTGCACGTCATGCCTAAGAAGATTATATCCGATCGAGGATCGATGTTTACTGAACGATTTTGGACGAGTTTCCAAGAGGCCTTGGGAACCCAAATTAATTTTAGTACTGCGTATCACCCAGAGACTGATGGACAGACTGAATGAATGAACCAAACCTTGGAGGACATGTTGCGTATGTACATGATGGACCAACAAAAGCATTCGGAGGAGTTCTTTTCACTAGTAGAGTTCGCTTACAACAACAGTTACCAGAGCACCATTAAGATGGCACCTTTCGAGTTTCTTTACGAGCGACCATGTCGGATGCCCTTGAGTTGGGATCGGATTGAGAATAGGGTCCTGGTGGGACCAGAAGAGATCCAAGAAATGGAAGAGCAAATGCAAACCATAAGACAAAGGATTAAAGAAGCGCAGGATCGACAGAAGAGTTATGTCGATGTGCACTGAGTCAACCGTAGTTACGAGGTCGGCGATCAAGTCTTCTTGCATGTTAAATTGCATAAGAGTTCGATGAAGTTTGGAAATAGAGATAAACTCTCTCCTAGGTTCATGGGACCTTTCAAGATTGTGGAGAGAAAGGGGCCCGTGGCCTATCAACTAGCCTTTCTTGATTCTTTGAGGCGTATRCATGATGTTTTTCATGTATCTGTTTTGAGACACTATATTCGTGATCCTACACATGTGATTAACATGAGTTCCTTGTAGGTATCAGACGAGGGAGTTCTTACATATGAGCCGGTCTGCATATTAGATCACCGTGTTTGACAGTTATGACATCGAACGGTAGATCAGGTCAAGGTCCAGTGGGACCATTATAGCCTGCACTCGGCGACCTGGGAGGACGCATATGATATGCACCAGTAGTTTCCATTTTTGTTTGATAGATAGACTTATGATATTGTGATGCACTTATTTTGGCATTTATACTATGAAACCTCGAGACAAAGTTTATACCAAGAGAGGGTGTATGTAACATCCCGCTCTGGCGCACCGAGAAAACTTATTCTTTGAGGACACTTGCCTGCAAGTGATCTAGACTTTTATGATAAGAAAACATTTATCCTTGATTATGATGAAATATGATAGATGACATGATGTTTTACTGCTTTGACATGGACAAGGCGCTATTGACTCGGTTTTACTTAGTGTGCAGGGTTTTTGACCTTGAGGATGCAGAGGCATCGACGTGACCCCTTGGACTCCAGATCGAGTCAGGGAGTGTGCTTTAAATTTGATTGTTTACTGTGATTTTAGTATATTTGATTTGATGATATGATGTGGACATGTTCTAATACGATTGTTGATGATGCAAGGTGACGGTAGCTTGCCGACTAGACTCACGTATCTAGTAAAGGGGCCACACACAATTTCCAGAGAGGTTGAGGGAGAGGTGTGGACAACAACCCTGCCATAGCCTACTAGCACTCCCACTGTGGCTCGAACTGTAGGTTAGYGATTACCTAGTTCGAGAGGATCCACGATGCCGTGAGGGAAGACTACAATAGTCGCTCACGATGATTCTAAGGGGCACACAATAAGGCGGGGGCCTTATTCCTTAGAGCCCTTAGTCTCCCACAAGTTCACCTGGCGGAGTGTTGACTCCAGGGGTTATTGATATCTACCAATCAGTCAAGTTGGCGAGTGGCACCCTTGGAGCACGTGGTGCGTCCTGAAGGACACGTCGCGCAAAAGAAACACAAGAAGCGAGTGGCACCCTTGGAGCACATGGTGCATCCTGAAGGGCATGTCACGCAAAAGAAACACAAGAAGTGAGTGGAACCCTTGGAGCATGGGGTGCATCCTGAAGGGCACGTCGTGCAAAAGAAACGAACGAGGCGAGTGGCACCCTTGGAGCACGTGGTGCATCCTGAAGGGCACGTCGTGTTGATGTAGATGAAGGAACAAACCTAGATGGCCCTAAGACATTTAACATATTAAGAAATTCTTAAGATACTTCCCTAATTGAATGTCGCCTAGTTCAGAATCTAAGTCCTAAGTCTAAAACTTCTCAGGGTAAAATTTTGTCTAACCTTAAGAACAAACCCTATAAAAATAAAAATAAAAATTTAAACTAAAATCCACTTAAGTAATAGTTTTAGTCTTCATAAATTTTTGGGGTAAAATGAAGAGAGTATTAATTTAGTTAAAATCCGTGGTTTTAAATTGTAAAGAAGAAATAAATTATTTAAATTGTGAAAGTGTAAAAAGATTTTAAATTAATAATAAAAGGAAAAGCGTAAAACGTGCAACTGCCATTTTGGATTTATTTAAAAGGGGAAAGAAGGGAAAAACAAAAATTAGGAAACTAAGAATTGGAGGAAACATAATAAAGGAAAGAAGGGACCTTATGGTAAAAAGCGAGCTCAACATAGTAAGGAATCTGCAATTAAGAACCTTCTAAAATGAACTAAATTAGCAACGTCTTTTTAGTGAAAGTTTGAAAGTCTAAAACTCTATAAAAGAAAGGGAAGAGAAGGAAGAAGGGGATCGACTGCTAGAGTAACTTTATGCTGCCGGAATTGTGACTTGACTAATTACTTGTGGAGAGTTGGGATTTTCCATCTTGGATAGGAGTGGTAGCTCGGCCTTGTAAGGCGAGCTGGGAAGCTAGACGGACCATATGGATTGTGTGTGGCCCCCTTGCGGCTCTAGGGGCTAAGGGTGAAGAAGAGTACCCCTAGGGATTGGCTGGGAGGTACCGGTGTAGTCTCGACGGTCGACAAGGGGAGCGGCACAGAGAAAGAGCGATACAGAGAACGCGGTCATCATTCGAGGCGGGAGTTAAGGCAACAGTATGTTTTTCATTTTGCATGATAGAAGGTATTAGGACCTTGGCCCTCTCTTATTGTTATCAGCATTTTTGTATTGGCATTGTGAGATGAAAAAATACTTAACTTCAATCTGCTTGGGTTCTCGTTGGATTGATTGGTTTTCTTGCCATGTTCTTCAACGATTGAAATTGTGT
>JASDQU010101387.1:607626-622756 GCA_032191745.1 Picea mariana
GAGCCTCTAGCCACATGACGAGAATCTGGTTGGTATTCCTAGACTTCCCAGAGATTGGTCCTAGCCGACAGGTTGCAAATGAAGGTGGTATGGCGAAAGTTGTATGTGGAGTTGGGAATGTTAGATTCCAACTCTAGTTTGGGGAACTCTTAGAGATTGATGGAGTTCTCTTTGTTCCATGGTTGAGTGTTAACTTTCTCTCAGTCTCATCCTTGGAGGATGTAGGATATTGTGTATTGTTCAAGAGGGAGCATGAATTTATCTATAAAGAGGGAGTGGACCCGGTAAAGTTGCAGCTGATCAGTAACTGGGTGAATAGGTTGTATATGTTGAGAGGAAAACCTTTTATATATGATTCAGCATCGGATGAGAAGCATGAGGAGGCTTCTGAGATTGCAGTGGTGCCAAGGTATCAGTCTGGCATTCCGAGAGAAGAGAGGGAGTCTCTTATGAGCATTGGAAGAAGCCCCAGCCATGTTGATCGAACTGATGCTCAAGATGAAGTGAGCTCAGGTTTCCAGGAGGTTGCCAGAAGAAGATCTTCTAGTTCGAGTTCTGTGCAGGTGTTGCAGATGGCTCCACATTCAAAGGGAGCTTCTATAGAGCACAATGTGATGGGACAAGATGATGGATATGGCAGCGAGTACATCCCTCGCTAAGAGGGAGTGTTATCCTTTTAGCTTGAGAGGTACTTTGCATGTTTTGTCTTGTATGCAAATGTCACCTTAATATTTACACTACTAGACACTTAACTTTGTAGTAGTTTTATAAAGTGTTTTTTAAGTCGTTCTTTTATTAAAGTGAATTTTTAATAAAGTGTACCTTCTATTTTTAAAGTGACTTTATTTTCATAAAGCACTTATGTAATAAAGTGAAATTCACTTTAATTTTAAATGAGACATTTTTTAGGGAATGGATCATGACCCTTGATCTTGAAAAATGAAAGATTTAATCTTGGCCTTTGGATCTAGGGTTGGGGAATGTGAAAAGACACTTTGGGGGGGAAATGTCATTTTCAGATTATAAAACAATGCATTGGGTAGTGTGCAAGACATGTCGAATGTTGAGAAGACATCGGGAGGAGACTTAGAGAGATTTTTAGAGTAAGCTTGAGAGAGGAAAGTGAGCATCTTGAGAGGGCACATTTCCCAAGGGGATTTCTACACAAATCCCAAGGATCCATATAGTCCATACAACATCAAGAAGGGCACAATTTTTGAGGCATATATTTGGAGGAGGTCGTACAGTTGTATGGACTTGGGCACATTTTTCAAGGAAAAACATTTTGGAATATTTATTGGTGCTGTGAGATATTTTCCTTAGATGGATATTGTTAGTTTGTTGTTGTAATACACTTTCCTGAAGCTGAATAATAGATCTCTCTCTCTCTCTCTCTCTTGTTGGGTTTCCCCAGATTGGGGTTTTCCCTGGCATTTGCTTAAATTTCTATGAGTTATGGGTTGCTATCCACTGTGTTATTTCCACAGCTATTTTTCTTAGCAATGTGTATTTCTGCTTATGGTAATTTCTAAATGTGGGTTTAAGGCATTTATGAAATTTATCAAGACAATTATCTCTAAGTTGCTAAGTGTATGACATAAATTACATTTGTTGTTTTTTGTCATTAAAAATCTACATTTACATCACAATTAAAACATCATGTTTTGTACTATAGTTTTATATATTTTTAACATCCTTTACATCACAATTATGTGTAACAAAAAAAGTAAAAAACATCCATATTAAAAAACAATTATGGAAAAATGGATTTTTACTTGTATTTTTTGTTATGTTAGATAAAGACATCATCTTTTGTATTATAGTTTTCTATTATGATTTTATATATTTTTAGCAGCCTTTACATTACAATTATGAGTAAGAAAACAAGAAGTAAAAAACAGCATATTAAAAAACATTTATTGAAAAATGAACTTTTGCATGTATTTATTGTGCTATTAAATAAATAGTGAAAACTTGAGGTAACTTTTATTTCATTTTCTATTCAAGTATAAAAAAACAATTTATCTTGTTTTGATGGATCAACTCATGTCTTGGATCCTCCTTGAGTAATTATTTTGATATTATTTCCATCATCCCTCACTTCTATAGAAATCGACTAGACATTCTGGTTGTTCTGGTTCCTTTTTTTCTGAATGTTTCCCAAGAGAATTTGGAAGTTTTCTGTATCATGGTTTGGTGCATGTAAATACATGCATGTCGCAGGTGGAAGTGGAAAATCCATTGCATAATGTCCTTGTTGTTGGGAGTTGTGGCATACTACTGGCCCTCTGCCTCGTCAAAATCCTCCTCAGCCTCAGCCTCCACCTCTGAATCAACCTCTATCTCCTCATGGTGCATTGTATTGGGGTACATGGTTATATTGTGCGATGTCATACCATGGTTGTGGATTTTTGTACTGAGGCTTCGCGAGATTGAATTATGGTGGCACATTGTTGAACAACAATCTAACTTTCCCTGCCATCATCTCTTCTTGCACTTTATAAATTTTTGAAGTCCTTTATCTCATCAGTTCGAGTTTTCTACAATCCTTATCATCATGACCCATTGATTTGAAAAATTGTAGTATGAACATTTTGGTACCGTCTTATACTTGTGAATCATTGTACAATGATATGGATCATGCCCATGTGTCTTACAAATTTCACACCATGGTCCTCCTTGTGGCAAGGGGTTTAGCAGCCTTGCTGCCAAGTACTGTGCAAAATTTGGATATTCATTCTTATGATGTCCTTCTATCCTACCTAACATAAACCAAATATCTTCTCTCTTCTCTTTCCCCTTATTCTCGTTCAATTGAAATGTGAGTTTCTTCAAATCCTCTATTACTCGATCTATCTATTGATACTAATTTTCTTCAAGTTGCAAGGATGCTTGCAGGGCCTCTTCCTGAGTTTGGAACTTTTGTTGTCTCAAAGGATAATTCAAGTGAGGTAATAGTGAGTTCACAAATAACTTCCTATGTTGCATGCTAGTAATAGAATACTTCAACTTTTTTTTTTAGGCTTTTGAACCTTTGATCAATTTCCTAGACAGACTCATTTAGTTTCTTATTAATTTCGATCATTTCATTCATGTACTGGTCTTTTGAGCTTGGATTTTGAAACTTATTTACCAATAGCATTTTCACCTCTACGATAATGTTTGACTATTAATATCAAGGATCATGTACCAGTCTAGTGTGCAGTCTTCAATTGTGATACCTAATTGTGTGAGTTTTGTATTCTCGTCTATGATATGCTTTTCTTCCCATATATTATCGTAGATAAATAGGTTTTTTTAGGGTCCTCACATGCCTCGCCCTGAAATTATGGTAGTATAATGGTTGAATCTAATCTTTTCATTTTGAACATTGTCGAACGCCTGTGCGCAATGTAGATAATTGATTGTTACTTCCTAAACTTGCTCCCCTAGTTGGTTGTCCTTGATTGGACAACTGACCTGTTGCTCCTCTTCGACTAAAATTTGGTTGTCTAAATACTTATGTTCTTCCATGTGTATTAGTCGCACATGGGGTTGTAGGTTCCACACTAATTGTGATCTGGACTTGAGTTCTGACTCTTGTTCTTGACCCTAGACCTCTTGTTTTCTTTTCATATGTTGCACGCCTGATTTCCTCAATCTTATACACAACCCATATATCCTCTACCTCTTCTTCATCACTCACAAATCCCTCTCTATCGGCTATGGACCTCTTTTTGTTATTCAACTTGTATTGGTAAGGTCTACAACTGTGCGTTTTTTTAGATTTTTCTATTATGTACTTTATCTGGTTCTATTCCATCATGATTCGGTCCATAGCCTCCTTCTTCCATTTATCCATCTTCATGTACATATCTCAAAATATTTTTAGTGCTTCCCCCCTTCCCCCATGCACATAGGGAAGTTTAATTGTTTGATTCCATGGTTATCACACCATTGTAATACAACCAAATATTGATAGAAGTATAAAGTGATCTGATATTGATAGAAGTATAAAGTGATCTGGGTCCCTTTAGAAAGTCTTTCTCTTGCAACAGTGTAGGACTTTGCAGTATCAAATGAAAACTTAGTGATAAACCCAATAATATTGTAATGTACCCCAATTTACCCATAAAAAAAATTATTTTCGTTTGGGAAACATTAATTCTCCTTTTCTTTGAATAGTTCACTCAAGCAGGTTTGTACTTAACGTAGATGGTTAGTTATTGAAGTTATTAACTCCAATTTATCTATTAGGGACATCTTTCACATATTTAAATAAATGTCCTTTTAAACCACTTTCCATCTTACTAACAATACAATACTCATATATATATATATATATATATATATTTTGCATGTTTAGGACCTTTAGTCCTGTACTGAAATTTAAACCCTGACCCCTATGTATGGCACACAAGATTGGTCCCTTACCCACAATACAAAATAAATTACCTTTGCAATTGATATAATTCAAGGATTAAGGGTCACAGATTGTAATCATAAGAGGAAGAAACCAAAGGGTTAGCATGATGGTAATCATGGGCTATTTCGACTGCTCGAAACAAGGTCTTGTAAGCACTGGTTGGTAATTAAATTTGGCTCACTATTAACCTAACTGACTTCTTCTCACAACTAAATTGATTGATAACAAAGAAAAACTCGCCTTAACTGGACGATGAACTAGGAGTGACAATCCAGTGTACAGTGCCTTCAAGGAATAGTCCTCTCATGCATTAACTCGACAAGAATTCAGAGGGTTTTCTGTGAGTCGGGAGTTAATTAGCCTCTGTCCAGTTGATTAATGGAGACCCTACGAGATAAAATATTGAGGCCACCACTAATCCCCGTATCCAATATTCTTATGCCACCTCTGCTATGTCACATGGACGGGTATGGTCTTCGTACTCCCACTATAACTCTGTGTGGTAATGATTACTGGTAAATTGTGGGTCTCCCGCCTGGTGCTTTAGAATTTTTTTCACTGTGTTTCTCCTCAGCGAGGGTAGTCAGCGCTTTGGAGGTTCCTATCTAGTGTAAATGAAGAAGCTACCCATATTTCCTAGTAAATTTGTGACACTCTCATAGCTATTTGGAACGAGGGAAAAAGGTCGAGAGGGTTTTTAGTCATTTTCGTAGTTGTTATTCCTTACGGGTTTTCTAGAAAAAATGAATTCTCTTTCATAGTGTTGATAATGTGAAATATTTCATTTAGTCATGGATAAATTCGTAAGTTTCAGTATTACAGGGCCGTATCCTTCGCTTTCCCATTGAGTAACCATTTCACCCTAAGAAATCACTTAATTAGGGAGGCGTTTTCTACACAGGACTCTCATTGTTCCTCTTCGATTGGACTGCCCCTTTACTTAAAGTGTAGACTAGGGATACTCGTGTTTCAAGTCGTGCCATTATGAAAGAGAAGGTTCTTATTATTGTACAGGGTTTGGTCTTCAACTAAGAATTACTCCATTACTGTAACCATTCGTGTATAGGTACCAAATCTAAGTATCTACTGCAGAATTGCCCAGAATTTTATAACCTTTTAAATGATTTTCGTTTATTCCCTATTCGGGGTAATGTCCAGAATTTCATAAGTATTATTTTATTTCGTTTACTCTCTGTCCAGGACTTCATATCCCTTATGTTACTTTCGTTTGTTTTCTGTTCCGGCACTGTCTAGAAATTCATAACTCTTACATTACTCTTGTTTATTTTATGTTCGGAGCACTGTCCACAACATCATAACTCTTATATTACTTTTGTTGTTAGGAACATTGTCCAGAAATTCATAACTCTTATATTACTTTTGTTTAATCTCTGTTCAAAACATGGTCCAGAACTTCATAAACCCTTAAGTTACTTTCATTTGTTCTCTGTCGAAATACAAGGTTATTTCATTATGTACTTGTTTTACCTTTGGTCTGGGACCTGAGATTTCTATATTCTCAAGGTTGTAAAATACGGTTCTCATGGCTACATTCGTGATTGTCTTCCTATGAAAGTTTTAAAACTGTCATCCATGTTTAAAGAATTCGTTACCTAGATCTAATGATGGGTACCCATCAGACCAACCTTGGTCCCATTTTCCCCTTTGGTCAGTGTATGACTTTGACAATGCCGCAGTTAGGATGACAGACCTCCAGTCATAGATAAGTTTCGTTTGTGCACTTATCCAGGTTGATTTCTTTCAAATCATTTACCCTAATAATTACTCTAGATTTCGGTATTGAATTTTTATTCACTTTAATCTGTTGCTAATTAACCTTCCTTAACTTTCTTACAGGTATGCGCAAGGTTCGAAGCCCCAAGTTTTCGAGGAAGACGATGGTGCTAAAGGTATTAGGTTTCCTTATCACTGCATCTTCTTGAACAATTCCCATCCAGGTTTTGTCGAAAGGAAAGAGCTTATCCTAGAATACAGTCGTCGTGGTATTTTACACCAGACCCTGAAATAGCAGATTGTTTGTGTATTCAACACTTGTAGGGCTGAAGACTTTTTCCCCTAAGTATCGATTCGACTCTGGGACTTGTTTAAACTATTTAAATTACCAATTTTTTCTTTCTATAATAATGAAAAGGGAAAATAGAACTGTGGCTACTCATTTCCATGTGTCACTCACAACTTTATATTTAATAATATAAAAATTCGTTACATAAATTATATCGATATGTTTCTTCAAGTTGACTCTGTTCATATCCAAATCATGTGTTCGTGCATATTAAATCTACGGTCATGTGTATATGTATTTAAACTTCTGTATTTTACAAAATTTTTATTCTTTAAGTTCAATGAGTTTTTATGTTTTATATGCTACTCATCTCAAGGAAAAATGGT
This sequence comes from Picea mariana, assembly GCA_032191745.1. Classification (NCBI taxonomy): domain Eukaryota; kingdom Viridiplantae; phylum Streptophyta; class Pinopsida; order Pinales; family Pinaceae; genus Picea; species Picea mariana. Next base: position 614,441 of record JASDQU010101387.1, read on the forward strand.
CTTTGTTCTGTAATAGTTTGAACTAGACAAGCTTAAAATTTTGACATAAAATGAATGGATGTTCTTACCTTCCCATATCATCGTTGAGATTCTTATTACATGAAACATTATATATCGAAATAGAACATAAAATCTTCTGCACAAATGTTAAGTATATATATATATATATATATATATATATATATATATATAATTCTTATCATACATAGATATTATTCGAGTGTTATGGTTTTGTGTAAATTCCTTATAGTACTATGCGAATGTATAATCACTTTTAACTCTTGAGCACCCTTTAAAATTTTACTTGGTAAATTATGCAATAAACGATTTCTTCGATTGATTTCTTGTACTTATATAAACACAGGATCTAGACTGTTCGAAGTAGAATTAGAATGTTTTTTTTTAATCTAGAAGAATTCCAGCGTGTCTACCTAATTCTGATTCTATTCATAATTAATATGTACAGGTGGTTTATTCTAAGTATGAAATTAAACTTGCAGGGGTTTATCCTACAGTTGTTTCCATCCATCCATAGTTTTAGCCACATGTATAATTCATACAACATTACACTAGATATACTCTTTCAGCTATTTAAATCAAAACAATTTCTTTTTTAGAATGTAAATGAATAGAAATAATTCACACAACATTATGCTAGATACTCTTTCAGCCATTTAAATCAAAACGATTTCCTGTTTAGAAAGTAAATCAATAGAAATATTTCACCCAACATTGTAGAGATGTATTTTGTCTGCCATTTAAAGCAAGTTCATCGAAACAACCGATGGAACAACCATGTTCCTCCCAACCTTAGAACGAAACAACCAATGCTACTTGCTCCATTCACCCCCTAGGCTGACCATGAATCCATGAGGGTGAACTACAACAGTCCTACTAGAAAGCAGTTTTAATAACATCAAGAGATAATTATTTTTTCCATCATAATAGGCAACATCTTGCCTCCTGTCATATGTTATATATCAAAACCCTAAATGAAAATCGAAATTTTGGAAAGAAGAGTGAGCCATAAAAGGGTTGGATCCATGTTTTGTGATTTTCATTTTCCCTGGAGTCATCGGGAGGCACATTGGCCATGGGTTTCCTACCCAACCCATAATTATTTGATTTGATTCTTCGGCGTAACGAGGAAGTTCGTTACATATCGTATCAGAGAGGGTTCGACCCGCGACTTGGGATTCGCTACATCTTCCGTTGACATGATTTGATTTGATTATAATGTTCTTGATTGATTTGATTGTGATCGTGCAGGTAATCATGGTTAGAGGATGCCGCAGAGGCAGACGACGGGGTGCTAGGGGAGGGGCCGCGATGCCTCTAGTAGCATCCACGCTTGAGGGGTCTAACCCCAGGGGAGACGAGCAGGTTCTCGGACAGGAGCAGATAGCAGTTGGCGATGTTGTTAGGATGATGAGATCTTTTCAACGCATTTTCGAGGCACTGATCAGTCGTTTGGATAGAGATGAGGCCAGAGTACTGGCACCCGCTGAGGTTCCACCGCGCGCATCGGCTGTTACTGGTAGCATTCACCATGAACTCAAGAAGGTCTAATTTCCCAAGTTCTTTGGTGCTCTAGACGACGTAGCCATTGAGGCATGGTTGGAGAACATGGTGATGGGCTTTTCACTTCGCGATTATACCTCCAAAATGAAGGTCTGCATGGTGGTCTTTCAACTGAAGGGGAGCGCTCTTCTATGGTGGAAGACTCTCCTACCACAGCTGAACATGGTCGTCGAAGACGTGTCATGGGAACTGTTCGAGGAACGGTTCTGGGAGAGATACCTTTCAAATGAATTCATTGAGCGTCAGCTCAATGAGTTCAATGCATTACGACAGGGAATTCGTACGGTGCCCGAGTACGAGGCACGTTTTATAGAGTTGCTCCACACCTTAACATAGAGAAACTTAAGGTCAGTCGGTTCGTGTTTGGCCATAACGATAGCCTGCATGGAAAAGTTAGGATTTTGATGCCTCAAACCTTGCAAGATGTCGTCCAGAAGGCCCTCATAGTGGAGGAGGAGCTTATCAGTGGGGGTCAGATCAGGACTCCAGTGAGACCAGCAGGGCAGGGTTCATCTGGAACACCGCAGCATCAGACACCAACGAGACATACGCTGCGATATCATGGCTTCCAAAGGGGATCCACTTTCACCACACCCCGGCGACCGCCGCCTCAGCAGCGGACACCTTATCGGGGACCACAACATCAACAGTAGCATCGCCCGCAGCAACAGCAGTTTAGGCTTGTTCAGCAGAATAGACTAGGGTTCCAGGCCAGTGGGCCGTCATCTTCTACTTCAGGTACCATGACTACTGGTTTGAAGAAGGGGTGTTGGACGTGTGGGGAGCCACACTACCAACGCGACTACCCTGTGGAGTGGACCAGAGTGTCCGGATCAGCCGGACCCACTACAGTGGGAGATATGGGCAAGGCCCATCGGATTCATGCAGTGGTGAATAACTGCCAGGCAGAGCACCATTTGACTGTGCTCGAGACGACAGGTATTGTCACTGACCATACCCTTAGTATTTTGATAAACCTAGGTGCTACTGAGAGTTTGATTTCTGGTGCAGCACTAAAAAGGATTAAGGTAAAGGAAGTTGAACAGGATGAGTTTAGCTTCATAGAGATGGCTTCGGGAGCCAAACAGAAGGTTGGAGGAAAATTTACGGGCTGTGCCTTTAAACTGGGAGAGTTTGTCACGAGGGTCAACTTGTACGTCACAGTCTTAGGATCTTATGATGTCATGATTGGTATGGATTGGTTGGAATTGCATGAGGCTATACTCAACTGTAAGATGAAACGGTTGAGCTTGGTTGATGACGAAGGAAAGAGACGTGTGATTATAGGACGGAACCAGGGGGTTTCCCTAAGGTTCATCTCTTCCTTACAGTTACAGAAGAGTATGCGCAAAGGGTGGAAGGTTTATGTGATCCTTGCGCTAAATGAAAAGGGAGTAGTGGAAGGTCTACAACACCTCCCAGTGGTCAAGGAGTTTGTGGATGTATTTCCAGAGGAGTTACCTGGGATACCACCGAAAAAGGAATTGGAGTTTACCATAGAGCTGAAGTCGGGGACCGAACCGATAGCAAGAACACCTTACCAGATGTTGACCCTAGAGTTGTTGGAACTAGGACTGATACGTCCTAGTGTGTCACCATGGGGTGCACTTGTTATTTTCATTCGAAAGAAGGATGGATCGTGGAGGCTTTGCATTGACTATCGTCAACTGAACAAGGCTACGATCAAGAATCAGTATCCCTTACCAAGAATTGATGATCTGTTCGATCAAATGAAGGGTGTGACTGTGTTCTCCAAGATTGATTTACGATCAGGGTATCACCAGTTACGGATCAAGGGGGATGACATCCATAAGACCGCTTTTAAGATGCAATTTGGACCTTACAAGTTTACGGTTTCACCATTTGGGATGACAAACACCCCAGGGGTATTTATGAGTTTGATGAATGGGGTGCTCCGTGAGTACTTGGACAAGTTCGTCCAATTATTCATTGATGATATTTTGATCTACTCTCGGATGATGGAGGAGCATGACGAGAACTTGCGCTTCGTACTATAGTGTCGGCGAGAGCACAAACTATACGGGAAATTTGCAAAATGCTCTTTTTATAAATAAAGGATTCACTACTTAGGGCATGTCATCTCCAACGAAGGTATCACCGTAGATCCAGCCAAGGTCGAGGCTATTATGGAATGGTCTGTGCCGACGAATGTCACAGAAGTGCGTAGCTTTATGGGTTTAGCAGGATACTATCTACGATTTGTCGAGGGATTTTCAAAGATAGCGAATCCGATCACGGAATTGCAGAAGAAAAGCAAGAGGTTTGTTTGGACCAAGAAATGCCCGGAAGCATTTCGAAGGCTTAAAGAGTTGTCGACAACAACGCCGATACTAGAAGTCCCTGACATGGATGCAGACTTCTTGGTATGCACTGACGCATCCAAAGAAGGTTTAGGCGGAGTCTTGATGCAAGTCGGATGAGTGATTGCTTAAATTTCGAGGAAACTGAGAAGGCATGAAGAGAACTACGCAACACATGATTTGGATTTATTGGCCATTGTATATTCCTTGAAGGTTTGGAGACACTACCTTGTTGGATGAAAATTTGAATTAAAGACTAATCATTGTGGACTACAACACATTTTTATGTAAAGCAACCTGAACGCGCGACAACACCGTTGGTCAGAATTTCTTAGTGAGTACGAATTTGAGATTACTTACATAAAGGGAACAATGAACCAAGTGGCGGATGCTTTGAGTCAGAGGCCACGCATCTTTTCGGTGTTGCCTCTTCAAACAAATCTACATGAGAAGATTCTCACTGTACAGTGTGATGATTACTGGTACAAAGAGGTCGAGGGTTTTATCGGACAAAAAACCATGATGGTACCATGATATGAGGGATTTTCATTTGATAGCAATGGGCTATTGAGGTTTAGAGGTCATATTTACGTACCACCAAATGACGAGTTGAAGATGTTGATCCTGAGTGAGGCTCATAGAGCAGTTTACATGGCTCACCCGAGAGTCACGAAGATGAGAGCAGACCTGAAACCCTTATTCTTCAAGAAGGGAATGAAGGCTGACATAGTCAACTATGTGTCCAGATGTCTAGAGTGTCAGCAGGTAAAGGCTAAACATAGACACCCAGCAGGATTACTTCAACCATATGCCATTCCGGAATCGAAATGGGAGGTCATTTCAATGGATTTTTTTGTTGGATTGCCACTGACGGCAAGGAGACATGACTCTATTTTCGTATTAGTAGACACTATGATGAAGAGTGCTCACTTTATTCTTGTGCATACAACTTAATAGGCACCTGACATAGCAAGAGTTTTCATCAGTGAGATTGTGAGGCTGCATGGCCTGCCTAAGAAGATCATATCCGATTGAGGATCGATGCTTACTGGACGATTTTGGACAAGTTTCCAAGAGGTATTGGAAACCCAACTTAACTTTAGTATTGTGTATCACCCAGAGACTGACGGACAGATCGAACAAACGAACCAAACCTTGGAAGACATGTTGCACATGTACGTGATGGACCAACAAAAGCGTTTCGAGGAATTCTTTCCTTTAGTAGAGTTCTCTTACAACAACAGTTACCAGAGCACCATTAAGATGGTGCCTTTTGAGTTTCTTTATGGGTGATCGTGTCGGACACCCTTGAGTTGGGATCGGCTATAAGCATAACGTTACGCTGCCGTAATTGTGACTTGACTGATTACTTGTGGGTAGTTGAGATTTTCTCAGCTTAGATAGGAGTGGTAGCTTGGCCTTGCGAGGCGAGTTGGGAGCTAGACGTGCCATCTAAATAGTGTGTGGCCCATTTGTAGTTTGGGGGGCTAAGGGGGAAGCAGAGTATTCCTAGCGATTGGCTGGGAGGTACTAGTGAGGTCTCGACGGTCGGTGAGCAAGAGCGGCACGGAATGCGTGGACGTCATTCGAGGCAGGCGAAGAGGCAAAGGTATGATCTTATAAACTGTAGAGTAGAATGCTTGGGACTTACGCTTGGATTGCTTATTGATTTGAAAAAGATTATATAGATTTATTAAAGTTGTGTCTAAAATTTATTGAATTTGTTTATTGCTGGTGGTTTATGTGCGTTTTATTATGAAACTTATTCGGGATGGAAGTAGAGGTTTGTGTTGAATGGAAGCTTTTTTTCTTGGAGGGTAGTTCAACAAATTTCTAAAATGTTATTGGCAAAGTTGTAAAATCCTTTTTTTTTATGCGTATGTTCAATAAATTTTTGGCTCTGCAATCAAATTAATCGAAGGCCTTCTGCTCAGCATCCTTCCTTTACCCGGCAGGCTTCTCCTCTCCATTTGAGAGTTGAAATAAAGGAAGGGGGAATAGTTTGGCACTTTGATTTCATTGTTGCACAACCGTCTATCCTGTTACTTCCAAGTGTGGATAAGGGTAGTGTTATACCCATGGCCAGTTGGAGCTAAAAGTTTGCTGCTTTATCTAACATATTACCACGTTTTACTGTTAAACCTGTTCCAAAAGGCAGCACGGGTTTACTTTCCTAGTCCTTCAAACATTATTGTATGTTTACAAACCCTACCACAAAGAGCTACTAAACGAGAATTCTGATAGAGTCTTGCAGCCCTTTTTTTTATTTACCTCCGGTTAAATAATTGTTCACGGGACTTGGCTTTTAAATTGTTTTTTTCTATCTGTGTAGAAGACCAGAACCGACGCTCGATTGAGCATTTTACTTAATCCTTCAATCTCAGAAGTTGTTGTAAATTCCTAAAATTGCAGAATGGTTACATCTTCCTTTCATTTTTAGCGTGTCTGTCCTTAGGAATCTTCAGAAAGGAGGTGGTGGGTTGTTGTAGGAAATTTTTAAACCTGTCTAACAGTCAACCAGAATGTGAGATAATTTACACTAGCGGGGTGAAGGTTTTGAATTTAGCTTTACACTGTATCCATATCTTTTGGTCATGACATGGGGGTTTTACTGTATACCTGACCACCAAGGATGGGATTAATCATTAATTTCAGTATGTCTATCTGTGGTCTTCAGCTAAACTTTCATCATTGCGCCCTTCCCTTAATTGGAGATTTCTTCTGCGTAGAGATCATGCTAGCTTGGGTTCGGGCATTTCATTTTTTCTTTTATAGAATGTCCATCCTCCTTCTCCCTTGAGCTTTATGTTCCCAATTCTAGCAACCAGACCTCTCTTTTTCTTCAGAAAATAACTCCGCCTTTCCCAGACATGCGACCCCTCAAGTTTTAACTCCTCAAAACATTCCTCCTCCCTAACTGAGTGTGTGTTTTCTCGGATGACTAAACTTCCTTGCTGTCACAGATCCCTTAGCTGTTATTACCCTGAGTCTGCCAACGATGAACTTTCCATATTTGCAACCATGATCTGACTGTCACGAATTTAAGGCTATCGTGCTAGTTATTAACCCTTGATAGCACCCTTAACTTTCTCCTTGAATAAATCGTCACCCTGATAGTTATTGGTGGGGTGATTGTCCTTGGATACCCCGGTTAATGTTTTCCTTATCAATTCTTTGGGAGAAACTTTGGTGGATAGAAGGTGTCGGAGTCAACGGGTTCCACTTAAACGTTAAGGAAATTGTTAGACGGCGTGGGTAAAGAAATACTGAGAGACTGTTGTTTATTCTAGCTAGATCCTAAATTGGTAGCTTTTATTTATACCTTCTAAACAGCTAACGCAAATTTTTAGCGCTATATAAAGGATTGTTAAAACAATAGCACTTGATTTTATTTTTATATTTTTATATTTTAAAGACTGATAGGTAGCGCCGAAAAAAAACATATCTTATTAGAATGCTGAATAGACCAGGTAGCTAGTATTTGATTGCTAGATGATAAAAAATTTCATTGAGGTTATTTAATTATGGTGGAACGATTTATAAATGTAAGGGTAACAGAAATTAATATATCACCTTGGTTACCGTTGATTTAAGAACAGATAAAAAAGGGGAATGGGGGGTTACATTACAGCTGTCTTGGTTTTATATTATTAGATTGGAATAGTTATGTTTTTCTTTCCATAAAGTCTTGAAATTATATATTATATTGAATATAATGGAATGTAATGTGATATAACGAGATGTTAAGATAATGTAATAAGTAATGGAATGTTATTGTAAGGAATGTAAGGTAATGTTATGATAAGGAACTATAATATGATGAATGTAATGAATTGTAATGTAAGGAATTGTTAAAGTAATCTGATGTAATATACTGGAATGAAATGTTAAGGTAATGTGATGTAATGTCTTATGAAATGCTAATATCCATGGCAAAGTAAATGTTAATCATCATTCGGGTAATGATATTGCAGTTAAAATGCAAGCTGATTGAGAATTTTGCAAGTCATTGTGATAAAAAGGTATTATGGGCATCATTTCATGGCAATGATATTACCATTTTTACTATTAGTGATAGCTTACAATTATATTGTTCTTGAACTAAGTAGAATAAGATTTATGACTTAATAAATGGAGGATTGAGATTAATTAGATTTACCTTATGCTAAATGTACTAGTCGGTTAATGAAATCAAATGGAATGACTGGTCTGTATTTAATGTCATTGATTCTTAATAATGGTGGGCCGATGTCAGAGTCCTTCTAACTTGTGTCTTCTGTGGAGGACGTGGCGGTGCTTTTAATTATTATCGAACTTAATTGTTGGTGTGATTGGTTTTAATCTTTAATGGCTTGGTTTGCTTGTGTCGGGCGGGATGTAGACACCTCCATGTTCCTCAAAATAGTCTTCATCC
>JASDQU010101387.1:658785-684695 GCA_032191745.1 Picea mariana
TCTCAGAGATAAGCCGCCACCATTCCAGCAAGCTTGTTTCCGCTGCATTTTTTACAGTTTCAGCTTATTTCGTTATTTAATAGAAAACCAGTTTTACTGTATCTCTGTTATTTTCGTGTTAAGCACCTATTAATAATCTGTATTCATTTCGTTCTGCTCATAAAATCCGGATCAGAATCTCTTACACACATTAAAATCTGTTATCTAATTCCTAAGATTCGTTGGAAACTCCAGTCCCCTTACAAGGACTCAACTTACAAAGTCTTGTTCAAATCAATCGTACTTGAAATCAAACAAAAACATAAATTAAGCTATACCTAAAATAAGCAAATCAGCATGCAAGTGAGGCCATGGGGGCCCTCCATAACTCCACAAGCACACCACTTCAAAGGAGACTCAGATGTAGAAGCAAAATCAAAGTATGAATCTTTATTTCAAAATCTCCATTACAAACCAACTCTAAGATTACATCTCTCTCTAATTCTAGGATTACCATCTTCTTAAGATTACAACTGGAGGAGATTGTACTCCTATTTATACAATGGGATGAGTAACAAACTCATAATGATCATCCACTAATCTCTCTTTAGTTCCATACATCTCTCAACCATCTAGACACATAACCCTCTTTTGTCCTTGATCTTCTCCATGAGATCATGATCTCTTATCTTATCAAATTCGAATTTGATCATTCAAGGCCACATAAAGGTGTCTTGGAAGCTTCCTTGGCACCTACACATGTCAAAAAAACAATCCATTTTCCATATATAAAGTAAAATATATTATTTTCTAATAATTAATCAAGAATTTCTCTTAAAAATGCTTAAAAATAAATAATATTTGGAAAATATAAATGAGACCCATTAATGGTGAACAATAGGGAAAATGAAGTGACATGGTGGTGAATAATGAGTGATATAATTGAAGCATAGGTGGAAAATTTATGGTAATGAGTGATATTTGTATGACGTTTTGAAGCCCAAACGAATCTTCAACGAAATCTGAACATGAAATTGTCAAAATTTTGTCCCTTGAATCTACTCTAACCACAAATATGGTTTCCTTGTTGTCGCCTGATCAGAACTTGTGAATTTGCACAGCACATCACTGCTGAGTTTTTCAAAATTATAAATCGTTACTAGGGCTCATAAATGCAAGATATTGAAGGCATCTTTAACCAACTCTTGGCACTGAAAACAAGGAATATGACATCATTCATGGCAATCATGACTCGTGGTGGAAGTATGATGAATGAGAAAGGCAATATGGAATTTTCTGATGAGTGGGCAGTGCTCCAATTCAAAAAATGATTGGACAGGTAAGAACGCACAATGAGGCATGCCTACGAGGTCATGAGTGAGGAGAAAGGTGTTTCACATTAGCCTAATCATGGGAGGGATCGACCTAGGGACAATTCATGAAGGGGACCAAAAAATAATTCATGAGCTAAAATTGTTCTAAGATCAAAAATCAATTTGAGGATCAAACTAGAGCTATGTCTCAAAACTTTAATCATCTAAGGGGTCCTACCAAACATAAAATTTAAAGCGATGAAACTTTAAAAAATGTAAAATCCAAGGCTTAAAAAAGGATAAAAGAAAACTAAAAGACCCAAGGGAATTTAGTGAGATAACATTGGCTCCATAGGGGATGGCATGCCCCCTGTGGGAGGCCAAGAATGAGTATATTTAGGCCTTATCCTAGGGTCATGGGGTCATTTATTTAAACAAAATTAAAAAGAAAATGATATTAACAATGACATGAAGAGCCACTCAAAGCTCAAGAAAAGTACTTTTTTCTGGAAATGCCCATTGACAGGGACACCAAAAACCTCTTCATTATCCTTATTCTGCAACTTGAAAGTGTTATTAGAGAATACCTCAAAGATTTTGAAAGTACCAATCCATAAAGCTTCAAATTTATTGTTCTTGCCCTTATCTTGTCTTGATGGATCCCACTTGAGCACCAAATTGCCCAATTGAAAATCCTCCTTGTTAACCTTTTTGTCGAAATCTTTCTTGATCTTCTATTGATGGTCATATGCTTTGTCTACATGCTACTCCTGGGTCTGTTGCACTTTAACCAGCTGGTAAATCCTTCTGATCATATCATCAGGTTCCCCTTGATAATATTGGAAGAATTTTTCCACAGGTAAGGCAAGTTGAGAAGGAAAAATGGCTTCAACTCCATACACCGGCTAGAAAGGGGAAAGTCCAAAGGACCTTTTTACTGTCACTCTATCATCCCATAGAGAAAATTTGAGTTTTGAGTCCCATACCTTGTTGTTATCCTCTAACATCTTTTTAATGATATTTATAATGCTTTTGTTCGAGGATTTTGCAAGCCTGTTTTCCTGAGGATAGTAAGGGGTAGAATGAATCAAAGTGATCCCAAACTATTCATAGAACTGAATCAATGGTTCAACCTTGAAAGATGCAGCATTATCAGTGACGACTATGTCAGGAMACCCAAACATTTCCATAATATTTTCAAGGAAACCAATGATCACTTTGTGGGAAGCATTCCTTGTAGTAATAATTTTAGTCCATTTAGTAAAGTAATATGTAGCAGTCAATATCCATCTATGTTGACCACTGGAAGAGGGATGAATTTCCCTGATAAAATACAAGCCCCATTGTTGGAAGGGTAGCGAAGTTTCCATAAGCTTTAATGACAAAGATTTAAGATGCTTCTTTCTGGAGAACTTCTGACACTTAGCACAGGCTCTGATCTTAGCAAAAACATCAGTGAACAAATTGGGGTAGAAGTACCAAGCCCTAAGGATCTTGTATGCCGTGGTTCTCCAATAATGATGCCCCCCACATAAACTATTGTGGAAATCAGACATAATCTTTTGGGCCTCTTGGAGGTCTAGGCATATCAAAATCACTCATAGTGGATCCTGCTAATATAAAACTTGATCAACAAGGTAATATTTTATTGATTTGACTTTTAAGGCTCATACCTTGTGTTAGTGATTATTTTTGTCATTTGGTGTAGAAACACCCAAGGCTATAGATTGCACACGAAATGCCCAAGAGCAGCACGGGAGAATCCCTATTTTTCCAGATAGCAGGTCAAGCGAGCGGGAAAAATGTCGTCGGCAGCCCCCAAGATCTATTTTACAAAGCAGATCGACGGTCACCGGGTTTTCAGAGCTACCGAATTACCCAAGGTTTAACGCAAAGGACAACTATCGTATTTCACAGCAGGTTCGGGTCGTCCGATCTAACTAGGACAGGTGGAAGCTTGTCGGCATATCGCGGATTAGGGTTTCGAAGAACAGGGATCCCTCTGCTCATTGCAATTGGAAGTATCGCTCARCGAAACACCGAAAGCACCTTTGGCGCCGAGCCCACGGTCTAAGACTTGGGTCATATCAAGCGAGCCTGTAAACGAGGGTGGCTCCCTTGTAAATATCAAATGCCCCCTCATTCGTTCATCCTAAGGATGCATGTCGCAAGATCTGCCCGCGTCGGCATTTTGGCGGTCGGAAGTTYGTAGGGCGAGAGTTTCATGTTGTTCAACCTCGCGAAACCCCGAATCCCGATAGCACCGAAAGCATAGAAGGYGGGGCCTGCGGTATCACAAAGTGTTTTCAGCCATCCATCCAGAGGGGACACCTGGCAGCAAGTAGAGTCATCTCGGCGCTTCGCCCATCGCGACTCCAATGCATAAAAAGCAACTCCGTTATTTTTCGATGCGCGAGGTGCCGGGGGAATCCCGGACCTGGGCCCACGTCATCACTATGAGAGGTAAGAACCATCAGATCTAGAGGGATGTGTGGTGCCATATTAGGCCATCTCGGCATATCACTCATTGCGATTTCAATCAACAAAGATTATCCCTTTCATATTCGTGAACGCCGAAAGCATATGTTCACAGCCCATGGTCACTTAGGGAGAGGAGGGAGCTGCATAAAGAAGGCCAAAGGTGCCAAGTTCAGTTGCAGAGGGGATCATCACGAACTCCAGGTGCCATTGGACCCGATCTTAATACTATTTCTAGCATAGAAGTGAATGAAGGCGAGAGCGGGTGGTTGAAACCTCCTTTCGTTCATTAATTGAGGGGAATGGAGGGTCTGGCGAGTCGCCTTCTCACAGAGGTCATGTGTATCGATTCACTCAACGAATCCGTCCCGAAGTGCTTGACTCGACAGAGAAGTCTGCGCACACTAGCCAAGCATTTCATGGCTCAGCTACCCTCCTTACAGGAGCCATGCATAGTTAAGGTGGATTTTAAAAGAAGATATCAGTACGAGTTTGACTGAAGGGACACCAAGCCTTGAGTGACTGGACACACCTCTGTGAGATGAATTTTCATGAGTATATAGACTCAGTCTTGGTATTTTGTAAGCATCGATGGTTGAGTAGAGCTCCCAGTTGTAAAGCATTAACAAAGCACTATTATTCTGGTTATGCATGGACTTTTGAGACTTCTTGCCTTATGAATGTTAGCTTCTTTCACATCCCTGTTTACACTGTGTTAGAACAACTCGGAATTGGAGGATCCATTCGGGCTGTAGTTGTTATAGGATGATGTTGGATAGGATCACTGTAGCAGTTATGTTGTTCTAATCGGTCCTTGTGTTTTTATCAGTGCTGAGTGACTTGGAATTAGAGGATCCAGTCAAGTCCCCTTTTAAGTTTCTTGAGACCCTGAACCAAGAGGATCTTGCATTCAGAGTCTTTCTTCTACAAACCATTGAAAGCCTGTTTCCCGAAGTCGTTTGTTCACCTTTCTTACCAAGTCTTCCACCTATTCACCTCTTAATCAACCCATTGGCTAAAGTTAGATCAAGACCTCCTTTGCTCCTTACATGCCAGACCCAATCCCTGAGTTAGAATGATATTTCCCTGAGTCTCTACCCACCTGATCATCCATTAAACCTATCGTGACATAAAACTGATGGGTGTCGGGCTCTACTCCTGCAAAGAAATCCATAAGTGACTTTCGACGACTATCAAGATTGTTGTTGTGCACCTGGTGACTCCATCGTGATGACTTCCATTGGGGAGAACCTGCTCTATTAATTGTGGCTTTCAGAGGCAGGCATACACGGTCTCATCCACAGTTGCCTCTAGCTATGCCTGAAACAGATTCAGAAGTGGTGCTCAGAAAGGGGAAGGTCTCTGAAGAAGAACCGTCCACCACCAAACCAGGTAATCCACTATATCTTTCTTTGGGAACTCCTTTTTCTCCTCCTCAGTTTCTCGACAGACCTGTTTCTGAAGTCTCCCATTTCCTAAATTTCGGGAGTGTTCCTGTTGATTTTTCCTCTCCTGGTCTGGGACTGGGGGGACAAAACCTTGTCACTCCCCTCTCCCCTGAAACTGTACCTTGGTGTAGACCTGGGGCCATAGAATATTTCCCCACTCCTATCTTTACCACTCCTGCACAAAGAAAAACACCTACTGACTTGAGCTCGTTACCCTTCTCCTTAAACCCCCTCTTGTTTCCCACTCAACCTCGGGACTCATTCCCAGTAGCCCCTTCGCGAACTCCTTCTCCTCCCAACTCTCCTCCACCCAATATTCCTATGGCTGGTGCTAATCCTCCCCTGAAAAGAATGGACGCCATAGTCACTACCAGATATTCTCCCTTAATCCTTCCCCATCTTGTGAATCCTCTTCCTACTGGGGATTACTTGAAATACATGCCCAAGTTCACTGGGGAAGGAGACATAACTGTCGAACAGAACCTAGCTGCTTTCTATAGTTATGTAGACAACCTCAACATTGAAAATAAGGATGTCTGGATGAGAGTCTTCGTCCAGAACCTGGATGGTGAGGTGAGGAAGTGGTTTAGAGGATTGGCTCCAGGGTCTATTGTTGGGATTGAAGCTCTAGATAGTGCTTTCCTGAGGCAGTGGGGAGATATGAAGGATTTCATGTATTTCATGTATTGAAGCCGAGATAAAGCCTTCAGAAGCCTCTGCTAAGATTTCGTATGCTAGCACGTTCAACCCCAATTTCTACCTTTTGTTGAGAGAAAGAAGAGATACCTCCTTAGCTCAAATGCAAGATGCGTCCATAGAAGTGGAATCTAATGTATTAGCAGCTGACAGACTAAGAAAAAAGGCTGATACAGATAGGAGAAAGGGAAGGTCGGAAGCCTTGACTTCTGACCCATCAATGCCCCACCCTCAAGTGGATGAACTGACCAGGATGGTGAAATATATGTCTACAAAGATGGAGAGAATGAGGGTGTAAGGGAGGCAAGCATACAAGGACCCTTAGAACGCTGACAATAAAGGAGGTTTCAGGAGGCCAAACAATTTTACTCCCCCGAATGTGCAAAGAGAGAAGGGAAAAGATAGAAAAGACCAGAAGATTCAGGCCCCTTTCCATAACAATTTTGTGGCCGAGGGGGAAGAAGGGGAAACAGATGAGCTGGATCCTGAAATCCATTGCTTCGGTGACACTCCTCCTTTTCCTCATCTCACTCAATCATCCTACAAGGAGTCTCTCATGGAAAGTCAGCTAAATGAACTAAGCAAGGGAGACAAGGCTAGTGGCAGCCCAGGCAGATATGATTTGAGGTCAAAGAAAAAGACTATAGCGCCTGACGTTCCTGAGAATTCCACCAAGAAAGAGAAACCTGCCAATGAAGCAGAAGATATTCATAGAGGTAAGAAGAACCAACCCCTCTCTCCCATTATCCAGAGTCATGCTCCCGAAATAAGAGAAATCACAAAGCTCTCATCTTCTTTTAATTTCAAACATGAAATTCAAAAAATCAGAATCCCTGTGCCCCTAATAGAATCGATTAAACATTAAGGGTTCAAAAAATGCTTCTCTGATATTTTACAGTCTGAGGTCTCAAGCCTTCCCACAGACTCCATCAATTTGCAAGATGAAAAACCTGCAGTTATTTTAGGTCCTATGGTAGAAGATAGGAATGACTCATCCCCCCCCCTTCTACACTTCCTTGAACATACATGACAAGGTACTGCACAATTGCTTGATGGATTTAGGGGCCTCTCACAACCTCATGCCCAAAACTGTCATGGAATAACTAGGGCTAGAAGTCACTCGAGCCTATCATGACCTATATTCCTTTGACTCCAGAAAAGTTCAATGTCTAGGAGTCATCAAAGACCTGGTCGTGACCTTGTTTCAGTTGCCCATGAAAAGTGTGGTCATGGACATTGTAGTGGACGATGTCCCCCCCAAGTTCAGTATGTTATTATCAAGATCTTGGATAAAGAGACTAGGGGGAACCTTGCATATGGACCTCACATATGCTACTATCCCAGTGTTTGAAGGAGAGCATAGAAGGCTATACACGGAAGCCCAGCTGGCATATATAATCAGTGATGAGGCCAACCCTACCAATCATCCCATCTTTGCCTTGGACACTAAATTAGGCTCCAGTTTACTACAACTCACCCATGCCCCCGAGCCTCCTCTCAAACTCAGAAAGCAACCCACTTCTCCTCATGAACTTCCTCCTCCCATCACCCCCATTTGGAAAATGTTTTTTGATGGAGCCTGTTCCCGGGAAGGCGCTGGTGCTGGGGTGTTTTTTGTGTCACCTACCTAGGAAACCATATCTCTGTCATACAAATTATAATTTGAAACCACCAGCAATGTGGCAGAGTATGAAGCCCTTGTTCTAGGATTAAGAGCTGTAAGGGAAATGGGAATTCAGGAAGTAGCAATGTGCGGAGATGCCGAGCTGGTGGTCCAGCAGATTAGAAGCGCTTATCAGGCCAAGCATCCTCAACTCAGGACTTAGAGAAATGAGGTGTGGGACCTAATTGATAGTTTCTTCTTGGTGTTTAACATTTCTTTCATCCCAAGAGAGGAGAACACAGTGGCAGATTCCTTGGCTACATCAGCAAGCAATTTCAAAGTACCCTTGCTGCCCAAATTTAGGTATGATGTAGAAGTAAAATATAGGCCCTCCATACCTGACAACGTCAAACATTGGAAGGTGTTTAAGGATGATCTCGAGATCAAGAAGTTCTTGGAGACTATCGAAGAATTTTCAGAGATGCATATCGACCAGGATTTCGTCCCTGATGAACGTTTTAATGGGGGTAAGTTGCTGAGTAAAATAGCAAAGCATGACATTATTCAGCTACCTAGCAATCACATTCCAAGGGGACTAGTCCCATTAGAGATATTGTTTGATGGGAATGATGTGGTAGTAAAGGGTAGGCTTTCAGATGAAAAAGCCAACACAGCTGAGTGCAACATTGGCACACCAGAGGAGCCTAAGTTTGTCAAGTTGTCAAGAAGTTTGACCGAGGAGAAGAGGGCTAAATATACATAGTTACTGAGAGAGTTTGTTGATGTGTTTGCATGGACCTACGAAGACCTCAAGACATATGACACATCAATCATTGAACACAAGATCCTGCTGAAGGAAGAGGCTAAGCCATTTAGGCAAAAGTATAGATAGATAAATCCCATGTTGCTGCCCGTTATGGAGAAAGAAGTAAAAATATTGTTGGATGCACAAATCATTGTCCCCTTGAGATATTCCGAATGGGTGGCCAATTTGGTCCTAGTAAGGAAGAAAAGTGGAGAAATCAGGCTCTGTGTTGATTTCAGGAATCTAAATAGAATCTCAAAGAAAGACAATTACCCCCTACCCAAGATGGAACAGATACTGCAGAGGGTAACTGGTGCATCCAGGATATCCATGATCGATGGGTTTTCTGGCTATAATTAGATATTGGTCATGCTTAAGGACAGGGAGAAGACAACCTTCACCACTCCTTGGGGCACTTTCATGTATGCCAAGATGTCATTTGGACTAATGAATGCAGGAGCAACATTTCAGCGAGCCATGGATATAGCCTTCATCAGAGAGAAGGACCAGTTTGTGGTAATTTATCTGGATGACATCACGGTCTTCTCTAGGACAGACAAGGAGCACTGCTGCCACTTGAAGAAAGTTTTCCTGAAGTGTCAGAGGTTTGGCCTATATTTAAACCCCAAAAAATTGTTGTTCTCCATGCAGGAAGGGAAGTTGTTGGGCCATATAGTATCAGCAGAGGGAGTGAGAATTGATCCCAGTAGGGTGGAGGCAATTCAAACCTTATCACTTCCCAGGTCTAAAAAAGAGGTTCAGGCCTTTTTGGGGAAAATTAATTTTCTAAGGAGGTTTGTCTCAAATTTTGTCGAGCTAGTGAAACACATCACGACCATGCTCAGGAAGGGAAGCGAGGTGAAATGGACTGCTGAGCCTAGGAAATCTTTTGACCAAATAAAAAGGGCATTGATTGAAACACCTGTGCTAATCAGTCCTGACTATTCCAAAGAATTCCTAATTTTCTCCTTTGCTTCTTTTGATACAGTAGCAACAGTCTTGTTACAGAAAAATGAGAAGGGGCATGAGCAACCCATCGCTTTCTTCAGCAAGGCATTAAGAGATGTGGAGATCAGGTATGAGATCATGGAGAAGCAGGCCTATGCCTTAGTGAAAGCCCTCAAAGATTTCAGGATCTACGTCTTGCATTCGAAGGTGACATCATACATTCCTTCAGCTTCCATAAAGGACATTCTTGTGCAACCAGACATAGATGGGAGAAGAGGCAAATGGATAGCAAAAATTCTGGAATTTGACTTGGAAATAAAGCCCACTAATATGGTTAAGGGGCAAGGGCTAGCCAAGCTACAGGCTGAATCCAATTGTGAAGCCTTGGGAGTTAGTTTCATCGACGCTCGCCCAGAAACTCAGCAAGCTGAGCTTCCTAGCCAATGCTCTCAAGATGGCTTATCCCTAGAAGATTGTGCCTGGTATCGTGACATTATGTACTTTCTGCAAGAATTGAAGCCTCTGGATGGAATGGGTAAAAGCAGGGCAAGAGCTTTAAAGCTCAAGGCGGTCAGGTATTGTCTCATTGAGCAAGTTTTGTACTAGAGAGATCCTTTGGGGATGCTGCTGAGATGTTTAAACCCACCAGAAGCTCAGAAAGTTATGTTTTATTTCCATGAAGGCCTTTGTGGGGGGAATCATTTCTAGAAGACCACAACTCATAAGATCCTCAGGGTTGGATATTACTAGCCTACTTTATTCGCTGATGTCTGCAGAGGAATCAAAGCTTGCATCAAATGTCAAAAGTTCTCAGGAAAGCAACAGCTCAAATAACTACCATTGAAGCCTATAGTAACTCCAACACCTTTTCAACAGTGGGGGATGGACTTCATTGGAGAATTCATCCTACCTCAAGTGGTCAACACAGATGGATCCTGACAGCAACAGATTATTTCACAAAGTGGATAGAAGTTGTCCCCACCAAAAGTGCATCTCACAAAGTAATTATCAGCTTCCTGGAGGATATCATAGCCAGATTTGGCTGTCCCAGCAGGATCATCACTGATAATGCTGCTTCTTTCAATTCTGAGCCTCTAATTAAGTTCTGTGAGTAGTTCCATATCTCACTAATTCACTCCACCCCCTACTATCCCCAAGGCAATGGTTTAGCAGAGTCCTCCAACAAAAGCCTAATAAGGATCATCAAAAGGCTATTGGAAGAMAACAAAAGGGCCTGGGATTCAAAGTTGAAGTTTTCTCTGTGGGATGATCGCGTGACAACGAAAAAATCTCTTGGCACTTTGCCTTTTCAGCTAGTCTATGGAGCAGAGGTGGTTTTTCCTACTCAGCTCGCCTTACTTGTGGMAAAATTCTTTCAAGACTATGAGGGAGAAATAGATCATATGATCAGGAGGATTCATCAGATAGTATAAGTGCAACAGATCGGAGAGAAGGTGAGGACCACATCTCATAGTCACCAAGAAAAGATCAAGCAGGCTTTCGACAAGAAGGTCAGGATGAAAGAGTTCGAGATCGGGGATTTGGTACATAAGTGGGACACCCCAAGGTAGGATAAGGGCAAACACAACAAGTTTGATGTCCTCTAGATTGACCCCTTCAAGATCTCTAAGATTTTCTCCAAAAACACGTATAGGTTGCAAGATTTTGATGGTGAAGAGGTTTTCAACAGCCCAGTGAATGGGCATTTTCTGAAGAAATGTTTTATTTGAGCCTCAGACGGCTCTCTTGTTTGTAAATATTGTCCTTTAGTTCTTTATTTAGTTTCTTTTTGCATGTTTTCGTCCTAATAAGTGACTCCATAGCCCAATAGAAAGGCACTGAAGCTGTGGAAGGAGTTCATAGAGCATTGCAAGGATGACTCTATCCCCCATGGAGCCTAATTTTAGCGATTATTTTTGTCATTTGGCGCAGAAACACCCAGGGATGTAGATTGCACACGAAATGCACAAGCGCCGCACGGGAGAATCCCTATTTTTCCAAGTAGCAGGTCAGGCGAGCGGGCAAAATGTCGTTGGTAGCCCCCAAGATCTATTTTACAGAGTAGTTCGACAGTCACCAGGTTTTCGGAGCTACTGAATTACCCAAGGTTTAATGCAAAGGATAACTCTCGTATTTCACAGCAGGTTCGGGTCGTTCGATCTAACTGGGATAGGTGGCATCCTGTCGTCATATCGCAGATCGGGGTTTCGGAGAACAGGGAGCCCTCTTCTCATTGCAAATGGAAGTACCGATCAACGAAACACCGAAAGCGCCTTTGGCACTGATCCCACGATCCCAGACCTGGGTCATATCAAGCGAGCCTGCAAACGAGGGAAGCTCCCTTATAAATATCGAATGCCTCCTCATCCGTTCATCCTAAGGTGCATGTTGCAATATCTGGCCACGTCGGTGTTTCAGCGGTAAAGAGTTCGTAGGGAGAGAGTTTCATGTTGTTCAAGATCACGAAACCGCGAACCCCGATAGCGTCGAAAGCATATAAGGTGGGGCCCACGGTATCACGAACTGTTTTCAGCCGTCCATCCAAAGGGGACACCTGGCAGCAAGTAGAGTCATCTCGACGCTTCGCCCATCGTGACTCCAATGGGCAAAGAGAAGCTCTGTTATTTTCCAATGTGTGAGGTGCCGGGGGAATCCCAGACCTGAGCCCACGGCATTGTCGGGAGAGGTAAGAACCGTCAGATCTAGAGGGATGCGTGGTGCCATATTAGGCCATCTCGGCATATGACTCATCGCAATTTCAATCAGCAAAGATTAGCCCTTTCATATTCGTGAACGCCGAAAGCATATGGTAACAACCCATGGTCACTTAGGGAGAGGAAGGAGCTGCATAAAGAAGGCCAAAGGCGTCGAGTTTAGCTGCAGAGGGGATCATCGTGACCTCCTGGTGCCATGGGACCTGATCTTAATACTATTTCAAGAATAGAAGTGAATGAAGGGGAGAGCGGGTGGTTGAAACCTCCTTTCGTTCATTAATTGAGGGGAATGGAGGGTTTGGCGAGCTACCTTCTCACAGAGGTCCTGTGTATCGATTCTCTCAACGAAGCTGTGCCGAAGTCCTCGACTTGACAGAGAAATATGCGTATGCTAGCCGAGAACTTCATGGCTCAGCTACCCTCCTTACAGGATCCATGCATAGTTAAGGTGGCTTTTAAAATAAGATATCATTACGAGTTTGACTGAAGGGACACCAATCCTTGAGTGACTACACACGCCTCTGTGAGATGAATTTTCCTGAGTATATAAACTCAGTCTTGTTATTTTGTAATCATCGATGGTTGAGTAGAGCTCCCGGTTGTAAAGATTTAACAAAGAACTGTTATTCTGGTTATGCATGGACTTTTGAGACTTCTTTCCTTATGAATGTCAGCTTCCTTCACATCCCTGTTTACACTGTGTTAGAACAGCTCCGAATTGGAGGATCTAGTTGGGTTGTAGTTGTTATAGGATGATGTTGGATAGGATCATTGTAGCAGTTACGTTGTTCTAATCGGTCCTTGTGTTTTTCTCAATGCTGAGTGACTTGGAATTGGAGGATCCAGTCAAGTCCCCTTTTCAGTTTCTTGAGACCCTCAACCAAGAGGATCTTGCATTCAGAGTCTTTCTTCTGCAAACCGCTAAAAGCATGTTTCCCAAAGTCATTTTTTCACCTTCCTTAACAAGTCTTCCACTTATTCACCTCTTAATCAACCCACTCGTTGAAGTTAGATCAAGACCTCTTTTGCTCCTTACATGCCAGACCCATTCCCTGAGTTAGAATGATATTTCCCCGAGTCTCTACCCACCTGATCATCCATTAAAAATATCGTGACATAAAAATGATGGGTGTCGGCCTCTGATCCTGCAAAGAAATCCAGGAGTGACTTCCAACGTTAACACCTTGTTCTTTTCCATACCACTTGGAGGCTGTAAAGTTTGCAGAAAAAATATAATGTCCTTGTACCTACTGCAATTTGTCAATGCAGAGATGATTTGAGAACTTCTATCAGTTATTTTAACGTGATAATTTTTTGAACATGAGTGGTTGAAATTCACCCCCAATGATGAGCAATTTGATTCATCGAGGAGCTTGGCTAAACCCTGGTCTTTAACCAATTTGGTAGGCTTAATCTCCAAATCAAATTCAAGTAATTTAGAAATCCAACTGCTCCTTTTTCTGTTTATATCAGGCTGAATACGAATTTCTTTTAGAGAAGTTTATGGGACATAAGAAATAACTCTTGAAGGAAGGACATAAACTTTGAAGGACTTAAGATGTTTAACCAATGCATAGGATTGCTTATCCATGATGTTATATTTTAATTCATCATATCTCAATGCCTTGCTGAAAAAGGTATTGGGCTGCTTCTATTGTATCAAAAGAGGCAAAAGAAAAAATAAGAAATTCCTTGGAGTAGTCAGGGCTGACAAGAATTGGGGATTTAGTTAAGGATTTCCTTATCTGATCAGAAGAATCATGGGAATCAACAATCCATTTTATTTCACTATCCTTCCTAAGCATGTTTGTGATATGCTTAACCAACTCAGCAAAATTTGACACAAATCTTCTCAAAAAATCAATTTTTCAGAGAAAAGATTGAACCTCTTTATTGGATCTATAAAGTGACAATGTTTGTATAGCTTAAACCCTACTGGAATCAATCCTTACCCGTTCATATGACACACTATGACACAATGATTTTCCTTCCTTCATGGGAAATAATGATTTTTTCGGATTCAAGGAGAGGCCATATTTTCTGGATTTCAAGAAAACTTTTCTTAAGTGATCTCAGTGGTCTTTATCAAATTGAGAGTACATTGTTATGTCATCTAAATAGATAACAACAAAATTATCCTTCTTCCCAATAAATGCTATGTCCATATCTCGTTGAAAATTTTCCCCTGCATTCATTAAACCAAAGGACATCTTGGCATACATAAATGTACCCCAAGGAGTGGTAAAGGTCATCTTATCCCTGTCTTTGGAAAAATAGAGACCTGATTGTATCCAGAAAATCCATCAACCATAGACATCCTGACTTCTCCTATCACCTTCTGTAATATTGCTCCATCTTGGGTAAACGGTACTTATCATTTTTTGAGCATCTGTTCAGATTTTGGAAATGAACACAAACTCTGATTTCTCCATTATTTTTTCTTACTAGGAAAAAATTGGCCACCCATTTGGAATACCTCAAAGGAATGATAATTTTTTCATCTAAAATCCTTTTTATCTCTTTCTCCATGACAAGTAGCAACATAGGATTGATTTTCCTCAACTTTTTCCTGAACGATTTGGTGTCTTCTATCAATGGAATTTTGTGCTCTATAATGCTGGTGTCATAAGTTCTGAGATGTTCATAAGTCCAAGCAAATACATCAACAAATTGATTCAACAACTTAGTATATTCTTCCCTCTTCTCTTCTGATAGGTTTCTTGACAATTTGACGTGTTTCAGATTCTTTTCAGTGCCCAAATTGCACTCATTTATATCAAAATCATGAATAGAAACCTTCCCTTTCACTGCCATATAACACCCGTCAAATAATATTTCCAAAGGAACTAGTCCGTTTTGAATATGATTGCTAGGTAGCTGCACAATATGATGATTATAAATTTTATTGAGGAAATCATCAGCATGAGAAGCAATTTATGAATCATGATCTTGGTCAATGTGTACTGGAGAAAACTCATCAACAGTCTCAAGGAATTTTTTAAGTTCTAAATCATCTTTGAAAAACTTCAAATATTTTACATTGTTTGATATACAAGGCCTGTACTTGACTTCTACATCATACTTGATCCTGGGTGGTATAGGAATTATGAAGTTTCTTGCTGATGCAACCAAAGAATCATCCATGGTATTCTCTTCTCTAGGAATGAATGATATGTTAAAAGAAGAGAAAAAACTATCCACCAAATATCACACTTCATTTCTGTAAGATCTAAGCATAGGGTGATTTTTTTGATAAATATTTTTAATCTGATGGATTGTCAATTCAACATCCCCAAATACTAATATCTCTTCTATTCCCATGTCTTTAGCTTCCCTCAAACCCAACACAAGAGCCTCATACTCTGCCACATTATTAGTAGTCTCAAATTCTAGTTTATATGACAAAGATATAGTTTCTTGAGTTGGTAAGACAAAGACCACCCCAACACTAAAACCTTCCTTGGAAGAGTCTCCATCAAAGAACATCTTCCAGACAGAAGTGGTTAGAAAAGGATCCTCAGAAAAGGTAATGGATTGTTTTTTTATTTCTAGAGGGGCTTCAGGAGCATCAATGAGCTACAAAATGCTAGATCCCATATCTATATCAAAAGAAAAAATAGGGTGATTTTTCGGGTTTGATTCATCACTAATGATGTAAGTCAATTGATCTTACCTGTAAAGTCTTCTATGATCTCCCACAAAAATGGGAATAGTAGCATAAGAGAGATCCATATGCAAGGTTCCCCCAAGTATTTTTATCCAGGATCTTCACAAGAGCATGCCAAACTTAGGGCGAACATCAACAACTATGATATCCATAAGTATACTCTTCATGGGAAAATCAAATATGGTCACCACAGGTCAAGGTGGAGCTCTTGTGGATATAAGTATACAGGTCAAGGTGGAGCTCTCACAATGTCGAAAGGTAATGTAGTAATTTGGTTTCATTAGGACAAGCTTCCTCCCCATCTCGTGTGACTTGCTTGCTGACCTCTGAAACTTGAACAGGAGCTATGCCCTTTCACTTCCTACTAGTTCATGATTTAGTAGAACGGGTGGGTGATAAAGGACTTGCCTTCTATGATTGAGGAGTTGATACTAGATCAAACTTGAAATGAGAAGTCACAACAAAATGATCTCATGAAATCTCTTTCTTACCCAATTCCTAAGAGACTAGCATTCTGATCAATCCAGAGTACAAGGTTGACCTTTTAAAACATACTAGTGCTAGTAATCCAAGATTGACTGTGGGAACTACACCCTTAGTACATGCATATGAATTTTTTCATACATTTATGGTTTTTAATATCATCATTATGATAGTGCTCATTAGATCACACTTCCTTTATTATGAAAATGGATGATTATGTGACATTTCACAACTTCATTAATGGTTGTTTTTAGTTCATTCACATGAACGTTGGCACTTTTATTAGACATGTTGATGTAATATCGGTGTAGATAGTGGTTTTTTATTTGTTTTTTTAGGTTAATGGTTATCTTGCACCTACATAATAGAAACAATGGTTAGCATTCAATGTTACATATGTACATATGTAGAATGTAGAATATGGTGTAGAGTTGTAATATAGTTGTCCAACACTTTCGTTGTGAAACTTAGTTACTTGGTCATGTTTGACATTAGTGATGGCATGTATTTTATGATTGTTTAAGTGTGGTATTGATGTGCCTCCTAAGAACCTTTTTACCTTTATAATGTGATGGATGCTATTTAGATTTATAGAGTTTCGATAAAAAATGATTTTCGAGGTGGATTATTTGTTATCATTGTGGTGGTTTCATCAAGATTTTCAATGTTGTCATATAGTTGTAGCACTTTAGCTATGAAACTTGGTTACCTCTACCCTTATTGAAATTAGTGATGACATTCTTTTGATGGTTGTTTTAGTGTGATCTTTATGTGCCTCCAATGCACTTGTTTATTCCTATTGATGTAACATATGATATTTGAAGTTTTGGACTTTAAGAAAAATGAATTTTCAATATTTTTTTTCTTTTTTTTATTTTTTTTTGTGACATCTATTAATCCACTATAAAGTTAAAAAAACGTATTTGAAAAGGAATATTTAAAGCTTTAAATTTTCCTGAAGAATGGAGGAAGTATACTATAAAAAAAAATCTTCTCCAATGGTTTTTAAAATATCCATATTTGAAATACATCCATTTCCTAGTTAGTTGGGGAATTTGGAAATGTAGAAATAGAGTGCTATTTGAAAATTGTAAAAGAGATGATGACAAAATAGCATACTACTGACATCCACTATTACAAAAACAAAGTTAAGGGTAAACAAATGGTTTTTTTACTAAATCCAATTTTTTTTTATGACAGTCCAATTGTTTTTTCTGATGGAGCAACAATTAACGACATTTGTGGAGTTGGCATCTTCATAAAAATGAATGATAATCATGTTTATAAAGCATACTTTACAGGAGGGAAGGGAAACAACATGAAGGATGAACTCTTGGGACTGTGGGGCTCACTCTTTCTTTCCTAGAAACTATCCTTAAGTAAATGGATGGCAGCAGGGGACTCGAAAGTTACTATTGATTGGATTAATGGAATCAATAATTTGAATATGTTATATCTTCAAAGTTGGAAAGAGAAAATTAAAAGACTTAAAGCTATTTTTGATGGAATTATGTTCATACACATCCACAGAGAATTCAATTCACTGACAAACTCTCCAAGAAATTTGTGGAAAACTCATTGGGCTGGTTTTATTTTGATTAATTCTACAAACAGGAAGTCATAAATACAAGAAACTTCAAGATTTTCTAAAGTAGTTATATGTTCAAGATATATTGTAGCCAAAAGAGGACAAAGGAAGATTACTTTTTTCAATGTATACTAATATGAATATATTTTTTAATTGTATGTGTCAGTTGTTAATAGAATCCATATAGTACTCGCATAGTTTTATGTTTTTGAACAAAAACTAGATTAGGAGAAGTTTTTGAAAATATGATCATCAAACAAATCCTTTTTTTAAGTGGAAGTACACTTGATTCTAATAGAATAACCGTGTAACTATTTTTCGTTTCTGAAAAAAATAAATTAAAGTCACTCATAAACCCATTTTAAATACTTATAATAAAATATTACAAAATATTTTGAACCAAATCCACGGGTGAAAAGTGAAAAGTCTCACTTAAAGATACATAAAATTGTAACCAAAAAAATTTGAAAATCATGACCAACGTTTCATCTGGTAAGTTCGTGTGCTATAATGAAAAAAATAGCGTGAATGAATATAAAAACCCAAACAAAAGCTACTGAAAATCAAAGTAGTCCTATATTTATTCCCCTCAAAGCCTGCCCTGCCTGAGCTCTGCGTTTGAGCTCTGCTTAGATTCAGGAGCATCATAACTTCTATGAAGTGAAGGAATAAATTAAAGCTTTTCAGTGTGTTTATAGTTGTTATTGTTAAGGAGGTTCAGATCAAGAGAGCACTTCTTGTTGTTGCATTCAATCGTTGTTGCTTCAATTTTGATCTTATTAATGGAATAGTATTTGGATATTCTTGTGATTTGGAAAGTCAATAAAATATATTTTCTTATATTTGGATGAGAAAATCTTATTTGATCATTCAAATGGACCATTACAAGAAAATAACCATTTCGATGATCAAATAAAACCTTCTTATCCAAATATAGAAAAATATATTTTATTGTCTTTCCAAATCACAAGAATATCCAAATACTATTACATTACTAAGATCAACAATGAAGCAACATTAATAAGATCAACAGCGAAGCAACACCTATTGAATGCAAGAGAAAGAAGCACTCTCTTGATCTGAATATCTCTAACAACAACAATCGTAAGAACACTGAAAATCTTCTGGAGATGATTTGTTCCTTCGCTTCGTTGAAGTTATGATTCTCCTGAATCTGAGTAGAGCTAATACTGGCAGGCTAGTACCGATGGGCCTGAGCAGATCTCAGGCAAGCAGGCTTTGAGGGGAATAAATATAGGACTACTTTGATTTTCAATACTTTTTGTTTGGGTTTTTTTATATTCATTCACGCTATTTTTTTCATTATACAACACAAACTTACCAGATGAAACGTTGGTAACGATTTTCAGATTTTTTTGGTTATGATTTTATATATCTTTAAGTGAGACTTTTCACCCGTGGACTTGGTTCAAAATATTTTGTAATATTTTATTAGAAGTATTTAAAATAGGTTTATGAGTCACTTTAATTTTTCTTTTTCACACAGGAAAAACAGTTACACGACTATTCTATTAGAATCAAGTGTACTTCCACTTTAAAAAAAAAAAGAATATGTTTGATCATGATATTTTCAAAAAATTCTCCTAATCTAGTTTTTGTCCAAAAACAGAAAAATGTGCCAGTACTATATGGATTCTATTGACAGCTCTTACATAGAATTACAAAATATATTCATATTAGTATACAATGAAAAAAGTAATCTTCATTTGTCCTCTTTTGGCTACATTATATCTTGAACATATAACTACTTTAGAAAATCTTGAAGTTTCTTGTATTTATGACTTCCTCTTTGTAGAATTCTTCAAAATAAAACTGACCCAATGAGCTGTCTATGGATTTCCTCGAGAGATTGTCAGTTTCAGAATTGAATTCTCTGTGGATGTGTATGAACTGAATTCCATCAAAACTAGCTTAAGTCTTTTAATTTTCTATTTCCAACTGTGAAGATATAACAGATTCAGATTATTGATTCCATTAATCCAATCAATAGTAACTTTGGAGTCCCCTTCTCCCATCCATTAATTAAGGATAGTTTCTGGGCAAGAAAGAGTAAGCCCCACAGTCCCAAGAATTTAGCCTTCATGTTGTTTCCCATCCCTCTTGTAAAGTATGCTTTATAAACATGATGATCATTCATTTTTATGAAGATTCCAACTCCACAAATGTCATTAACTATTGCTCCCTCAAAAAAACCAATTGGACTCTCATAAAAAAAATTGGATTTAGTAAAAAATCCATTTTTTCACCCTTACCTTTGTTTTTGTTTTTGTAATCATTGATGTCAAGTAGTATGCTATTTTGTCATCATCTCTTTTCCAATTTTCAAATAGCACTTTATTTCTATATTTCCAAATTCCCCAACTAACGAGGAAAGGTTTCTATATTTCAAATATGGATATTTTAAAAACCATTGGAGAAGTTTTTTTTCTATAGTAGACTTCCTCCATTCTTCAGGGAAATTTAACGCTTTAAAGATTCATTTCCAAATATTTTTTTAACTTCACAGTAGATTAATAGATGTTCAGTTGTCTCATCATATTGTAGGCATAATGAACATACCACCAGGCCTATTCGTCTCTTTTTCTTTTAATTTTCACTAGTTAAAATCCTATCTGATAAACTTAGCCACATGAAGCATATGACTTTGCTTGGAATATTAATTTTCCAGATTGGATTATACCACCATTTGAGATCCCCAGAATGTGAAGTAATAGCAATACATTGATAAGATGATTTTTTTGTGATAGTTCTTCTTGTCGTGTTCCATGACCACATCGGTTCGTCGCTTGATTGATTAAGTGTAATTCGGTTGCTTTTTAAACCTGTAATAAAATTTTCGCATTCCAATGATAGAACGAAGGTTGGAATTTATCCAGTGCTCAGAGTTGTAGGCTATATTAGGTACAACTGCTTGTGCTAAGAAATAAATACCATTTTTATTGAGGTTATGAACAAGTGAATCTGATAAGGGATCCTTTCCAATCATGACATGTTTTCCGTTTCCAATCTACCAGGCTAACCACTGATTTATGAGATGTATAGAACTTATAAAGTTTTTCCAGAAATTGGATGTTGTAAGATACTTGAAAACATATTTTCTTATCCAATAAATCAAGTCTACACCCTTTAAATATTTTCCTTTAAGAATTTGACTCCAAAAACAATTTCCAGTTATCCCTTTCCAAGAAGATTTTGCTAGAAACCAATAAATATTCTTTATACCCAACCCTGCTAATTCCTTGGGAGAAGCAATGGATTAGCACTTTGATAGATGAAATCCCGTATTTTTATGAGTCACTTTAATTAATGTTTGATATTTAATATGAAAAATAATTGGTGTGGTCCTATGATACAATTATATGATCAATTTATTAGAAGTTTAATATTGATATTAAAAATATTTTTAATCATCATAAAGAAAGAAGTTTACAATTATGTATTAAATATGAATTATCGAAACTTATGATTGAGTTTTAAATTACTTATTATAAATTTAGGGTTATGGAGTAAAGCTTTAACTTTAAAGACTTAAACTTGTAAGGAATATTAGAGCATAGTATGGAGTAAATGTGTAATTTCAAAAGATAAACTTGAATTGAATATTAAAGCATAGTGTTGATGTTGTCCATATCTTTTCATGGTACAATTTTTTTTTTTTTATAGTATTATGAGAAATAAGACTTGAAATCATGGTTTTGTTTTTTAATAAAACATCTATTAGAAATATAATATTATAAATTGATTAGATTTTCATACACATATTAAACAAAATAATTATTTACTATGGTCACTAAGCATGTATCATTTTAATTTTTTTTTTTTTTGGTTATTTATTGATCTATCATTTTAAAATATACAATAACAATTAAATTTCAATTTAGAATGTTATTTTTTTTATTAAATTCCTAAATTTATTAAAATTTAAAATTTACATTAAAAAAAATGATCATTTCCTAAAAAAAAATTAGAATTGTGTTAAATTTATTAAAAGTTTAAAATTGATATTAAGAATTAAAACAATATTAATCATTTTAAAAGAAAGAAGTTTAAAATTATGTATTAAATATTAGTAATTAAAACTCATGATTATGAGTTTTAAATTATTTGTCATAAATTTAGGGTGATGGAGTAAAGATTTAACTTCAAGAGCTTAAACTTGTATTGAATATTAAAACATAGTATGAAGTAAAGGTTTAACTTATATTAAAGCATAGTATTTGTGTTATTCATTTTTTATAATATTATGAGAAATATTGTTTAAAAATCATATTTTTTTTTATTTTTTTATTGTTTTTTATAATATATCGATCAAATGTTTATCACAATTTTAATATTATAAATTGATTCTATATCCTTACACATATACAAAAATTGATTATTTATTATGGTCGCTAATTTTTTTATCATATTCTAATGGAATTGAATTTGATTTGATGGTTTGTGATATGCAAAAAAAAAAGAATATTGAAAATCCATTTTTCCTAAAGTCCAAAACTTCAAATATCATATGTTACATCAATAGGAGTAAACAAACTCATTGGAGGCACATAAATATCACACTAATACAACCATCAAAATAATGTCATCACTAATTTCAAGAAGGATAGAGGTAACCATGTTTCGTAGCTAAAGTGCTACAACTATATGGCAATATTGAAAATCTTGATGAAACCACCACAATGATAACAAATAATGCACCTCAAAAACACATTTTTATCGAAAGTCTAGAAATCTCAATAGGATCCACATTAGCAAGGTAAAAAGGTGCTTAGGAGGCACATCAATACCACACTTAAACAATCATAAAATACATGCCATCACTAATGTCAAACATGACCAAGTAACTAAGTTTCACAACAAAAGTGTTGGAAAACTATATTACAACTCTACACCACATTCTACATTCTACATATGTACATATATAACATTGAATGTTGTAACCACCCTCACGTTACAACTACAAGTGAAGCAGAAGGTGCAATTTTTTTTTTTTTCTTACTTCTAGGAAAGAAGGCAATGACTACTCAGTTAACCGGACCTAGACGACAAACACATGCCCAACGATCAGAAGACCGACAACTAAGACTCTTCTCACTAGCACAAGAGCAACAGGGTGAAACATGTGTGAAACATCAAGGAGGAACGACTTCCCGCCCATCCCGACAAGACCACGACTACCAGCTAAGGGACTACATCCCCGTCTTGACACAATGACCTCTAAGGCCAGACAACTAGAACCTTAAAGGTGCGCAACAGACACAAGGAGGCATTGCAACCCAAGTGTCAAGAATAATCTTACAAGATCTACCCAGCCCACAACGGAAGGCGCAAACCCTGACCAAGTTATCCTTTGCCTCTAGCCCTTAGGGTGCACATTGATCTCCTCATCATGTATCATGCCGCCTCGGAGGCTAAGCACGACTATAATCGTGGCGCAAAATCATGACTAGGCCCTCCACCCCAGCTAAGTCCCATGCACTAGGAGATAAAGGACTATCCAAACCCCTGATGACTAACCCTAGCATCAAACGACAAGTCAGCATGATGACTAAGATGTTCCAGCAACACAACAAGGTTCCTTGCACCAAAATTCTATGCGCACACCTCGAGTAAAATTATCAATGTACACAGAGCAAGACAGGTCTTGATCGGCGAACTAGGGTTTTGCAGATCCTTTGTGGTGTGGGGGTCCAGCAATGGCCCCATCGGGTCATCCACCACCCAGCGGAGGAGGGCCGACGAGCGGCTCTTACAGTCAGGCTACAGCCGGTGTCAAGGATGCGGAAAGGACCAAAAGGCCGGCCTTTGAGCCGCCGCCAGGCATACACTCGACCCTATGGGAAGAAGGCGTATCCAAGGACCGCGAAATGGAGATCGATCATGAGAAGGCAACATCAACCTCCACTACGGCAACTCCATGGAAACCTGGTAAGTGCATCCCACAACCCCACAAGCCCCCAAATATGTGATTAGCTCACCACGCATTGAAGAGAAAAAACAATTTATGAGAGACTATGCCCTTGTGGGAAAAATTTTAGGGCTTTGGCCCTCAGAACGAGATCTGATCCGTTGGATCCAGTACCGGTGGAAACCAAAGGGTCACTATGAACTGCAACTAGGATCCAAAGGCTTTTTCACGGTAATCTTCTACAATCTGGAAGACCGTAACTGAGTCTTCGATGGAGGACCATATTTTTTCAACTCAGCAGGTCTCTTCCTGCGTTTCTGGACGGAGAAGTTCAGCCCTGAAAAAGAAGACTTTGCTCACGCGCCAGTTTGGATCAGATTATACTCTCTTCCACAAGAGTTCTGGCTTGAGGAGGTTCTGGCGGGTATCGGCAACACCATTGGTATATATGTCAAATCGTCTGAGGCCACGAAGCAGAGGCGTTATACCTCCTATGCACGCATCTGCGTCTATCTGAACATAACCAAGGTGCTTCCTGGGTCCATCATTCTGGAGTATCAAGACGAAGATTGGATCCAAACCATTGACTACAAGCACATCCCATTCCGTTGCCGTCGATGTCATGAGCATGGACATCTATTCAGAGAATGCCCCCTTAACTCAGCACCAAAAGAAGGAAACCGGGACGGCAATAAAGACAAGGATGGCTTCACCCAACCCACAGGAAAAAGACGACCAGGAGGTAGAAGACAACCAGCTCAGGTAAGTAAGGACCCTTCCACAAGCAATCGTTTCATTACTTTGCAAGACCAACCTGAAAATCCGGCAGAGAACCCCATGCCAAATGGACCATCGCCGGACACTGGATCGCATCCCCCCAAGCACGGGGAAGACCAAAATCCTCTGGGAAAGGAAGCTGAGAATGCTCACCAAAGCACGAATCAGGAAACCCATAATCCTGAGAACGCAGAGCACGGAGAAACGGAAATGGATTTAGAAGAGCCAGATCTAGCAGGAGTGGACTTGGAACACCTTGAACATGCGTACAGACAGCAGAAACTCTTCACAATTCCCAGGGATCAACTGCGAAAGGTGCACAAAGTCTATCTCAAATCCTCCGCTGGATCCACGGCCAGAGCCAATCAAGGTCTATGAATCCAAAGCAGTCAATCCAAAAGCAGTGGTAAAACCCAGAAAGATGAGAAAAGGCGAGGACGAAAATCCACCAATAAGCTCATACAAGAAATTGGGCACTTCATGGTTAATTCGGGTCAAATCCACCTTATCTTGGATAGCTTCCTTCCCCTCCCTAACCCCTCATCATCATGAAGATCATCTCCTGGAACATTAGAGGCCTCAATGGGCGTAGCAAACACAAATTTTTACGCGATATGATCATAGCAGAAAAACCTGACATAGTCCTTCTGCAGGAAACAAAATGCGCCTCAGAAGATGTGGATAAATTACTCCCCTACTATTGGAAGCAAGGGGCAGCTGTTGCGATAGACGCCATAGGCACGGCAGGCGGTCTAGCTATACTCTGGAACACTGATTCAATTCTGCTGGAAAACTTCATGACCACACGAGGATCCATCACTACAGACTACAGACTCATCGGTTCCGACAAACCGGGACATTTAACTAATGTCTATGGTCCATCCACAACAGGGGAAAAAGAAGCCTTTTTCCGGAACATGGAATTCCTGGCCGCCCTACATCAACACAATAAATAGATTATAGGAGGGGACTTCAACCTCATTCGGAGTCTGGAATAGAAAAGAGGGGGATCAAGAAGACTGGACCAAGAAGCTAGCAACTTCAACAACTTTATAGATCTCCATGGCCTCATTGACCTGGACACCAATAATGGCATTCACACTTGGACAAATCGAAGATCGAGCATTCATCAGATAGCCTGCAAACTTGATCGATTCCTCATCTCGGACTCCCTTATGATGGACGACACAGGAATGGAAGCCTCCATCTTGGATATCCCTGGATCGGACCACTGGCCCATCCAGCTCTAGATAGACCTTCCAACAGCAACAGGAAAGAAACCCTTCAGATTTGAGCAATTTTGGCTCGACCACCCCGATTTTCAAACCAACATTCAGAAATGGTGGAGGGAGGCCGAGATAACCCAGGGATAAAAAATGTATAGATTTCAACAACGATTAAAAAATTTGAAACAAATCCTTAGAAACTGGAATAAGAACACCTTTGGGGACATTTTTGCAGGCCAAAAGCATTTAGCAAACA
>JASDQU010101387.1:702505-734824 GCA_032191745.1 Picea mariana
AATGCCCAGATCTATTTTCCATCATAAATGTTTCAATGGGTAAATGGAATGCCAAATATATTTTTCATAGCTTCCATGGATGGTGAGATGTATTCAAAATGCACATTCCCGTATATAACTATGATCAAATTTCGACCAGTGAGCAGCATCATGAGCTTCACACACAATATAATTGGGGTGAATAATTGTGCTTGAAGTGAATCTCATCAATCTGGATCGATCAGCAGCAAGTTTATAACCTGTAGTGAGATTCAGACTGGCATATAGCGCAAGGAGAACATTGGAATCCATCCTCCAAGAACCAATAGCTGACTGGGTGCACCAACGAGGGTCTCTTTGTTTTTTTATCAAGCTAACAACTTCACCAAGTCTAAATGGGGAAGGAGAATGATATTGAATGAAAAGGAGAAACCCGAAAACAAACTATGATTGGGTGACAAGTGCAGATAGAAGTATCAAATCCTATCTTTCCACTTCTCTGCACAGACCTTTTATCCTATTGAAAAATATCCACTTTGCATCATGGAATCGAAGGGTGTTTCATATTATAACATTTCTATTCATTTCCTCTTTTATGCCATTGAACAAGGTCCTGCAGATGGTTGATAATATGCTGTTGGATATTGGATGGAGAACCTRAAGATATGTTTCCATATCTATCCCCCAAACATAGCTGTTGATACATGCTTTGATATGGATCAGGATAAGGATAAAGACAATAGGTCTGATTTGCAATTAAATTTCCAACAAGATTTTTTTTATTACAGGAAGAGAGCATACTAATCTCTTCATTTTTTTTATTTATGCARGTTAGCATGAATGGATAAAACAAAATTAAGATCTGCGACAAAACCTTTCATTATCTACACTCTTTCTGCAATGTCACAAGGGCATTTAGACTCTCGGAAGACAAAGCTTTTCGATAATCAAGCTCCTGGCTCACTGATGCAACCACACTCCTCGGAGCACGACCGCTCTCCTCAAGACCTTCTTCTCCTTCTCAGCTAGAAGAACTCCAAGGCTCTTCTATTTCCCTATCGGGAAATATCTACCCACAGATTCTTTTCACGTGACTTCCCTCCTACTTGTCAGGAAATCGGAACTCGTAGCTTCACGAGCTCACTGTCTATCTCTAGGCTCTTAGATCCCTGAGACCCAATGTCTTTGGTCGACACTAACCTTCTCTCACCCTGTCAGGAATTCTATTCTTATCGTGACCTCTCTGCTTGTGACACCAAGCGCTCAATTTTCCACACCCCGATACACAAAACACCGAAATGCCGAAGCTCGCGATCTCACTCCCACGCGACTTCGCTACTCGCGAGGTCAATTAACTCCTATGTCAGCTCCCGATGTTTGAGACGTCGAAACGTCGATATCTCACGTCACCTGCCATGTCACCCTGCTGTGGCCCACACTATTTACTCATTCCATCAGGACTTTGCTTCTCGCACTATCGCGACTCTTGTGGTCAATTTTTCGATCCCTTTCTCGTGAAACTCCGATAGCCAATCTCACGATGGATCCAACGGCCCTAGCTGGCTTGGATCAACACTCTATCTGTCCTGAGCTTAAGCCTTCTTCGCTCTTTCACTGTAACTTTCTCGCACCCCTGGGAGATCTGACGATTCATGATAACTCGTGGATTCTCCTCGGAGAATATCGACCGTCCACTCTTCTTCTTGCGCAATCCACAAACAATAAGCATCTCTCCACGAGACTTGTTCATCACCCTACGTTCCTTTCCCACAAGCTTTCAAACACGACTTTCTCTATACCGTCCTTTGATGAACTCAAAGGCCTATCCTTCCTGAGCTTCCCTCTCAACTTTTGAGTCCGTTCAGGAGAACTTTTTCACGCACTCCTTGCGGAAAATCTTCAACAACTCCTAAGTGTTGAAGATTCGACTCTGCGCACTCTTGCAGCAGCAGTCTTAATTCCCTTTGCTCAGAATCGCAACTCTGAGTCTTTGTCTAGCCTGCGCATGCCTTGCATGGATCTGGTGCCAAATCTGCACTTATGAGATGAATGAGAACAAAATCTCTCTCTAAGTGAACCCTTCTATCAACGCACCCCTTGCGGACAATTCAACTGCACTCCTTGCAGGAATCTTCTAGCTCACTTAGAGAAACAGTTGAAAACTCATTCCATTTCCCTTTCAGACTTCTGTTCAACCATGAAATCACATACACAGCATATAAAAGAAAGTGCATGACAGGAAGCAAACATTCATGAGAAAAACATCAATACACAGAGGATAGACACATAACCATGGATTTGAATCAAAGCTTTTTCTATTAATTCAATATCTATACATGGGTGTTCTTTTCACAGTCCTCTACTTTCTCTTCTCTCCTTGCTCCTGCTCTCGATATATTACAATGTACAATGAGGGTGTCTATATCCGTTTTCCTTATTGAACTCTAAATCTATCAAATCTAAAATTAAATTCCTATCTACCAGCATTAACTATTTTAAATGCCGACTATCTACCTAAGGATGAGAGCTTAAAGGCTCAAGGTCCATTATAATACAAGTGTGCCTTCATAATGGCTTCAGTAAAGACTTGCGCAACATTCCCAAAGTACTTTCAAAATGTGTGTTGGCTTATCCAGCTGTCTTCTGCTCCACGCTGGCTCGCTTGATGAGTTGGCGATGCTCCTGCATCACTCACCTGTGATACAGAAACAAGACATAGAAATGCAAAGATGAAACAACTCTTTTTATTCATGATGATATTTTAAAAAACAAGACTAAAAGAAAATTCTACAAGGAAATTCTACGAGAAAATTCTATGAAGAAATTCTACGAGATCTCGTTTTCTTTTTTATTTTTAATCTATTCTACATTAACTTGAAAGATGTTTCATTTTCTCAGTAAAAGAATGCTTCCAGTGGATCCATCTACAGATTAAAAATTCAAAAATGCTCACATCAAGATTTAAAATTTTTACCTTATTGTTTGCAAGGATGTGAGTAACATGTCTTATTCTTGGAGTTGGCACAAGGTTCTTTTGAAACCAATATTCATTATTGTTCTTTCTCTCCAAGAAGTACCTATTTATCATCTTTAAGTTCTTCATCCGTAGATGGATTAGTGAGAAATGGGGGGTTTAAAACAAACACTAAATTTAAATTAACTATGTGCGGAAATAAAACACTCCAAACTTTGAACTCCTTTATGAAGATCCTGCTGTCACCAGGGTTCACAAGTTAGTCCATAAAAACAAATGCAACAAATAATTACTCAATCCTTCTAGTTTCACTTCCCCGGCAACGACGCCAAAATGTTTAGTTCTAATTGATGATGTCAATCAGAGTTTATTTAATGTCAACCCGG
Source organism: Picea mariana (assembly GCA_032191745.1). NCBI lineage: Eukaryota > Viridiplantae > Streptophyta > Pinopsida > Pinales > Pinaceae > Picea > Picea mariana. The sequence continues at coordinate 705,845 of JASDQU010101387.1, forward strand.
GAAGGTAAACTTAGAAGCGCTACCTAAAATATATAGATCTAGAAAGATTCAACTACCTAAAGGAGGGTTTGATGTAGCAGGAGCCAATACTCTTTTACAAGAGATTGTACTTTGGTTCCTTCTCATGAGGGTTTGATGTAGAAGGAGCCAATACTCTTTTACAAGAGATTGTACTTTGGTTCCTTCTCATGAGGGTTTGATGTAGCAGTAGCCAATACTCTTTGACAAGAGATTGTACTTTGGTTCCTTCTCACTTAAACACCTCTGCAATTTAAACAAATCTACCTACTAAAAATAGAGTGCTTATGTTTGCCTAAGATTCTAATGTCCTTACAATGACTCAACTCACAGAATCTCTTACACACATTAAAATCTCTTATCTAATTCCTAAGATTCATTGGAAACTCTAGTCCCCTTACAAGGACTCAACTCACAAAGTCTTGTTCAAATCAATCATACTTGAAATCAAACAAAAACATAAATTAAGCTATACCTAAAATAAGAAAATCAGCATGCAAGTGAGGCCATGGGGGCCCTCCATAACTCCACAAGCACACCACTTAAAAGGAGACTCAGATGTAGAAGCAAAATTGAAGTATGAATCTTTATTTCAAAATCTCCATTACAAACCAACTCTAAGATTACAACTCTCTCTAATTCCAGGATTACCATCTTCTTAAGATTACAAATGGAGGAGATTGTACTCCTATTTATACAATGGGATGAGTAACAAACTCATAATGATCATCCACTAATCTCTCTTTAGTTCCATACATCTCTCAACCATCTAGACACATAACCCTCTTTTGTCCTTGATCTTCTCCATGAGATCATGATCTCTTATCTTATCAAATTCGAATTTGATTATTCAAGGCCACATAAAGGTGTCTTGGAAGCTTCCTTGGCACCTACACATGTCACAAAAACAATCCATTTTCCATATATAAATTAAAATATATTATTTTCTAATATTTAATCAAGAATTTCTCTTAAAAATGCTTAAAAATAAATAATATTTGGAAAATATTAATGAGACCCATTAATGGTGAACAATAGGGAAAATGAAGTGACATGGTGGTGAATAATGAGTGATATAATTGAAGCATAGGTGAAAAAATTATGGTAATGAGTGATATTTGTATGACGTTTTGAAGCCCAAACAAATCTTCAACGAAATCTGAAGATGAAATTGTCAAAACTTTGTCCCTTGAATCTACTCTAACCACAAATATGGTTGCCTTGTTGTCGCCTGATCAGAACTTGTGAATTTTCATAGCACATCACTGTTGAGTTTTTCAAAATTATAAATCGTTACTAGGGCTCATAAATGCAAGATATTGAAGGCATCGTTAACCAACTCTTGGCACTGAAAACAAGGAACATGACATCATTCATGGCAATCATGACTCATGGTGGAAGTATGATGAATGAGAAAGGCAATACGGAATTTTCTGATGAGTGGGCAGTGCTCTAGTTCACAAAATTATTGGACAGGTAAGAACGCACAATGAGGCATGCCTATGAGGTCATGAGTGATGAGAAAGGTGTGTCACATCAGTCTAGTCATGGGAGGGATCGACCTAGGGACAACTCATGAAGGGGACCAAAAAATAATTCATGAGCTAAAATGGTTCTAAGATCAAAAATCAATTTGAGGATCAAACTAGAGCTATGTCTCAAAACATTAATCATCTAAGGGGTCCTACCAAACATAAAATTTAAAGCGATGAAACTTTAAAAAATGTAAAATCCAAGGCTTAAAAAAGGATAAAAGAAAACTAAAAGACCCAAGGGAATTTAGTGAGATAACATTGGCTCCACAGGGGATGGCATACCCCCTGTGGGAGGCCAAGAATGAGTAGATTTAGGCCTTATCCTAGGTTCATGGGGTCATTTATTTAAACAAAATTAAAAAGAAAATGATATTTACAATGACATGAAGAGCCACTCAAAGCTCAAGAAAAGTACTTTTTTCGGAAATGCCCATTGATAGGGACACCAAAAACCTCTTCATTATCCTTATTCTACAACTTGAAAGTGTTATTAGAGAATACCTCAAAGATTTTGAAAGTACCGATCCATAGAGCTTCAAATTTACTATTCTTGCCTTTATCTTGTCTCGATGGATGCCACTTGAGCGCCAAATTGCCCAATTGAAAATCCTCCTTGTTAACCTTTTTGTCGAAATCCTGCTTGATCTTCAGTTGATGGTCATATGCTTTGTCTACATGCTACTCCTGGGTCTGTTGCACTTTAACCAGCTGCTAAATCCTTCTGATCATATGATCAGGTTCCCCTTGATAATATTGGAAGAATTTTTCCACAAGTAAGGCAAGTTGAGAAGGAAAAATGGCTTCAACTCCATACACCAGCTAGAAAGGGGAAAGTCCAAAGGACCTTTTTACTGTCACTCTATCATCCCATAGAGAAAATTTGAGTTTTGAGTCCCATACCTTTTTGTTATCCTCTAACATCTTTTTAATGATATTTATAATGATTTTGTTCGAGGATTTTGGAAGCCTGTTTTCCTGAGGATAGTAAGGGGTAGAATGAATCAAAGTGATCCCAAACTATTCACAGAACTGAATCAATGGTTCAACCTTGAAAGATGCAGCATTATCAGTGACGACTATGTCAGGACACCCAAACATTTCCATAATATTTTCAAGGAAACCAATGATCACTTTGTGGGAAGCATTCCTTGTAGTAATAATTTCAGTCCATTTAGTAAAGTAATATGTAGCAGTCAATATCCATCTATGTTGACCACTGGAAGAGGGATGAATTTCCCTGATAAAATACAAGCCCCATTGTTGGAAGGGTAGCGAAGTTTCCATAGGCTTTAATGACAAAGATTTAAGATGCTTCTTTCTGGAAAACTTCTGACATTTAGCATAGGCTCTGATCTTAGCAAAAACATCAGTGAACAAACTGGGGTAGAAATACCAATCCCTAAGGATCTTGTATGCCGTGGTTCTCCAATAATGATGCCCCCCACATAAACTATTGTGGAAATCAGACATAATCTTTTGGGCCTCTTAGGGGTCTAGGCATCTCAAAATCACTCATAGTGGATCCTGCTAATACAAAACTTGATCAACAAGTTAATATTTTATTGATTTGACTTTTAAGGCTCATACCTTGTGTTAGCGATTATTTTTGTCATTTGGCGTAGAAACACCTAGGGCTATAGATTGCACACGAAATGCCCAAGCGCAGCACGGGAGAATCCCTATTTTTCCAGGTACCAGGTCAAGCAAGAGGGAAAAATGTCATCGGCAGCCCCCAAGATCTATTTTACAAAGCAGATCGATGGTCACCAGGTTTTCATAGCTACCAAATTACCCAAGGTTTAACGCAAAGGATAACTCTTGTATTTCACAACACGTTCGGGTCGTCCGATCTAACTAGGACAGGTGGAAGCCTATCGACATATTGCGGATTGGGGTTTCGGAGAACAGGGATCCCTCTGCTCATTGCAATTGGAAGTATTGCTCAGCGAAACGTCAAAAGTTCCTTTGGCGCCGAGCCCATGGTCTCAGCCCTGGGTCATATCAAGCGAGCCTGCAAACTAGGGCGGCTCCCTTCTAAATATCGAATGCCCCCTCGTTCATTCATCCTAAGGACGCATGTCGCGAGATCTGGCCACATTAGTATTTTGGCGGTCGGAAGTTTGTAGGGAGAGAGTTTCATGTTGTTCAACCTCGCGAAACCCCGAACCCCGATAGAGACGAAAGCATAGAAGGTGGGGCCCGCGGTATCACAAAGTGTTTTCAGCCATCCATCCAGAGGGGACACCTGGCAGCAAGTAGAGTCATCTCGGCGCTTCGCCCATCGCGACTCCAACGCATAAAGAGCAGCTCCGTTATTTTTCGATGCGCGAGGTGTTGGGGGAATCCCGGACCCGAGTCCACAGCATCACCGTGAGAGGTAAGAACCATCATATCTAGAGGGATGAGTGGTGCCATATTAGGCCATCTCGGCATATCACTCATTGCGATTTCAATCAATAAAGATTAGCCCTTTCATATTCGTGAACGCCGAAAGCATATGTTCACAGCCCATGGTCACTTAGGGAGAGGAAGGAGCTTCATAAAGAAGGCCAAAGGTACCGAGTTCAGTTGCAGAGGGGATCATCGCGAACTCCAGGTGCCATCGGACCCGATATTAATACTATTTCTAGCATAGAAGTGAATGAAGGCAAGAGCGGGTGGTTGAAACCTCCTTTCGTTCATTAATTGAGGGGAATGGAGGTTCTGGTGAGCCGCCTTCTCGCAGAGGTCCTGTGTATCGATTCACTCAACGAATCCTGAAGTCCTCGACTCAACAGAGAAGTCTGCGCACACTAGCCAAGCATTTCATGGCTCAACTACCCTCCTTACAGAAGCCATGCATAGTTAAGGTGGCTTTTAAAAGAAGATATTGGTACAATTTTGACTGAAGGGACACCAAGCCTTGAGTGACTGGACACGCCTTTATGAGATGAATTTTCCTGAGTATATAGACTCAGTCTTGGTATTTTGTAAGCATCGATGTTTGAGCAGAGCTCCCGATTGTAAAGCATTAACAAAGCACTATTATTCTGGTTATTCATGGACTTTTGAGACTTCTTGCCTTATGAATGTCATCTTCTTTCACATCCCTGTTTACACTGTGTTAGAACAGCTCGGAATTGTAGGATCCATTCGGGTTGTAGTTGTTATAGGATGATGTTGGATAGGATCATTTTAGCAGTTACATTTTTCTAATCGGTCCTTGTGTTTTTCTCAGCGCTGAGTGACTTGGAATTAGAGGATCCAGTCAAGTCTCCTTTTTCGTTTCTTGAGACTCTGAACCAAGAGGATCTTGCATTCAGAGTCTTTCTTCTGCAAACCGTTGAAAGCCTATTTCCTAAAGTCGTTTGTTCACCTTTCTTACCAAGTCTTCCACCTATTCACCTCTTAATGAACCCACTGGCTGAAGTTAGATCAAGACCTCCTTTGCTCCTTACATGCAAGACCCAATACCTGAGTTAGAATGATATTTCCCTCAGTCTCTACCCACCTGATCATCCATTAAAACTATCATGACATAAAACTGATGGGTGTTGGGCTCTGCTCCTACAAAGAAATCTAGGAGTGACTTCTGACGACTATCAAGATTGTTGTTGTGCACTTGGTGACTCCATCATGATGATTCCACTGGGGAGAACCTGCTCTATTAATTGTGGCTTTCAGAGGCAGGCATACACGGTCTCATCCATAGTTGCCTCTAGCTATGCCTGAAACAGATCMWGAAGTGGTGCTCGGAAAGGGGAAGGCCTCTGAAGAAGAACCGTTCACCACCAAACCAGGTAATCCACCATATCTTTCTTTGGGAACTCCTTTTTCTCCTCCTTAGTTTCTCGACAAACCTGTTTCTGAAGTCTCCCGTTTCCTAAATTTTGAGAGTGTTCCTGTTGAGTTTTCCTCTTCTGGTCTGGGACCGGGGGGACAAAACCTTGTCACTCCCCTCTCCCCTAAAACTGTACCTTTGTGTAGACCCGGGGCCATAGAACATCTCCCCACTCCTATCTTTACCACTCCTGCACAAAGAAAAACACCTACTGACTTGAGCTCATTACCCTTCTCCTTAAACCCCCTCTTGTTTCCCACTCAACTTCGGGACTCATTCCCAGTAGCCCCTTCGCGAACTCCTTCTCCTCCCAACTCTCCTCCACCCAATATTCCTATGGCTGGTGCTAATCCTCCCCTGAACAGAATGGATGCCATAGTCGCTACCATATATTCTCCCTTAATCCTTCCCCATCCTGTGAATCCTCTTCCTGCTGGGGATTACTTGAAATACATGCCCAAGTTCACTGGGGAAGGAGAGATAACTGTCGAAGAGCACCTAGCTTCTTTCTATAGTTATGCAGACAACCTCAACATTGAAAATGAAGATGTTTGGATGAGAGTCTTTGTCCAGAGCCTGGATGGTGAGGTGAGGAAGTGGTTTAGAGGATTGGCTCCAGGGTCTATTGCTGGGATTGAAACTCTAGATTGTTCTTTCCTGAGGCAGTGGGGAGATATGAAGGATTTCATGTATTACATGATAGAGTTCGGGTCTTTGAAGAAGATGGAAGGAGAGTCTGTCTCTGACTTCTCCAAAATATTTAATAAGATGTATAACAAAATCCCTGCCAAGATAAAGCCTTTAGAAGCCTCTGCTAAGATTTTGTATGCTAGCACGTTCAGCCCCAATTTCTGCCTTTTGTTGAGAGAAAGAAGAGCTACCTCCTTAGCTCAAATGCAAGATGCAGCCATAGAAGTGGAATCTAATGTATTAGCAGCTGACAGACTGAGAAACAAGGCCGATGCAGACAGGAGAAAGGGAAGTTCGGAAGCCTTGACTTCTGACCCATCAATGCCCCACCCTCAAGTGGATGAACTTTCTAGGATGGTGAAATATCTGTCTACAGAGATGGAGAGAATGAGGGTGGAAGGGAGGCAAGCATACAAGGGCCCTTAGAATGCCAAAAATAAAGGAGGTTTCAGGAGGCCAAACAATTTTACTCCCCCGAATGTGCAAAGAGAGAAGGGAAGAGATAGAAAAGACCAGAAGATTTAGGCCCCTTTCCATAACAGTTTTGTGGCCGAGGGGGAAGAAGGGGAAACAGCTGAGCTGGATCTTGAAATCCATTGCTTCCGGGACACTCCTCCTTTTCCTCATCTCACTCAATCATACTACAAGGAGTCTCTCATGGAAAGTCAGCTAAATGAACTAAGAAAGGGAGACAAGGCTAGTGGCAGCCCAGGAAGATATGATCTGAGGTCAAAGAAAAATACTATAGTGCCTGACATTCCTGAGCATTCCACCAAGATAGAGAAACCTTCCAATGAAGCAACAGATATTCATAGAGATAAGAAGACCCATCCCCTCTCTCCCATTATCCAGAGTCATGCTCCCGAAATCAGAGAAATCAAAAAGCTCTCATCTTCTTTTAATTTCAAACATGAAATTCAAAAAATCAGAATCCCTGTGCCCCCAATAGAATTGATTAAACATGAAGGGTTCAAAAAATGCTTCTCTGAGATTTTATAGTCTGAGGTCTCAAGCCTTCCCACAGACTCCATCAATTTGCAAGATGAAAAACCTGCAGTTATTTTAGGTCCTATGGTAGAAGATAGGAATGACTCATCCCCCCCCTTCTACACTTCCTTGAACATACATGACAAGGTACTACACAACTACTTGATGGATTTAGGGGCCTCTCACAACCTCATACCCAAAACTGTCATGGAAGAACTAGGGATAGAAGTCACTCGAGCCTATCATGACCTATATTCCTTCGACTCCAGAAAAGTTCAATGTCTAGGAGTCATCAAAGACTTGGTCGTGACCTTGCTTCAGTTTCCCATGAAAAGTGTGGTCATGGACATTGTAGTGGCCGATGTCCCCCCCAAGTTCGGTATGTTATTATCAAGATCTTGTATAAAGAGACTCGGGGGAACCTTGCAGATGGACCTCACATATGCTACTATCCCAGTGTTTGTAGGAGAGCATAGAAGGCTATACATGAAAGCCCAGCTGGCATATATAATCAGTGATGAGGCCAACCCTACCAATCATCGCATCTTTGCCTTGGACACTGACTTAGGCTCCAGTTTACTACAACTCACCCATGCCCCCAAGCCTCCTCTCAAACTCAGAAAGCAGCCCACTTCTCCTCGTGAACTTCCTCCTCCCATCACCCCCGTTTGGAAAATGTTTTTTGATGGAGGCTGTTCCCGGGAAGGCACTGGTGCTGGGGTGTTTTTTGTGTCACCTACCAAGGAAACCGTATCTCTTTCATACAAATTATAATTTGAAACCACCAACAATGTGGCGAAGTATGAAGCCCTTATTCTAGGATTAAGAGCTGTAAGGGAAATGGGAATTTAGGAAGTAGCAATGTTCGGAGATGCCGAGCTGGTATTCCAGCAGATCAGAAGCACTTATCAGGCCAAGCATCCTCGACTCAGGAGTTACAGAAATGAGGTGTGGGACCTAATTGACAGTTTCTTCTTTGCGTTTAACGTTTCTTTCATCCCAAGAGAGGAGAACACAGTGGCAGATTCCTTGGCTACATTAGCAAGCAATTTCAAAGTACCCTTGCCGCCCAAAATTAGGTATGATGTAGAAGTAAAATATAGGCCCTCCATACCTGACAACGTCAAACATTGGAAGGTGTTTGAGGATGATCTCGAGATCAAGAAGCTCTTGGAGACTATCAAAGAATTTTCAGAGATGCATATCGACCAGAATTTCGTCCATGAGGAAGGTTTTAATGGGGGTAAGTTGCTGAGTAAAATAGCAAAGCATGACATTATTAAGCTACCTAGCAATCACATTCCAAGGGGACTAGTCCCATTAGAGAGATTGTTTTATGGGAATGATGTGGCAGTAAAGGGTAGGATTTCAGATGAAAAATCCAACATAGCTGAGTGCAACATTGGCACACCAGAGGAGCCTAAGTTTGTCAAGTTGTCAAGAAGTTTGATTGAGGAGAAGAGGGCTAAATATACAGAGTTGTTGAGAGAATTTGCTAATGTGTTTGTATGGACCTACGAAGACATCAAGACATATGACACATCAATAATTCAACACAAGATCCCGCTGAAGGAAGAGGCTAAGCCATTTAGGCAAAAGCTAAGATAGATAAATCCCATGTTGCTGCCCATTATGGAGAAAGAAGTAAAAAGATTGTTGGATGCACAAATCATTGTCCCCTTGAGATATTCCGAGTGGGTGGCCAATTTGGTCCCAGTAAGGAAGAAAAGTGGAGAAATTAGGCTCTGTGTTGATTTCAGGAATCTGAACAGAAGCTCAAAGAAAGACAATTACCCCCTACCCAAGATGGAACACATACTGCAGAGGGTAACTGGTGCATCCAGGATACCCATGATCGATGGGTTTTTTGGCTATAATAAGATATTGGTCATGCCTAAGGACAGGGAGAAGACAACCTTCACCACTCCTTGGGGCACTTTCATGTATGCCAAGATGTCGTTTGGACTAATGAATGCACGAGCAACATTTCAGCGAGCCATGGATATAACCTTCATCAGAGAGAAGGACTAGTTTGTGGTAATTTATCTGGATGACATCACGGTCTTCTCTAGGATAGACAAGGAGCACTGTTGCCACTTGAAGAAAGTTTTCCTGAAGTGTCGAAGGTTTGGCCTATCTTTAAACCCCAAAAAATCTTTGTTCTCCATGCAGGAAGGGAAGTTGTTGGGCCATATAGTATCAGTAGAGAGAGTGAGAATTGATCCCAGCAGGCTGGAGGCAATTCAAACCTTATCACTTCCCGGGTCTAAAAAAGAGGTTCAGGCCTTTTGGGGGAAAATTAATTTTCTAAGGAGGTTTGTCTCAAATTTTGTCGAGATAGTGAAACACATCACGACCATGCTCAGGAAGGGAAGCGAGGTGAAATGGACCACTGAGCCCAGGGGATCTTTTGACCAAATAAAAAGGGCATTAACAGAAACACCTGTGCTGATCGGTCCTAACTATTCCAAAGAATTCCTAATTTTCTCCTTTGCTTCTTTTGATATAGTAGCAGCGGTCTTGTTACAGAAAAATGAGAAGGGGCATGAGCAACCCATCGCTTTCTTCAGCAAGGCATTAAGAGATGCAGAGACCAGGTATGAGATCATGGAGAAGCAGGCCTATGCCTTAGTGAAAGCCCTCAAATATTTCAGGATCTACGTCTTGCATTCGAAGGTGACATCATACATTTCTTCAGCTTCCGTAAAGGACATTCTTATACAACCAAACATAGATGGGAGAAGAGGCAAATGGATAGCAAAAATTCTGGAATTTGACTTGGAAATAAAGCCCACCAAGCTGGTTAAGGGGCAAGGTCTAGCCAAGCTACATGCTGAATCCAATTGTGAAGCCTTGGGAGTTATTTTCATCAACGCTCACCCAGAAACTCAGCAAGCTGAGTTTCCCAACAAATGCTCTCAAGATGGCTTATCCCTAGCAGATTGTGCCTGGTATCGTGACATTATGTACTTTCTGCAAGAATTGAAGCCTCTGTATGGAATGAGTAAAAGAAAGGCAAGAGCTTTAAATCTCAAGGCGGTCAGGTATTGTCTCATTGAGCAAGTTTTGTACTAGAGAGATCCTTTGGGGATGTTGCTGAGATGTTTAAACCCACCATATGCTTAGAAAGTTATGTTTGATTTACATGAAGGCCTTTGTGGGGGGCATCATTTCTAGAAGACCACATCTCATAAGATCCTTAGGGCTGGATATTACTAGCCTACTTTATTCGCTGATGTCTGCAGAGGAATCAGAGCTTGCATCAAATGTCAAAAGTTCTCAGGAAAGAAACAGCTCAAATCACTACCATTGAAGCCTATAGTAACTCCAACACCTTTTCAATAGTGGGGGCTGGAATTCATTGGACAAATTCATTCTCCCTCAAGCGGTCAACACAGATGGATCCTGACAGCAACAGATTATTTCACTAAGTGGATAGAAGTTGTCCCCACCAGAAGTGCATCTCACAAAGTAATTATCAGTTTCATGTAGGATATCATAGCCATATTTGGTTATCCTAGCAGGACCATCACCGATAATGCTGCTTCTTTCAAGTCTGAGCCTCTAATTAAGTTCTGTGAGCAGTTCCAGATCTTACTAATTCACTCCACCCCCTACTATCCCCAAGGCAATGGCTTAGCAGATTCCTCCAACAAAAGACTAATAAGGGTCATCAAAAGGCTATTGGAAGACAACAAAAGGGCCTGGGATTCAAAGTTGAAGTTTTCTCTATGGGCTGATCGTGTGACAACGAAAAAATATCTGGGCACTTCGCCTTTTCAGCTAGTCTATGGAGCAGAGGCAGTTTTTCCTACTCAGCTCACCTTACCTGTGGCAAAATTCTTTCAAGACTATGAGGGAGAAACAGATCATATGATCAGGAGGATTCATCAGATAGTAGAAGTGCAACAGATTAGAGAGCAGGTGAGGACCACAGCTCATAGTCACCAAGAAAAGATCAAGTATGATTTCGACAAGAAGGTCAGGATGAAAGAGTTCGAGATCAGGGATTTGGTACTTAAGTGGGATGCCCCCAGGCAGGATAAAGGCAAACACAACAATTTTGATGCCCTCTGGATTGGACCCTTCAAGATCTCTAAGATTTTCTCCAACAACACGTATAGGTTGACAGATTTGGACGGTGAAGAGGTTTTCAACAGCCCAGTGAATGGGCATTTTCTGAAGAAATGTTTTATTTGAGCCTCAAACGGCTCCCTTGTTTGTAAATATTGTCCTTTAGTTCTTTATTTAGTTTCTTTTTGCATGTTTTCATCCTAATAAGTGACTCCATAGCCCAATATCAAGACACTGAAGCTGCAGAAGGAGTTCATAGAGCATCGCAAGGATGACTCTATCCCCCATGCAGCCTAATGTTAGCGATTATTTTTGTCATTTGGCGCAGAAACACCCAGGGCTGTAGATTGCACATGAAATGCCAAAGTGCAGCATGGGAGAATCCATGTTTTTCCAAGTAGCAGGTCAAGCGAGTGGGCAAAATGTCGTCGGTATCCCCCAAGATCTATTTTACAAAGCAGATCGACAGTCACCAGGTTTTCGGAGCTACGGAATTACCCAAGGTTTAACGTAAAGGACAACTCTCGTATTTCACAGCAGGTTCGGGTCGTTCAATCTAACTGGGACAGGTGGCATCCTATCGGCATATCGTAGATTAGGGTTTCGGAGAACAGGGAGCCCTCTTCTCATTGCAATTGGAAGTACCGATCAACGAAACATCGAAATCTCCTTTGGCGCTAAGCCCACGGTCTCAKCCCTGGGTCATATCAAGCGAGCCTGCAAACGAGGGAAACTCCCTTGTAAATATCGAATGCCCCCTCATCTGTTCATCCTAAGGTGCGTGTTGCAATATCTGGCCGTGTCGGTGTTTCAACGGTCGGGAGTTCGTACATGTTGCTCAACATCACGAAACTGCGAACCCCGATAGCACCGAAATCATAGAAGGTGGGGCCCACGGTATCACGAACTGTTTTCAGCCGTCCATCCAAAGGGGACACCTGGCAGCAAGTAGAGTCATCTGGACGCTTTGCCCATCGCGACTCCAATGGGAAAAGAGAAGCTCTGTTATTTTCCAATGCGCGAGGTGCTAGGGGAATCTCAGACCTAAGCCCATGGCATCGCCAGGAGAGGTAAGAACCGTCAGATCTAGAGGGACACATGGTGCCATATTAGGCCATCTCGGCATATCACTCATCGTGATTTCAATCAGCAAAGATTAGCCCTTTCATATTCGTGAACACCAAAAGCATATGGTCACAGCCCATGGTCACTTAGGGAGAGGAAGAAGCTGCATAAAGAAGGCCAAAGGCACCGAGTTTAGTTACAGAGGGGATCATCGCAACCTCCAGGTGCCATCGGACCCGGTCTTAATACTGTTTCTAGCATAGAAGTGAATGAAGGCGAGAGCGGGTGGTTGAAACCTCCTTTCATTCATTAATTGAGGGGAATGGAGGGTCTGGCGAGCCGCCTTCTCACAGAGGTAATGTGTATCGATTCTCTCAACGAAGCTGTGCCGAAGTCCTCGACTTGACAGAGAAATATGCACATGCTAGCCGAGCACTTCATGGCTCAGCTACCCTCCTTACAGGAGCCATGCGTAGTTAAGGTGGCTTTTAAAAGAAGATATCATTATGAGTTTGACTGAAGGGACACCAATCCTTAAGTGACTAGACATGACTCTGTGAGATGAATTTTCCTGAGTATATAGACTCAGTCTTGGTATTTTGCAAGCATCGGTGGTTGAGTAGAGCTCCCGGTTGTAAATCTTTAACAAGGAACTGTTATTATGGTTATGCATGGACTTTTGAGACTTCTTGCCTTATGAATGTCAGCCTCTTTCACATCCCTGTTTACACTGTGTTAGAACAGCTCTGAATTGGAGGATCTAGTTGGGCTATAGTTGTTATAGGATGATGTTGGATAGGATCATTGTAGCAGTTACGTTGTTATAATCGGTTCTTGTGTTTGTCTCAGCGCTGAGTGACTTGGAATTGGAGGATCCAGTCAAGTCCCCTTTTCAGTTTCTTGAGACCCTGAACCAAGAGAATCTTGCATTCAGAGTCTTTCTTCTGCAAACCGCTAAAAGCCTGTTGCCCGAAGTCATTTTTTCACCTTTCTTACCAAGTCTTCCACCTATTCACCTCTTAATCAACCCAATGGCTGAAGTTATATCAAGACCTCCTTTGCTCCTTACATGCCAGACCCATTCCTTGAGTTAGAATGATATTTCCCCGAGTCTCTACCCACCTAATCATCCATTAAAACTATCGTGGCATAAAACGGATGGGTGTCGGCCTCTGCTCCTGCAAATAAATCCAGGAGTGACTTCCAACATTAACACCTTGTTCTTTTCCATACCACTTGGAGGCTACAAAATTTGCAGAAAAAATATAATGTCCTTGTACCTGCTGCAATTTGTCAATGCAGAGATGATTTGAGAACTTCTATCAGTTATTTCAACGTGCTAATTATTTGAACATGAGTGGTTGAAATTCACCCCTAGTGATGAGCAATTTGATTCATCGAGGAGCTTGGCTAAACCCTGGTCTTTAACTTATTTGGTAGGCTTAATCTCCAAATCAAATTCAAGTAATTTAGAAATCCAACTGCTCCTTTTTCTGTTTATATCAGGCTGAATATGAATTTCTTTTAGAGAAGTTTATGGGACATAAGAAATAACTCTTGAAGGAAGGACATAAACTTCGAAGGACTTAATATGTTTAACCAATGCATAGGCTTGCTTATCCATGATGTTATATTTTAATTCATCATATCTCAATGCCTTTCTGAAAAAGGTATTGGGCTGCTTCTATTGTATCAAAAGAGGCAAAAGAAAAAATAAGAAATTCCTTGGAGTAGTCAGGGATGACAAGAATTGGCGATTCAGTTAAGGATTTCCTTATCTGATCAGAAGAATCATGGGAATCAACAATCCATTTTATTTCACTATCCTTCCTGAGCATGGTTGTGATATGCTTAACCAACTCAGCAAAATTTGACACAAATCTTCTCAAAAAATCAATTTTTCTGAGAAAAGATTGAACCTCTTTTTTGGATCTAGCAAGTGACAATCTTTGTGTAGCTTAAACCCTACTGGAATCAATCCTTACCCGTTCATCTGACACAGTATGACACAATGATTTTCCTTCCTTCATGGGAAATAATGATTTTTTTGGATTCAAGGAGAGGCCATATTTTCTGGATTTAAAGAAAACTTTTCTTAAGTGATCTCAGTGTTCTTTATCAAACTGAGAGTACATTGTTATGTCATCTAAATAGATAACAACAAAATTATTCTTCTTCCCAATAAATTCTATGTCCATATCTCGTTGAAAAGTTTCCCCTGCGTTCATTAAACCAAAGGACATCTTGGCATACATAAATGTACCCCAAGGAGTGGTAAAGGTCATCTTCTCCCTGTCTTTTGGAAAAACAGAGACCTGTTTGTATCCAGAAAATACATCAACCATAGACATCCTGACTTCTCCTATCACCTTCTGTAATATTGCTTCATCTTGGGTAAACGGTAATTATCGTTTTTTGAGCATCTGTTCAGATTTCGGAAATGAACACAAACTCTGATTTCTCCATTATTTTTTCTTACTAGGTCCAAATTGGCCACCCATTTGGAATACCTCAAAGGAATGATAATTTTTTCATCTAAAATCTTTTTTATCTCTTTCTCCATGATAGGTAGCAACATAGGATTGATTTACCTCAACTTTTTCCTGAATGGTTTGGTGTCTTCTATCAACGGAATTTTGTGCTCTATAATGCTGGTGTCATAAGTTTTGATATGTTCATAAGTTCAAGCAAATACATCAACAAATTGATTCAACAACTTAGTATATTCTTCCCTCTTCTCTTCTGATAGGCTGCTTGACAATTTGACGTGTTTCAGATTCTTTTCAGTGCCCAAATTGCACTCATTTATATCAACATCATGAATAGAAACCTTCCCTTTCACTGCCATATAACACCCATCAAATAATATTTCCAAAGGAACTAGTCCGTTTTGAATATGATTGCTAGGTAGCTGCACAATATGATGATTATAAATTTTATTGAGGAAATCATCAGCATGAGGAGCAATTTATGAATCATGATCTTGGTCAATGTGTACTACAGAAAACTCATCAACAGTCTCAAGGAATTTTTTAAGTTCTAAATCATCTTCGAACAACTTCAAATATTTTACATTGTCTGATATACAAGGCCTGTACTTGACTTCTACATCATACTTGATCCTGGGTGGTATAGGAATTATGAAGTTGCTTGTTGATGCAACCAAAGAATCATCCATGGTATTCTCTTCTCTAGGAATGAATGATATGTTAAAAGCAGAGAAAAAACTATCCACCAAATCTCACACTTCATTTCTGTAAGATCTAAGCATAGGGTGATTTTTTTGATAAAGATTTTTAATCTGATGGATTATCAATTCAACATCCCCAAATACTAATAGCTCTTCTATTCCCATGTCTTTAGCTTCCCTCAAACCCAACATAAGAGCCTCATACTCTGCCACATTATTAGTAGTCTCAAATTCTAGTTTATATGACAAAGATATAGTTTCTTGAGTTGGTAAGACAAAGATCACCCCAACACTAAAACCTTCCTTGGAAGAGTCTCCATCAAAGAACATCTTCCAGACAAAAGTGGTTAGAAAAGGATCCTCAGAAAAGGTAATGGACTATTTTCTGATTTCTAGAGGGGCTTCAGGAGCATCAATGAGCTACAGAATGCTAGATCCCATATCTATATCAAAAGAAAAAACAGGGTGATTTTTCGGGTTTGATTCATCACTAATGATGTAAGTCAATTGATCTTACCTGTAAAGTCTTCTATGCTCTCCCCCAAAAATGGGAATAGTAGCATAAGAGAGATCCATATGCAAGGTTCCCCCAAGTATTTTTATCCAGGATCTTCACAAGAGCATGCCAAACTTGGGGAGAACATGAACAACTATGATATCCATAAGTATACTCTTCATGGGAAAATCAAATATGGTCACCACCATATCCTTGATGACTCCAAGACACTTGACTTTTCTGGAGTCAAAAGAATATAATTCATTGTGATTTCTAACCCAAGTTCATCCATAACAGATTTTGGCATAAGATTGTGGGATGCCCTTGAATCCATGAGACAATTGTGTAGCACCACATTCAGGTGGGATGCTCTTGAATATCAAGAAGAATGACAGTAAAATTTAGTTGCATCCCACCACATTTGCTCACATAGAAATTGGTTCATTTCTTACCAATCTATTGATGAGAGTGTAGTGTTTATCGGAAATAGGATTCACTGTAAAAATGTTGGGGTTGAAAGTATTAGAATCAAGATGTTCGATGGTATTGTTAGGGAATTAACGGATGTTAGATATGTACTTGAGTTTAAATCAAATTTGATTTCATTAGGAGTGTTGGATTCTTGTGGATATAAGTATACAGGTCAAGGTGGAGCTCTCACAATGTCGAAAGGTAATGTAGTAATTTGGTTTCATTAGGACAAGCTTCCTCCCCATCTCATGTGACTTGCTTGCTGACCTCTGAAACTTGAACAGGGGCTATGCCCTTTCACTTCCTACTAGTTCATGATTTAGTAGAACTGGTGGGTGATAAAGGACTTGCCTTCTATGATTGAGGAGTTGATACTAGATCCAACTTGAAATGAGAAGTTACAGCAAAATGATCTCATGAAATCTCTTTCTTACCCAATTCCTAAGAGACTAGCATTTTGATCAATCCAGAGTACAAGGTTGACCTTTTAAAACATACTAGTGCTAGTAATCCAAGATTGACTGTGGGAACTACACCCTTAGTACATGCATATGAATTTTTTCATACATTTATGGTTTTTAATATCATCATTATAATAGTGATCATTAGATCACACTTCCTTTATTACGAAAATGGATGATTATGTGACATTTCACAACTTCATTAATGGTTGTTTTTAGTTCATTCACATGAATGTTGGCACTTTTATTAGACATGTTGATGTAATATCGGTGTAGAGAGTGGTTTTGTCTTTGTTTTTTTAGGTTAATAGTTATCTTGCACCTACACAATAGAAACAATGGTTAGCATTCAATGTTATATATGTACATATGTAGAATGTAGAATATGGTGTAGAGTTGTAATATAGTTGTCCAACACTTTAGTTGTGAAACTTAGTTACTTGGTCATGTTTGACATTAGTGATGGCATGTATTTTATGATTGTTTAAGTGTGGTATTGATGTGCCTCCTAAGCACCTTTTTACCTTTCTAATGTGATGGATGCTATTTAGATTTCTAGAGTTTCGATAAAAATTGATTTTCGTGGATTATTTGTTATCATTGTGGTGGTTTCATCAAGATTTTCAATGTTGTCATATAGTTGTAGCACTTTAGCTATGAAACTTGGTTACCTCTACCCTTCTTGAAATGAGTGATGACATTCTTTTGATGGTTGTTTTAGTGTGATCTTTATGTGCCTCCAATGCACTTGTTTATTCCTATTGATGTAACATATGATATTTGAAGTTTTGGACTTTAGGAAAAATGAATTTTCATCTTTTTTTTCTTTTTTTTTCCGACATCTATTAATCCGCTGTGAAGTTAAAAAAACGCATTTGAAAAGGAATCTTTAAAGCTTTAAATTTCCCTGAAGAATGGAGGAAGTATACTATAGAAAAAAACCTTCTCCAATGGTTTTTAAAATATCCATATTTGAAATACATCCCTTTCCTAGTTAGTTGGGGAATTTGGAAATGTAGAAATAGAGTGCTATTTGAAAATTGTAAAAGAGATGATGACAAAATAGCATACTACTGATATCCACTATTACAAAAACAAAGTTAAGGATAAAAAAATGGTTTTTTTACTAAATCCATTTTTTTTTTTTATGAGAGTCCAATTGTTTTTTCTGATGGAGCAACAATTAATGATATTTGTGGAGTTGGCATCTTCATAAAAATGAATGATCATCATGTTTATAAAGCATACTTTATAGGAGGGAAGGGAAACAACATGAAGGATGAACTCTTGGGACTGTGGGGCTTACTCTTTCTTGCCTAGAAATTATCCTTAAGTAAATGGATGGCAGCAGGGGACTCGAAAGTTACTATTGATTGGATTAATGGAATCAATAATATGAATATGTTATCTCTTCAAAGTTGGAAAGAGAAAATTAAAAGACTTAAAGCTATTTTTGATGGAATTATGTTCATACACATCCACAGAGAATTCAATTCACTAACAAACTCTCCAAGAAATTTGTGGACAACTCATTGGGTTGGTTTTATTTTGAATAATTCTACAAAGAGGAAGTCATAAATACAAGAAACTTCAAGAATTTCTAAAGTAGTTATATGTTCAAGATATATTGTAGCCAAAAGAGGACAAAGGAAGATTACTTTTTTCAATGTATACTAATATGAATATATTTTTTAATTGTATGTGTCAGTTGTCAATAGAATCCATATAGTACTCGCACAGTTTTATGTTTTTGAACAAAAACTAGATTAGGAGAAGTTTTTGAAAATATGATCATCAAACAAATCCTTTTTTTAAGTGGAAGGACACTTGATTCTAATAGAATAACCGTGTAACTATTTTTCGTTTCTCAAAAAAATAAATTAAAGTCACTCATAAACCCATTTTAAATACTTCTAATAAAATATTACAAAATATTTTGAACCAAATCCACGGGTGAAAAGTGAAAAGTCTCACTTAAAGATACATAAAATTGTAACCAAAAAAATCTTAAAATCATGACCAACGTTTCATCTGGTAAGTTCGTGTGCTATAATGAAAAAAATAGCTTGAATGAATATAAAAAACCCAAACAAAAGATACTAAAAAACAAAGTAGTCCTATATTTATTCCCCTCAAAGACTGCCCTGCCTGAGCTCTACTTAGATTCAGGAGCATCATAACTTCAACGAAGTGAAGGAATAAATTAAAGCTTTTCAGTGTGTTTATAGTTGTTATTGTTAAGGAGGTTCAGATCAAGAGAGCGCTTCTTGCTGTTGCATTCAATCATTGCTGCTTCAATTTTGATCTTATTAATGTAATAGTATTTGGATATTCTTGTGATTTGGAAAGTCAATAAAATATATTTTCTTATATTTGGATGAGAAAATCTTATTTGATCATTCAAATGGACCATTACAAGAAAATAACCATTTTGATGATCAAATAAAACCTTCTTATCCAAATATAGAAAAATATATTTTATTGTCTTTCCAAATCATAAGAATATCCAAATACTATTACATTACTAAGATCAACAATGAAGCAACAGTAATAAGAACAACAACGAAGCAACACCTATTGAATGCAAGAGAAAGAAGCACTCTCTTGATCTGAATATCCCTAACAACAACAATTGTAAGAACACTGAAAAGCTTCTGGAGATGATTTTTTCCTTCGCTTCGTTGAGGTTATGATGCTCCCGAATCTAAGCAGAGCTAATATTGGCAGGCTAGTACCGACAGGCCTGAGCAGATCTCAGGCAAGCAGGCTTTGAGGGGAATAAATATAGGACTACTTTGATTTTCAATACTTTTTGTTTGGGTTTTTTTATATTCATTCACACTATATTTTATCATTATACAACAAAAACTTACCAGATGAAACGTTGGTAACGATTTTCAAATTTTTTTGGTTATTATTTTATATATCTTTAAATGAGACTTTTCACCCATGGACTTGGTTCAAAATATTTTGTAATATTTTATTAGAATTATTTAAAATAGGTTTATGAGTCACTTTAATTTTTCTTTTTCACACAGGAAAAATAGCTACATGACTATTCTATTAGAATTCACTTAAAAAAAAAAAAGAATATGTTTGATCATGATATTTTCAAAAAATTCTCCTAATCTAGTTTTTGTCCAAAAATAGAAAAATGTGCTAGTACTATATGGATTCTATTGACAGCTCTCACATAGAATTACAAAATATATTCATATTAGTATACAATGAAAAAAGTAATCTTCCTTTGTCCTCTTTTCACTACAGTATATCTTGAACATATAACTACTTTAGAAAATCTTGAAGTTTCTTATATTTATGACTTCCCCTTTGTAGAATTCTTCAAAATAAAACCAACCTAATGAGCTGTCTATGGATTTCCTCGAGAGATTGTCAGTTTCAGAATTGAATTCTCAGTGGATGTGTATGAATTGAATTCCATCAAAACTAGCTTAAGTCTTTTAATTTGCTATTTCCAACTATGAAGATATAACAGATTCGGATTATTGATTCTATTAATCCAATCAATAGTAACTTTGGAGTCCCCTTCTCCCATCCATTTACTTAAGGATAGTTTCTGGGCAAGAAAGAGTAAGCCCCACCGTCCCAAGAATTCATCCTTCATGTTGTTTCCCATCCCTCTTGTAAAGTATGCCTTATAAACATGATGATCATTCATTTTTATGAAGATTCCAACTCCACAAATGTGATTAACTATTGCTCCCTCAAAAAAACCAATTGGACTCTCATAAAAAAAAAATGGATTTAGTAAAAAATCCATTTTTTCACCCTTACCTTTGTTTTTGTAATCATCGATGTCAAGTAGTATGCTATTTTGTCATCATCTCTTTTGCAATTTTCAAATAGCATTTTATTTCTATATTTCCAAATTCCCCAACTAACGAGGAAAGGTTTCTATATTTCAAATATGGATATTTTAAAAACCATTGCAGAAGTTTTTTTTCTATAGTAGACTTCCTCCATTCTTCAGGGAAATTTAACGCTTTAAAAATTCATTTCCAAATATTTTTTTAACTTCACAGAAGATTAATAGATGTTCAGTTGTCTCATCATATTGTAGGCATAATGAACATACCACTGGGCCTATTCGTCTCCTTTTCTTTTAATTTTCACCAGTTAAAATCCTATCTAATAAACTTAGCCACATGAAGCATATGACTTTGCTTGGAATATTAATTTTCCAGATTGGATTATACCACCATTTGAGATCCCCAGAATGTGAAGTAATGACAATACATTGATAAGATGATTTTTTTGTGATAGTTCCGCTTGTCGTGTTCCATGACCACATCATTTGGTCTCTTGATTGATTAAGTGTAATTCGGTTGCTTTTTAAACCTGTAATAAAATTTTCCCATTCCAATGACAGAACGAAGGTTGGAATTTATCTAGTGCTCAGAGTTGTAGGCTATATTAGGTACAACTGCTTGTGCTAAGAAATAAATACCATTTTTATTGAGGTTATGAATAAGTGAATCTGATAAGGGATCCTTTCCAATCATGACATGTTTTCCGTTTCCAATCTACCAAGCTAACCACTGATTTATGAGATGTATAGAATTTATAAAGTTTTTCAAGAAATTGGATGTTGTAAGATACTTGAAAACATATTTTCTTATCCAATAAATCAATTCTACACCCTTTAAATATTTTCTTTTAAGAATTTGACTCCAAAAACAATTTCCAGTTATCCCCTTCCAAGAAGATTTTGCTAGAAACCAATAAATATTCTTTATACCCAACCCACCTAATTCCTTGGGAGAAGCAATGGATTATCACTTTGATAAATGAAATCCCGTAGTTTTATGAGTCACTTTAATTAATGTTTGATATTTAATATGAAAAATAATTGGTGTGGTCCTATGATACAATTATATGATCAATTTATTAGAAGTTTAATATTGATATTAAAAATATTTGTAATCATCATAAAGATATAAGTTTACAATTATGTATTAAATATGAATTATCAAAACTTATGATTATGAGTTTTAAATTATTTATTATAAATTTAGGGTTATGGAGTAAAGCTTTAACTTTAAAGACTTAAACTTGTAAGGAATATTGGAGCATAGTATGGAGTAAATGTGTAATTTCAAAAGATAAACTTGAATTGAATATTAAAGCATAGTGTTGATGTTGTCCATATCTTTTCATGGTACAAATTTTTTTTGTTGTATATTATTATGAGAAATAAGACTTGAAATCATGGTTTTGTTTTTTAATCAAACATCTATTAGAAATATAATATTTTAAATTGATTGGATTTTCATACACATATTAAACAAAATAATTATTTACTATGGTCACTAAGCATGTATCATTTTAATTTTAATTTTTTTTTGGTTATTTATTGATCTATCATTTTAAAATATAAATGTTTTTGTTCCCATAAAAATAACAATAACAATTAAATTTCAATTTAGAATGTTATTTTTTTTATTAAATTCCTAAATTTATTAAAATTTAAAATTTACATTAAGAAAAATTATCATTTCCAAAAAAAATTAGAATTGTGTTAAATTTATTAAAAGTTTAAAATTTATATTAAGAATTAAAACAATATTAATCATTTTAAAAGAAAGAARTTTAAAATTATGTATTAAATATTAATAATTAAAACTCATGATTATGAGTTTTAAATTATTTGTCATAAATTTAGGGTGATGGAGTAAAGATTTAACTTCAAGAGCTTAAACTTGTATTGAATATTAAAACATAGTATGAAGTAAAGGTTTAACTTATATTAAAGCATAGTATTTGTGTTATTATTTTTTATAATATTATGAGAAATATTGTTTAAAAATCATATTTTTTTATTGTTTTTTATAATATATCGATCAAATGTTTATCACAATTTTAATATTATAAATTGATTCTATATCCTTACACATATACAAAAATTGATTATTTATTATGGTCACTAATTTTTTTATCATATTCTAATGGAATTGAATTTGATTTGATGGTTTGTGATATGCAAAAAAAAAAAAAAAATAATATTGAAAATCCATTTTTCCTAAAGTCCAAAACTTCAAATATCATATGTTACATCAATAGGAGTAAAAAACTTCATTGGAGGCACATAAATATCACACTAATACAACCATCAAAATAATGTCATCACTAATTTCAAGAAGGATAGAGGTAACCAAGTTTCATAGCTAAAGTGCTACAACTATATGGCAATATTGAAAATCTTGATGAAACCACCACAATGATAACAAATAATGCACCTCAAAAACACATTTTTATCGAAAGTCTAGAAATATCAATAGGATCCACATTAGCAAGGTAAAAAGGTGCTTAGGAGGCACATCAATACCACACTTAAACAATCATAAAATACATGCGATCACTAATGTCAAACATGACCAAGTAACTAAGTTTCACAACTAAAGTGTTGGAAAACTATATTACAACTCTACACCACATTCTACATTCCACATATGTACATATATAACACTGAATGTTGTAACCACCCTCACGTTACAACTACAAGTGAAGCAGAAGGTGCAAATTTTATTTTTTTCTTGCTTCTAGGAAAGAAGGCAATGACTACTCAGTTAACCGGACCTAGACGACAAACACATGCCCACCGATCAGACTACCGACAACTAAGACTCTTCTCACTAGCACAAGAGCAACAGGGTGAAACATGTGTGAAACATCAAGGAGAAACGACTTCCCGCCGATCCCGACAAGACCACGACTACCAGCTAAGGGACTACATCCCTGTCTTGACACAATGACCTCTAAGGCCAGACAACTAGAACCTTGAAGGTGCGCAACAGACACAAGGAGGCATTGCAACCCAAGTGTCAAGAACAATCTTACAAGGTCTACCTAGCCCACAACGGAAGGCGCAAACCCCAACCAAGTTATCCTTTGCCTCTAACCCTTAGGGTACACATTGATCTCCTCATCATGTATCATGCCGCCCCCAAAGGCTAAGCACGACTATAATCGTGTCGCAAAATCATGACTAGGCCCTCCACCCCAGCTAAGTCCCATGCGCTAGGAGATAAAGGACTATCTAAACCCCTGACGACTAACCCTAGCATCAAACGACAAGTCAGCATGATGACTAAGATGTTCCAGCAACACAACAAGGTTCCTTGCACCAAAATTCTACTCGCACACCTCGAGTAAAATTATCAATGTACACTCTTTTAAAAGAAAAGTAGCAGATAAGGTTAACCTAAGGCCATTGAAATTAGCACTAAAGGATAAAGGTGCAAAGATGACCTTAACTTCTAACCCGAATACTTAATCGCTGACATACCATAAGAAAAGAATTCGCCAATGACATAATGACTGTAGAATAATCTCGATGGTACACCAAAAACGAAAAGAAAAGGGGAGGAACACTACCCAGCTCGAGTTGTCCCAGACACGCGGTCAAATAATTAGATTAAGAGCAATGGCCATATGTAGTCTAGGTAAATTAAGAAAGAATGCTAGACTGTTTAAGATAGTCAATAAGTGTGAGATCGCTTGACCATGATTTTAATCCAGGAGAAAAATAAACATTTACCTCATCAGTCACTGTTAATAGCTAAAACGCAGATGCACAATGAGCAAACATCGAAGCGATGCACAATGAGCAAACATCGAAGCAGATGCACAATGAGCAAAAATCGAAACGCCTTCTAGGAATTACTGTGTTAGAGAAATTGGGATTCGCTTACCTTTAAACTAGCAAACATATAAAATCTCAATTATAAAATGAAATAGACGATCGTTGTTATACTAGCTAATAACTTGATACCATTCCATTAAAATTCCATTCGACAACATTCAACAATCACTCCCCATTAATACAAAATCACTGCAATCTAACTGGCTATTTAATGATCCATGAAATGCAAAGTTATTCACTAAAGAACGCAGAGTTATTGAAACATTGTCTTGTTAAGGTGTGACTCGCTAATCAAATGCATAAAAAAAACAATATTGCTAATCATCCACTACATCACAAGGACATTCATTCTAAACCATAGAACTCCATAACCGAAAGCGGTGTAATAAAACAGGGTGAAGGGGGCTATCACAAGAACAAAAAAGCAGGCTGGAATCACTCTCAATTAAATTTAAGTGTAGAAGTAAAACACAGGTAGAAAATAACGCAATTTTTTTTATCCAATTCCAGTGTACCAAAAATAATAACGCATACTTAGAAATTGAATTGTTTTTTCCATTTACAGAATGCCAGTAAAAAACGCAGATTGAAGTTAAATACTTTTTTCATCCTAGGATACCAATATAAAAATGCTGACAACAGTAAGAGAATGCCAGGGTCCATTAGGATAAATCATCTAAGGGATCGCAGAGATTCTATCAGTCAAGGCACAGAAAAATAACAAGAAGGAAGAAAGATAATCCATACGTAGAGGTCGTACTCGAAGGCGCAAGTCAAACAATCAGGCAAGGACAAAAACAGAGGTAGAAAATTAATAGGTTCATCCATCACTTCATCATCCTCGCATAGAAAAGAAGGGCGTTGTGATCCATAGGTCTTTTAACACTAAGGTGACGACCATAGATCAGGCTCCTGGCCGACTGCTCACGTGAGGACTGGTGTGCTAGGGACAAAGACTAAACAACCACGAAGGTCATAATCAACACAACAAGGAGGTCAAGACATGCGGGGAAAAGAGGCCATGGGAGTCAATCTATCATCGAGCTAGGCTAAGAATATTTCAGAAAACCATCTAGATAATTAGTTCACTTACCCAAGTAAAAATGTAGATTCAAGCATAAGTTCTAAAACAATTTAGCATACAAAACGAAGAAAGCATACCATTGCATATTCGGAGTGGACGTCATGCATGCTCCCTGCAACTCCCACGTGTTGACTAATGAGACTTCACCGATACCTCCTAGCCAATGCTAGGGGTATTCTTATTCCCCTTTAGCCCCCAGAGCCACAAAGGGGCCACACACTCACTATCCAAAGATTTCGACTAGCTCCCATCTTGCCTCGCAAGGCCGAGCTACCACTCCTCACTGAGATGGGTATCCCAGCTCCCACAAGTTAAGTTAGTCAAGTAGATATTTCTACAGCGTAACATTATGCAAACAGAAGAGATCCTCCATCCTTCTCCTTCCTTCATTATATAGAGTTTCGAACTTCCTTTCTTTCCTAAAATCTCATTTAATTAAAGTTTTAAAAATAAATTCCTAAAAATTATTCTCCGTACAATTGTCCCCCATCCCCTACATTCCTCCATAATTTAATTTCCTTAATTAATTAATTATCTTTATTTCCCTTACCCACCTAGAGTTACTCGTAGAATCACTTCTAGGTGTCCCCAAATTCTCTTACAGGTTTTAATGACTTTCCCTATTATTAAATTGCTAATTCAGTTTAAATTAGAAAGCTCTTAAATGGTAGATTCTTTACTAAGTTTGAATTTCCTCTTTTTCCCTTAGGTCCCCCTTTTTCCCTTCTTATGTTTACCTCTTTTCCCAGTTTCCTAATATTTTAGATTTGACCTATTTCCCCTTTTTACTTAGAACTCAAAAAGGAGGGTGTGGAAATTAACCCCTTTTCCCTTTTCTCATTTATTTGGTATATTTTAAATTATCAAAGTAATAAAACAATTAATTCCCTTTTTAAATTTTAATCCAACAGAATTTTTTTTTGAAACAATTAATTTCTTACTCCCTTCATGTTACAAGATTTAACGAAGATCATAATTATTATTTATGTGGTTTTTATTTTTATTATTATTATTTTTTTTATAGAGATAAAATTTTACCACTAGCATAGTTTAGACTTAAACTTTAAATTTTCGTGATGGGCGACATTCTATTAGGGAAAATGTTTTTTTTTTTTAAATTGTTATCACAATGATTATCCTAAGTCTGTCTAGGTTCATTCATCTATCATCAACAACACGAGGTGCCCTTCAAGACGTACTAGGTGCTCCAAGGGTTCCACTCATCCTAATGTGTTTCCCTTGCATGACATGCCCTTCAGGATGCACTACGTGCTCCAAGGGTGGCACTCTCCTCTTTCCATTTTTCTCGTGCAATGTGCCCTTTAAGACGCACCATGTGCTCCAAGGGTTCCATTCGCCTCTTGACTGACTTGGTAGACATCAAAAACCCATGGAGTCAATACTCCACCATGTGAACTTGCGGGAGACTAAGGGCCTCTAAGGAATAAGGCCCTTGCCTTATTGCACACCCCCTAGAATCATCGTGAGCGACTATCGCAGTCTTCCCTCACGGCATCGTGGGTCCTCTCAAACTAGGTAAACCTTAACCTACAGTTCGAGGCATCGTGGGAGTGCTAGTAGGCTATGGCAGGGCTGCTGTGACCACCTCTTCCTCAACATCTCTGGTAGTTGTGAATGACCCCTTTACTCCACATATGAGTCTTGTCTGCAAGATCTCGTCACCCTGCATCATCAACAAATCATGTCAGAATATATCCATATCATATCACCTATTCAGATGCACTAATATCACAGTAATACAATCAAACCCCAATGGTACACTCCCTAACTCGATCGGGAGTCCAATGGGTTCCATCGATCCCTTTGCATCCTCGAGGTCCAAAATCCTACACACTCAGTAAAACCGAGTCAATAGAACCTATCTATGTCAATGCAATAAAAAAACATGTCATCAACCCATAATGCCTCATAATCAAAATCAAAAGTTTTAATAGCATAATAATCCAGATCACTTGCAAGAAAGTGTCCTTAAGAATAAGTTCACTTAGTGCACCAGAGTGGGATTTTACATATACCCCCACTTGGTCTAAACTTCATCCCAAAGTTTCATAGTAAAAATGTTGAATAAGTGTATCACAGTATCATAAGTCTATCTATCAAACATAAATGGAAACTGTTGGCACATATCATATGCGTCCTCCTAGGTCGCTGAGTGCGGAATATAGTTGTTCCACTAGACCTTAACCTGATCTATTGCTCGACATTGTAGCTGTCAAATGCGATGATCCAAAATGCAGATTGGCTCAGCCATGAGAGCACCCTTGTCCGACACCTGCAAGGTGCTCAAGTCAAATCATGTGCATGATCACTAATCATCAAGTCTCAACAGAGACGTGCAATACATCATGCATACACCTCAAGAATCGGGCAAGGCTAGTCGACAGGCCATGGGCTCATTTCTCTCCATAATCTAGAAAGGTCCCATGAACCTAGGAGAGAGTTTATCTCCCTTTCCAAACTTCACTCAACTCTTATGAAGTTTAACTTGAAATAATACTCGATCACCACAATGTAACTACGGTCGACATGACATGCATCGTCGTAACTCTTTTACCAATCCTGGGCTTCCTTGATCCTTTGTCTTAAAGTTTTCATTCAATCTTCCAATTCTTGGATCACTTCCGGTCCCACCTAGACCCTATCCACAAGCCGATCTTAACTCAAAGGCACCCGACACGGTCACCTATAAAGAAACTCGAAAGGTACCTTCTTAATGGTTCTTTGGTCACTGTTGTTATAAACGAATTCTACCAGTTGTAAGAATTCCTCCCAATGCTTCTGTTGGTCCATTACATACAAGCGCAACATGTCCTCCAAGGTCTGGTTCGTTTGTTCGGTTAGCCTGTCTGTCTCCGAGGGATCCACAATACTAAAGTTAAGTCGGGTTCCCAAGGCCTCTTGGAAACTCGTCCAAAATCATCCAGCAAACATCAATCCTCGATCGAATATAATGCTCTTAGGATGCCATGCAGCCTCACAATCTCACTGATGAAAACTCTATCTATGTCAGGTGTCCGATATGTCATACGCACAGGAATAAAGTGATCAATCTTCGTCAGAGTGTCTACTACTATGAAAATTGAGTCATGTCTCCTTGCCGTCAGTGGAAATCCAACAGTAAAATCCATTGAAATAACCTCCGATTTCGATTCTAGAATAGCGTGTGGTTGTAGTAGTCCTTCTGGGTGTCTATGTTCAGCCTTTACCTACTAACATTCTAGACATATGGCCACATAGTTGACTATGTCTGCCTTCATTCCCTTCCAGAAGAATAAGGGTTTAAGGTATGCCCTCATCTTCATGACTCCCAAGTGAGCCATGTAAACTACTCTATGAGCCTTGCTTAGGATCAACATCCTCAACTCGTCGTTCAGTGGTACGTAGATTCGATTTCTAAACCTTAAT
>JASDQU010101387.1:734874-745985 GCA_032191745.1 Picea mariana
AGCGTAACATTATGCAAACAGAAGAGATCCTCCATCCTTCTCCTTCCTTCATTATATAGAGTTTCGAACTTCCTTTCTTTCCTAAAATCTCATTTAATTAAAGTTTTAAAAATAAATTCCTAAAAATTATTCTCCGTACAATTGTCCCCCATCCCCTACATTCCTCCATAATTTAGTTTCCTTAATTAATTAATTATCTTTATTTCCCTTACCCACCTAGAGTTACTCCTAGAATCACTTCTAGATGTCCCCAAATTCTCTTACAGGTTTTAATGACTTTCCCTATTATTAAATTGCTAATTCAGTTTAAATTAGAAAGCTCTTAAATTGTAGATTCTTTACTAAGTTTGACTTTCCTTTTTTTCCCTTATGTCCCCCTTTTTCCCTTTTTATGTTTACCTCTTTTCCCAGTTTCCTAATATTTTAGATTTTACCTATTTCCCCTTTTTACTTAGAACTCAAAAAGGAGGGTGTGGAAATTAACCCCTGTTCCCTTTTCTCATTTATTTAGTATATTTTAAATTATCGAAGTAATAAAACAATTAATTCCCTTTTTAAATTTTAATCCAACAGAATTTTTTTTGAAACAATTAATTTCTCACTCCCTTCATGTTACAAGATTTAACGAAGATCATAATTATTATTTATGTGGTTTTTATTTTTATTATTATTATTTTTTTATAGAGATAAAATTTTACCACTAGCATAGTTTAGACTTAAACTTTAAATTTTTGTGATGGGCGACATTCTATTAGGGAAAATGTTTTTTTTTTTTAATTGTTATCACAATGATTATCCTAAGTATGTCTAGGTTCATTCATCTATCATCAACAACACGAGGTGCCCTTTAAGACGAACTAGGTGCTCCAAGGGTTCCACTCATCCTAATTTGTTTCCCTTGCACGACGTGCCCTTCAGGATGCACTACGTGCTCCAAGGGTGCCACTCTCCTCTTTCCATTTTTCTTGTGCAACATGCCCTTTAAGACGCACCATGTGCTCCAAGGGTTCCAATCGCCTCTTGACTGACTTGGTAGACATCAAAAACCCATGGAGTCAATACTCCACCAGGTGAACTTGTGGGAGACTAAGGGCCTCTAAGGAATAAGGCCCTTGCCTTATTGCACACCCCTTAGAATCATCGTGAGCGATTATCCCTCACGGCATCGTGGGTCCTCTTGAACTAGGTAAACCTTAACCTACAGTTCGAGCCATAGTGGGAGTGCTAGTAGGCTGTGGAAAGGCTGCTGTGAACACATCTTCCTCAACATCTCTGGTAGTTGTGCATGACCCATTTACTCCACATATGAGTCTGGTCGGCAAGATCTCATCACCCTGCATCATTAACAAATCATGTCAGAATATATCCATATCATATCACCTATTCAGATGCACTAATATCACAGTAATACAATCAAACCCCAATGGTACACTCCCTGACTCGATCGGGAGTGCAATGGGTTCCATCGATCCCTTTGCATCCTCGAGGTCCAAAATCCTACACACTCAGTAAAACCGAGTCAATAGTACCTATCTATGTCAATGCAGTAAAACAACATGTCATCAACCCATAATGCCTCATAATCAAAATCAAAAGTTTTAATAGCATAATAATCTGGATCACTTGCAAGAAAGTGTCCTCTAAGAATAAGTTCACTCAGTGCACCAGAGCGGGATTTTACATGCAACCCCTCTTGGTCTAAACTTCATCCCAAAGTTTCATAGTAAAAATGTTGAATAAGTGTATCACAGTATCATAAGTCTATCTATCAAACATAAATGGAAACTGTTGGCGCATATCATATGTGTCCTCCCAGGTCATTGAGCGTGGAATATAGTTGTTCCACTAGACCTTAACCTGATCTATTGTTCGACATTGTAGCTGTCAAATGCGATGATCCAAAATGCAGATCGGCTCAGTCATGAGCGCACCCTCGTCCGACACCCGCAAGGTTCTCAAGTCAAATCATGTGCAGGATCACTAATCATAAAGTCTCAACAGATACGTGAAATACATCATGCATACACCTCAAGAATCGGGCAAGGCTATTCGACAGGCCATGGGCCCATTTCTCTCCATAATCTCGAAAGGTCCCACAAACCTAGGAGAGAGTTTACCTCCCTTTCCAAACTTGACTCAACTCTTATGCAGTTTAATCTGAAAGAAGACTCGATCACCACAATGTAACTATGGTCGACACGACATGCATCATCGTAACTCTTCTACCAATCCTCGGCTTCCTTGATCCTTTGTCTTAAAGTTTTCATTGAATCTTCCAATTCTTGGATCACTTCCGGTCCCACCTGGACCCTATCCACAAGACGATCTCAACTCAAAGGCACCCAACATGGTCACCTGTAAAGAAACTTGAAAGGTACCTTCTTAATGGTTCTTTGGTAACTGTTGTTATAAACGAATTTTACCAGTTGTAAGAATTCCTCCCAATGATTCTGTTGGTCCATTACATACAAGTGCAACATGTCCTCCAAGGTCTGGTTCATTTGTTCGGTTAGATTGTCTGTCTCCGGGGGATCCACAATAATAAAGTTAAGTCGGGTTCCCAAGGCCTCTTGGAAACTCGTCCAAAATCATCCAGTAAACATCGATCCTCGATCGAATATAATCCTCTTAGGCTGCCATGCAGCCTCACAATCTCACTGATGAAAACTCTATCTATGTCAGGTGCCCGATATGTCGTACGCACAGGAATAAAGTGATCAATATTCGTCAGAGTGTTTACTACTACGAAAATTGAGTCATGTCTCCTTGCCATCATTGGAAATCCAACAATAAAATCCATCGAAATAACCTCCCATTTCGATTCTGGAATAACGTGTGGTTGTAGTAGTCCTTCTGGGTGTCTATGTTCAGCATTTACCTACTAACATTCTAGACATCTGGCCACATAGTTGACTATGTCTACCTTCATTCCCTTCCAGAAGAATAAGGGTTTAAGGTATGCCCTCATCTTCGTGACTCCCAGGTGAGCCATGTAAACTTCTCTATGAGCCTTGCTTAGGATCAACATCCTCAACTCGTCATTCAGCGGTACGTAGATTTGATTTCTAAACCTTAATAATCCATTGCTATCAAATGAAAATCCTTCAAATCGTGATACCATCATTGTGTTTTGTACAATAACACCCTCAACCTCTTTGTACCAATCATCATCGCGCTATAAAGTTAGAATATTTTCACGTAGATTCGTCTGAAGAGGCAGCACCAAAAAGATGCGTGGTCTACGACTCAATGCATCTGCCACTCGGTTCACTTTTCCTTTTATGTAAGTAATCTCGAATTCGTACTCGCTAAGCAATTCTGACCAACACCGTTGTCGCGCGTTCAGGTCGCTTTGCGTAAAGATGTGTTGTAGTCCACAGTGGTCAGTCTTTAGTTCAAATTTTCGTCCAACAAGGTAGCATCTCCAAAACTTCAAGGCATACACAATGGCTAACAACTCCAAATCGTGGATCGCGTAGTTCTCCTCATGCCTTCTCAATTTCCTCGATATGTAAGCGATCACGTGTCCATCTTTCATCAAGACTCAGCCTAATCCTTCCTTGGATGTGTTAGTGTAGACCAAGAAGTCCGCATCCATGTCAGGGACCTTTAGTATCGGTGTTGTTGTCAACAACTCTTTGAGCCTCTAAAATGCTTCCGCACATTTCTTGGTCCAAACAAACTTCTTGTTCTTCTTTTGTAACTCTGTGATCGGATTTTCTATCTTCGAAAATTTCTCGACGAATCGTCGATAGTATCCTACTAAACCCATGACGCTACACACTTCGAGGACATTCATCGACACAGGCCATTCCATAATAGCCTCAACCTTGGCTGGATCCACGGCGATGCCTTCGCTGGAGATGACATGCCCTAAGTAGTGAACCTTTGATTGATAAAAGAGCATTTGGACAACTTCGCATACAGTTTGTGCTCTCACAGACACTGTAGTACCAAGTGAAGTGCTCATAGTGCTCCTCCGTCGTCCGAGAATAGATCAAAATATTGTCAATGAATACTTGGACGAACCTGTCCAAGTACTTGCGGAACACCTCGTTCATCAAACTCATAAATACCCCTAGGGCATTTGTCAATCCAAACAGTTAAAAAGTAAACTTGTAATGTCCAAACCTCATCTTAAAGGCGGTCTTAGGGACGTCATGTTCCTTAATCTGTAACTGGTGGTATCCTGATCGCAAATCGATCTTTGAGAACACCATCGCACCCTTCACTTATTCGAACAGATCATCAATCCTCGACAACGGATATTGATTCTTGATCATGGCCTTGTTCAATTGATTGTAGTCAATACAGAGCATCCAAGACCCATCCTTATTTCATATGAAAATAATAGGTGTACCCCACTGTAACACACTAGGACGTATTAGTCCCAAGTCTAGCAACTCCTTCAGTTGCATTCTCAACTCCTTTAACTCCGGGGTTGACATCCGATAAGGATTTATAGCTATGAGTTTTGTTCCTGGTTTTAGGTCTATAGTAAACGCCAATTCCCTTTTTGGCGGCATCCCAGGTAACTCCTCCAGAAATACGTCCGCAAACTTTCTCACCAACGGAAGGTGTTCTAAACCTTCCGCTAATCCCTTCTCATTTAATAAAAGGATTGCATAAAGCTTTCACCCCATGTTCATGCTCTTCCGCAGTTGTAAGGAAGAGATGAACCTCAAGGAAACTTCTTGGTTCTATCCTACAATCACACGTCTCTATCCGTCGTCATCAACCAAGCTCAACCATTTTGTCTTACAGTTGAGTATCACCTCATGCAATTCCAACTAGTCCATACCAATTGTGACATCATAAGATCCTACGATCATGATGCACTGGTTGGCCCTTATGAAAAACTCTTCCAAGTTAAGGATGCAACACGTAACTTTTCCTCTAACCTTTTTTTTGGATCCCAAGGCCATCTCTACAAAGCTAAACTCATCATGTTTGACTACCTTTACCTTAATCCTTTTTAGCATTGCACCGGAAATGAAATTCTTGGTAGCACCAGGATCTATCAAAATACTAAGGGTCTGGTCAGCGACGGTACCTGTCGTCTCAAGCATAGTCGACTAGTGCTCTGCCTCGCGGTTATTCATTGCTACATGACTTTGATGGGCCTTGCCCATATCTCTAACAGTAGTGGGTCTGGTTCATCTGGACACTCTAGTCCTCTCCATCGAGCAGTTGCACTGGTAGTGTGGCTCCCCACACATCCAACACACTTTCTTCAGTCTAGTAATACTGGTACCCGAAGTAGAAGCCGAATTCTAGCAATAAGGCCAAACTCAAACTTCTTGACCTTAAGTTTTTGGGTAACTTAGTGTGGAGCATATCGAAGTAGCTGCAAAATGGGTCTCGTACTCGGGCACCATGTGGCTACCTTGTTGCAAGGCGTCAAACTCATTGAGCTGATGCTCAATGAATTCCCTAAAAACATACCTCTCCTGGAATCGTCCCTTGAACGGTTCCCATGACACATCTCTGACGGCCAGGTTGAAAAGGGGCAGGAGCATCTTCTTCCATAAAGAGTTCTCCCCTTCAGTGGAAAGACGACCATGTGGACCTTCATGCTGGAGGTCGTAAACGTGAAGTGTGAAGCACACGCCTTGGTCTACAACTATGATTCAACAACACCACCACCCGTGACACTCACTGCCACTAGAAATCATCTCTCTTGAGATCTAGGATGAAGCTAACAATACTATCTATTGCATGTTGTGGACCCTCAGGGTGCCCTCTAAATGCGATCTCCATGAGGACACATTAAGGTTTTTACTTAACGTAAGGGTTAATACTCATGGGTATAGTACAGTGGAAATCCTGGTGATCCACAATCGCAGGGTTGAACTCGCTCTAAAACCATCTGTAACGACCCTCTCGTTACAACTACAAGCGAAGCAGAAGGTGCAATTTTTTTTTTCTTACTTTTAGGAAAGAAGGCAATGACTACTCAGTTAATCGTACCTAGATGACGAACATACATCTACCGATTAGGCGACCGACAACTAAGAGTCTTCGCACTAGCACAAGAGCAACAGGGTGAAACATGTGTGAAACATCAAGGAGGAATGACTTCCCGCCCATCCCGACAAGACCACGACTACCAGCTAAGGGACTACATCCCTGTCCTGACACAATGACCTCTGAGGCCAGACAACTAGAACCTCGAAGGTGCGCAACTGACACAAGGAGGCATTGCAACCCAAGCACCAACAACGATCTTACAAGATCTACCCAACCCACAACAGAAGGCGTAGACCCCAACCAAGTTATCCTTCACCTCTAACCCTTAGGGCACACATTGATCTCCTCATCATGTGTCATGCCACCCCCCGAGGCTAAGCATGGCTATAATTGCGTCGCAAAAGCATGACTGGGCCCTCCACCCTAGATAAATCCCACACGCTAGGAGATCAAGGACTATCTAAACCCCTGACGATTAACCCTAGCATCCAACGACAAGTCAACACGATGACTAAGACGTTCCAGCAACACAACAAGGTTCCTTGAGCCACAATTCTACTTGCACACCTCGAGTAAAATTATCAATGTACACTCTTTTAAAAGAAAAGTAGCAACAAAGGATGGTGGCGATATATTTTAGATAGGGATCACTTAGGATACGGTTAAAACGACAACTTACAAGGTTTAGGAGATACAGATAAGGTTAACCTAAGGCCACTGAAATTAGCACTAAAGGATAAAGTTGAAAGACGACCTTAACATCTAGCCCAGAAATTTACCGATTGAAAAGGTGAAAATACAAGGCATCGTGGATACCCCGCCGGTATCTTAGGTAGTAATAAATTAGAAGGCTGAAGCAAGGAGAGAACAATTTTAAAGCACCTGTGCAATAACCTTAAACTGATTAAGATAAAAGAACAACAAGATTACCCTAAGGTAACGCTAAAACCATAAGTGGATGTAAGATGGGAATTTATCCAAGTGAAGAAATTAAAACTCTGTCAAACATGATTAATACACACTGTAAAGAAAATGCTATTTTAGTCATGAAAAACGCTAATTAATACACCAACACTAAACTAAGCAAAAACGTTAATTACTACGCTGTCAAGGTAAGGACGTCATCCGTCAGGAAATCAATTTGGGGTTAAAGTAAATACTAAATCCAGCTGACTTGAAATAGAAGTTGTCCCTTAAACACATCTTTTCTGCCATTACACACAATCTCTACCATCTAGTTTCGCCATAACATGCGGTCAGTAAGGTTGACAGCCACCAAGAAGTTCTCAATTCCTGTAGGTATCTCGCTATCCACAGGAGCTACAGCCAAGCTGTTCACTAAGTCAGCACGCGGCTCACACACTACCATAAATCGTTGGGAGCAATCGTCCTATAAACTATGAAAAATTCTACCAATCTCTTCACCCGAATACTTAATCGCTAACTTACCATAAGAAAATAATTCGGCAATGACAGAATGACTGTAGAAAAATATTGGTGGTACACCAAAAATAAAAAGAAAAGGGGAGGAACACTACCCAGCGCGAGCTGTCCCGGACACGCAGTCAAATAATTAGATTAAGAACAATGGCCATACGCAGTCTAGGTAAATTAAGAAAGAACGCTAGACTGTTTAAGGTAGTCAGTAAGTGTGAGATCACTTGACCATGATTTTAATCCAGGAGAAAAATAAACATTTACCCCGACAGTCACTGTTAATAGCTAAAACACAGATGTACAGTGCGCAACTGTCGAAGCCAAACTCTAACTAAAACGCAGGCAAAGGGTGAAAATCGCTAAAAGGAACCTGGGGTGTTAGATCAGTCATAGTTCGTTGTTTTTCCAACTGAGTTGTATCGAAACGCCTTCTAGGAATTACTGTGTTAGAGAAATTGGGATTCGTTGACTTTTAAACCAACAAACATATAAAATCTCGATTATAAAATGAAATAGAAGATCATTTACTAACTAATAACTTTATACAATTCCATTAAAATTCCATTCGCCAACATTCAACAATCACTCCCCATTAATACAAAATCGTCGCAACTAACTGGATATTTAATAATCCATGAAATGCAAAGTTATTCGCTAAAGAACGTAGAGTTATTGAAACCTTGTCTTCTTAAGGTGTGAGTCGCTAATCAAATGCATAAAAAAAAAAAATATCACTAATCATCCACTACATCACAAGGACATTCATTCTAAACCATATAACTCCCTAACCAAAAGTGGTGTAATAAAACAAGGTGAAGGGGGCTATCACAAGAGGAAAAACGCAGGCTGGAATCATTCTCAATTAAATTTAAGCACAGAAGTAAAATGCAGGTAGAGAATAACGCAATTTGTTTATCCAATTCTAGTGTACCAAAAATAATAATGCATACCTAGAAATTGAATTGTTTTTTCCATTTTCAGGATGCCAACATAAAAAACCCAGATTGAAATTAAATAATTTTTTCATCCGAGGATACCAATATAAAAATGATGAGAATAGTAAGAGAACACCAGGGTCCATTAGGATAAATCATCGAAGGGATTGTAGGGATTCTATCAGTCAAGACGCAGAAAAATAACAACAAGGAAGCAAGATAATCCATACGCAGAGGTCGTACTAGAAGGCATAAGTCAAACAATCAAGCAAGGACAACAACAAGGGTAGATGACTGATAGGTTCGTCCATCGCTTCATCATCCTTGCACAGAAAAGAAGGGCGTTGAGATCCATAGGTCTTTTAACGCTCACGCAATGACCATAGATCAGGCTCTTGGCCGACTACTGAGGCGAGGACTAGTGAGCTAGGGACGAAGGATAAACAACCATGAAGGTCACAATCAACACAACAAGGAGGTCAATACGTGCAGGGAAAAGAAGCCATGGGAGTCAATCTATCATCGATCTAGGCTAAGAATATTTTAGAAAACCATCTAGACAATTAGTTCACTTACCCAAGTAAAAATGCAGATTGAAGCATAAGTTCTAAAAAAATTTACCATACAAAATGAAGAAAGTGTATCATTGCATGTTCGGAGTGGGCGTCGCACATGCTGCCTGCAGCTCCCACACGCTAACCGGTGAGACTTTGCCGATACCTCCCAGCCAATCCTAGGGGTACTCTTCTTCCCCCTTAGCCCTATGAGCCGCAAAGGGGCCACACACTCACTATCCAAAGATTTTGACTAGCTCCTAGATCGCCTTGCAAGGCCGAGCTACCACTCCTCACCAAGCTGGGTATCCCAACTTCCAAAAGTTAAGTCAGTCAAGTAGATATTTCTGCAACGTAATGTTACACAAACATAAGAGATCCTTCATCCTTCTCATTCCTTCATTATATAGAGCTTTGAACTTCCTTTCTTTCCTAAAAACTCATTTAATTAAATATTTAAAAATAAATTCCTAAAAATTATTCTCCATACAAGTGTCCCCTATCCCCTACATTCCTCCATAATTTAATTTCTTTAATTAATTAATTATCTTCACTTCCCTTACCCACCTAGAGTTACTACTAGAATCACTCCTAGGTGTCCCCAAATTCTCTTACAGGTTTTAACGGCTTTCCCTATTATTAAATTGCTAATTCAGTTTAAATTAGAAAGCTCTTAAATGGTAGATTCTTTACTAAGTTTGACTTTCTGCTTTTTCCCTTATGTTCCACTTTTTCCCTTTCTTTTCCTAGTTTCCTAATATTTTAGATTTTCCCTCTTTCCCCTTTTTACTTAGAACTCGAAAAGGCAGGTGTAGAAATTAACCCCTTTTCCCTTTTCTCATTTAATAAGTATATTTTAAATTATCAAAGTAATAAAACAATTAATTCCCTTTTTAAATTTTAATCCAACAGTTTTTTTTTTAAACCAATTAATTTCTTACTCCCTTCATATTACAAGATTTAGCGAAGATCATAATTATTATTTACGTGGTTTTTATTTTTATTATTATTATGATTTTTATAGAGAGATAAAATTTTACCACTAGCATAGTTTAGACTTAAGCCTTAAATTTTCGTGATGGGCGACATTCTATTAGGGAAAATGTTTTTTTTTTTTTTAATTCTTATCACAATGATCATCCTAAGGTTGTCTAGGTTCATTCATATATCATCAACAACACGATGTGCCCTTCAAAACACACTAGGTGCTCCGAGGGTGCCACTCACCCTAATCTCTTTCCCTTGCACGATGTGCCCTTAAGGATGCACTATGTGCTCCAAGGGTGCCACTCCCCTGTTTCCATTTTTCTCGTGCGACGTGCGCTTCAGGATGCAACACGTTCTCCAAGGGTGCCACTCACCTCTTGACTGACTTGGTAGACATAAAAAACCAGTGCAGTCAATACTCCACCAGGTGAACTTGTGGGAGACTGAGGGCCTTTAAGGAAAAAGGCCCACGCCTTATTTCGCACCCATTAGAATCATCATGAGTAAATGTCACAGTATTCCCTCACGACATCATGGGTCCTCTCGAACTAGGTGAATGTTAACCTACATTTCAAGCCACAACGGGAGTGCTAGTAGGTTGTGGCAGGGTTGTTGTCCACACCTCTCCCTCAACATCTCTGTTAGTCGTGCATGACCCCTTTACTCCACCTGTGAGTTTGGTTGGCAAGCTATTGTCATCCTGCAACATAAAAAAATTGTGTCAGAATATATCCATATCATATCATCTATTCAGATGCACTAATATCATAGTAATACAATCAAACCCCAATAGTACACTCCCTGACTCGATCCGGAGTCCAAGGGGTTCCATCGATGCCTCTGCATCCTCGAGGTCCAAAATTCTGCACACTCAGTAAAACCGAGTCAATAACACCTGTCTATGTCAATGTAGTAAAACAACATGTCATCAACCCATAACACCTCATAATCAAAATCAAAAGTTTTAATAGCATAATAGTCCAGATCACTTGCGAGCAAGTGTACTCTAAGAATAAGTTCGCTCAGTGCGCCAGAGAGGGATGTTACAAATGCTAACCATTGTTTGTATTGTGTAGGTGCAAGATAACCATTAACCTAAAAAAA
This sequence comes from Picea mariana, assembly GCA_032191745.1. Classification (NCBI taxonomy): domain Eukaryota; kingdom Viridiplantae; phylum Streptophyta; class Pinopsida; order Pinales; family Pinaceae; genus Picea; species Picea mariana. The sequence goes on from JASDQU010101387.1 coordinate 745,862, forward strand.
CAAAGACAAAACCACTATCTACAGTATATTACATCAACATCTCTAATAAAAGTGCCAATGTTCATGTAAATGAACTAGAAACAACCATTAATGAAGTTGTGAAATGTCACATAATCATACTTTT
>JASDQU010101387.1:746031-783133 GCA_032191745.1 Picea mariana
CACATAGTTGACTATGTCTGCCTTCATTCCCTTCCAGAAGAATAAGGGTTTAAGGTATGCCCTCATCTTCATGACTCCCAAGTGAGCCATGTAAACTACTCTATGAGCCTTGCTTAGGATCAACATCCTCAACTCGTCGTTCAGTGGTACGTAGATTCGATTTCTAAACCTTAATAAGCCATTGCTATCCAATGAAAATCCTTCAAATCGTGGTACTATCATTGTGTTTTGTCCAATAACACCCTCAACCTCTTTGTACCAATCATCGTCACACTATAAAGTTAGAATATTTTCACATAGATTCGTCTGAAGAGGCAGCACCAAAAAGATGCGTGGTCTGCGACTCAATGCATCTGCCACTCGGTTCACTGTTCCTTTTATGTAAGTAATCTCGAATTCGTACTCGCTAAGCAATTCTGACCAACACCGTTGTCGCGCGTTCAGGTCGCTTTGCGTAAAGATGTGTTGTAGTCCACAGTGGTTAGTCTTTAGTTCAAATTTTCGTCCAACAAGGTAGCATCTCCAAAACTTCAAGGCATACACGATGGCTAACAACTCCAAATCGTGGATCGCGTAGTTCTCCTCATGCCTTCTCAATTTCCTCGATATGTAAGTGATCACGTGTCCATATTTCATCAAGACTCCGCCTAATCCTTCCTTGGATGTGTCAGTGCAGACCAAGAAGTCTGCATCCATGTCAGGGACCTTTAGTATCGGTGTTGTTGTCAACAACTCTTTGAGCCTCTGAAATGCTTCCACACATTTCTTGGTCCAAACAAACTTCTTATTCTTCTTCTGCAACTCCGTGATCGAATTTGCTATCTTTGAAAATTTCTCGATGAACCGTTGATAGTATCCTACTAAACCCATGAAGCTACACACTTCGAGGCCATTCATCGACACAGGCCATTCCATAACAGCCTTGACCTTGGCTGGATCCATGGCGATGCCTTCGCTGGAGATGACATGCCCTAAGTAGTGAACCTCCGATTGATAAAAGAGCATTTGGACAACTTCCCATACAGTTTGTGCTCTCACAGACACTGTAGTACCAAGCGCAAGTGCTCATAATGCTCCTCCGTCGTATGAGAGTAGATCAAAATATCGTCAATGAATACTTGGACGAACCTGTCCAAGTACTTGCAGAACACCTTGTTCATCAAAATCATAAATACCCCTAGGGCGTTTGTCAATCCAAATGGTTAAAAAGTAAACTTGTAATGTCCAAACCTCATCTTAAAGGTGGTCTTAGGGATGTCATGTTCCTTAATCCGTAACTGGTGGTATCTTGATCGCAAATCGATCTTTGAGAACACCATTGCGCCCTTTATTTGTTCAAACAAATCATCAATCCTCAGCAACGGATATTGATTCTTGATCATGGCCTTGTTCAATTGATTGTAGTCAATGCAGAGCATCCAAGACCCATCCTTATTTCAAATGAAAATAACAGGTGTACCCCACTGTAACACACTAGGATGTATTAGTCCCAGGTCTAGCAACTCCTTCAATTGCATTCTCAACTCCTATAACTCCGGGGTTGACATCCGATAAGGATTTATAGCTATGAGTTCTGTTCCTGGTTTTAGGTCTATAGTAAACTCCAATTCCCTTTTTGGCGGCATCCCAGGTAACTCCTCCAGAAATACGTCTGCAAACTTTCTCACCAACGGAAGGTGTTCTAAACCTTCCGCTAATCCCTTCTCATTTAACGCAAGGATTGCATAAAGATTTCACCCCTTGTGCATGCTCTTCCATAGTTGTAAGGAAGAGATGAACCTCAAGGAAACTTCTTGGTTCTATCCTACAATCACACGTCTCTATCCCTCGTCATCGACCAAGATCAACCATTTTGTCTTACAGTTGAGTATCGCTTCATGCAATTCCAACTGGTCCATACCAATTGTGACATCATAAGATCCTAAGATCATGACGCACTGGTTGTCCCTTATGAAAAACTCTTCCAAGTTAAGGATACAGCACATAACTTTTCCTCCAGCCTTTTTTTTGGCTCCCAATGCCATCTCTACAAAGCTAAACTCATCCTGTTTGACTACCTTTACCTTAATCCTTTTTAGCATTGCACCGGAAATGAAATTCTTGGTAGCACCAGGATCTATCAAAATACTAAGGGTCTGGTCAGCGACGGTACCTGTCGTCTCAAGCATAGTCGACTAGTGCTCTGCCTCGCGGTTATTCACTGTTGCATGACTTCGATGGGCCTTGCCCATATCTCTCACAGTAGTGGGTCTAGTTGATATGAACACTCTATTCCTCTCCACCGAGCAGTTGCAATGGTAGTGTGTCTCCCCACACATCCAACACACTTTCTTCAGTCTAGTAATACTGGTACCCGAAGTAGAAGTTGAATTCTAGCAATAAGGCCAAACTCAAACTTCTTGACCTTAAGTTTCTGGGTAACTTGGTGCAGAGCATATCGAAGTAGCTGCCAAATGGGTCTCGTGCTTGGGCACCGTGCGGCTACCTTGTCGCAAGGCGTCAAACTCATTGAGCCGACGCTCAATGAATTCCCTAGAAACATACCTCTCCTGGAACCGTCCCTTGAACAGTTCCCATGACACATTGCTGATGGCCAGGTTGAAAAGGGGCAGGAGCATCTTCCGCCATAAAGAGCACTCCCCTTCAGTGGACAGACGACCATGTGGACCTTCATGCTGGAGGTCGTAAACGTGAAGTGTGAAGCACACGCCTTGGTCTACAACTATGATTCGACACCACCACCACCCGTGACACTCATTGACACTAGAAATCATCTCTCTTGAGATCTAGGAGGAAGCTAACAGTACTATCTATTGCATGTTGTGGACCCTCAGGGTGCCCTCTAAATGCGATCTCCACGAGGACACATTAAGGTTTTTACTTAACGTAAGGGTTAATACTCATGGGTATACTGCAGTGGAAAGCCTGGCGATCCACAATCGCAAGGTTGAACTCGCTCTAAAACCATCTGTAACGACCCTCTTGTTACAACTACAAGCGAAGCAGAAGGTGCAATTTTTTTTTCTTACTTTTAGGAAAGAAGGCAATGACTACTCAGTTAACCGCACCTAGACGACGAACACACGTCTACCAATTAGGCGACCGACAACTAAGAGTCTTCGCACTAGCACAAGAGCAACATGGTGAAACATGTGTGAAACATCAAGGAGGAATGTCTTCCCGCCCATCCCGACAAGACCACGACTACCAGCTAAGGGACTACATCCCTGTCCCGACACAATGACCTCTAAGGCCAGACAACTAGAACCTCGAAGGTGCACAACTGACACAAGGAGGCGTTGCAACCCAAGCACCAACAATGATCTTACAAGGTCTACCCAACCCACAACAGAAGGCGTAGACCCCAACCAAGTTATCCTTCACCTCTAAACTTTAGGGTGCACATTGATCTCCTCATCATGTGTCATGCCACCCCCCGAGGCTAAGAATGGCTATAATCGTGTTGCAAAAGCATGATTGGGCCCTCCACCCTAGATAAATCCCACGCGCCAGGAGATCAAGGACTATCTAAACCCCTGACGATTAACCCTAGCATCCAACGACAAGTCAACACGGTGACTAAGATGTTCCAGTAACACAACAAGGTTCCTTGCGCCACAATTCTACTCGCACACCTCAAGTAAAATTATCAATGTACACTCTTTTAAAAGAAAAGTAGCAACAAAGGATGGTGGTGATATATTTTAGATAGGGATCAATTAGGATACGGTTAAAACGACAACTTAAGAGGTTTAGGAGATACAGATAAGGTTAACCTAAGTCCACTGTAATTAGCACTAAAGGATAAAGTTGAAAGACAACCTTAACATCTAGCCCAGAAATTTACCGATTGAAAAGGTGAAAATACAAGGCATCGTGGATACCCTGCCGGTATCTTAGGTAGTAATAAATTAGAAGGATGAAGCAAGGAGAGAACAATTTTAAAGTACCTGTGCAATAACCTTAAATTGATTAAGATAAAAGAACAACAAGATTACCCTAAGGTAACGCTATCACCATAAGTGGATGTAAGATGGGAATTTATCCAAGTGAAGAAATTAAAACTCTGTCAAACATGATTAATACACACTGTAAAGAAAACGCTATTTTAGTCATGAGAAACGCTAATTAATACACCAACACTAAACTAAGCAAAACCATTAATTACTACGCTGTAAAGGTAAGGACGTCGTCCGTCAGGAAATCAATTCGGGGTTAAAGTAAATACTAAATCCAGCTGACTTAAAATAGAAGTTGTCCCTTAAACACATCTTTTCTGCCATTACACACAATCTCTACCATCTAGCTTCGCCATAACATGCGGTCAGTAAGGTTGATGGCCACCAAGAAGTTCTCAATTCCTATAGGTATCTCGCTATCCACAGGAGCTACAGCCAAGCTGTTCACTAAGTCAGCACGTGGCTCACACACTACCATAAATCGTTGGGAGCAATCATCCTATAAAATATGAAAAATTCTACCAAGCTCTTCACCCGAATACTTAATCGCTAACTTACCATAAGAAAAGAATTCGCCAATGACAGAATGACTGTAGAACAATATTGGTGGTACACCAAAAATAAAAAGAAAAGGGGAGGAACACTACCCAGCGCGAGCTGTCCCGGACACGCGGTCAAATAATTAGATTAAGAACAATGGCCATACGCAGTCTAGGTAAATTAAGAAAGAATGCTAGACTGTTTAAGATGGTCAGTAAGTGTGAGATCACTTGACAATGATTTTAATCGAGGAGAAAAATAAACATTTACCCCGACAGTCACTGTTAATAGCTAAAACACAGATGTACAGTGAGCAATTGTCGAAGCCAAACTATAACTAAAATGCAGGCAAAGGGTGAAAATCGCTAAAAGGAACCTGGGGTGTTAGATCAGTCATAGTTCATTGTTTTTCCAACTGAGTTGTATCGAAACGCCTTCTAGGAATTACTGTGTTAGAGAAATTGGGATTCGTTGACTTTTAAACCAGCAAGCATATAAAATCTCGATTATAAAATGAAATAGAAGATCGTTGTTATACTAACTTATAACTTGATACAATTCCATTAAAATTCCATTCGCCAACATTCAACAATCACTCCCCATTAATACAAAATCACCGCAACTAACTCGATATTTAATAATCCATGAAATGCAAAGTTATTTGCTAAAGAACGTAGAGTTATTGAAGCCTTGTCTTCTGAAGGTGTGAGTCGCTAATCAAATGCATAAAAAAAACAATATCGCTAATCATCCACTACATCACAAGGACATTCATTCTAAACCATAGAACTCCATAACCAAAAGTGGTATAATAAAACAGGGTGAAGGGGGCTATCACAAGAGGACAAACGCAAGCTAGAATCATTCTCAATTAAATTTAAGCACAGAAGTAAAATGCAGGTAGAGAATAACGCAATTTGTTTATCCAATTCTAGTGTACCAAAAATAATAATGCATACTTAGAAATTGAATTGTTTTTTCCATTTTTAGGATGCCAACATAAAAAACACAGATTGAAGTTAAATAATTTTTTCATCTGAGGATACCAATATAAAAATGATGAGAACAGTAAGAGAACACTAGGGTCCATTAGGATAAATCATCGAACGGATTGTAGGGATTCTATCAGTCAAGGTGCAGAAAAATAACAAGGAAGCAAGATAATCCTTATGCAGAGGTCGTACTAGAAGGCGTAAGTCAAACAATCAGGCAAGGACAACAACAAGGGTAGACGACTGATAGGTTCATCCATCGCTTCATCATCCTCACATAGAAAAGAATGGGGTTGAGATCCATAGGTCTTTTAATGCTCAGGCAATGACCGTAGATCAGGTTCCTGGCCGATTGCTGAGGCAAGGACTAGTGAGCTAGGGACAAAGGATAAACATCCATGAAGGTCACAATCAACACAGCAAGGAGGTCAATACGTGCGGGGAAAAGAAGCCATGGGAGTCAATCTATCATCGATCTAGGCTAAGAATATTTTAGAAAACCATCTAGACAATCAGTTCACTTACCCAAGTAAAAATGCAGATTGAACCATAAGTTCTAAAAAAATTTACCATACAAAATGAAGAAAGTGTATCATTGTATGTTCGGAGTGGACATCGCACGTGCTCCCTGCAGCTCCCACATGCTAATCGGCGAGACTTCGTCGATACCTCCCAGCCAATTCTAGGGGTACTTTTCTTCCCCCGTAGCCCTCTAAGCCGCAAAGGGGCCACACACTCACTATCCAAAGATTTTGACTAGCTCCAAGATCGCCTTGCAAGGCCGAGATACCACTCCTCACCAAGATGGGTATCCCAAGTTCCAGAAGTTAAGTCGGTCAAGTAGATATTTCTGCAATGTAATGTTACACAAACATAAGAGATCCTTCATTCTTCTCCTTCCTTCATTATATAGAGTTTTGAACTTCCTTTCTTTCCTAAAATCTCATTTAATTAAAGATTTAAAAATAAATTCCTAAAAATTATTCTCCATACAAGTGTCCACCATCCCCTACATTCCTCCATAATTTAATTTCTTTAATTAATTAATTATCTTTGTTTCCCTTACCCACCTAGAGTTACTACTAGAATCACTCCTAGGTGTTCCCAAATTCTCTTACAGGTTTTAATGGCTTTCCCTATTATTAAATTGCTAGTTTAGTTTAAATTAGAAAGCTCTTAAATGGTAGATTCTTTACTAAGTTTGAATTTCTGTTTTTTCCCTTATGTTCCCCTTTTTCCCTTTTTATGTTTACCTCTTTTCCTAGCTTCCTAATATTTTAGATTTTCCCTCTTTCCCCTTTTTACTTAGAACTTGAAAAGGCAGGTGTGTAAATTAACCCCTTTTCCCTTTTCTCATTTAATTAGTATATTTTAAATTATCAAAGTAATAAAACAATTAATTCCCTCCTTTCATGTTACAATTAATTACTCCCTTCATGTTACAAGATTTAGCGAAGATCATAATTATTATTTATGTGGTTTTTATTTTTATTATTATTAGTATTTTTATAGAGAAATAAAATTCTACCACTAGCATAGTTTAGACTTAAACCTTAAATTTTCGTGATGCGCAACATTCTATTAGGGAAAAAGTTTTTTTTATTTTTTCTTTTTAAATTATTATCACAAGGATCATCCTAAGGCTGTCTAGGTTCATTCATATATCATCAACAACAGGACGTGCCCTTCAGAATGCACTAGGTGCTCCAAGGGTGTCACTCGCCTGTTTCCATTTTTCTCGCGCGATGTGCGCTTCAAGATGCAACACGTGCTCCAAGGGTGCCACTCACCTCTTGACTAACTTGGTAGACATAAAAAACTAGTGCAGTCAATACTCCACCAGGTGAATTTGTGGCAGACTAAGGGCCTTTAAGGAAAAAGGCCCCCGCCTTATTTCGCACCCATTAGAATCATCATGAGTAAATGTCGCAGTCTTCCCTCACAACATCATGGGTCCTCTCGAACTAGGTAAACATTAACCTACATTTCGAGCCACAATGGGAGTGCTAGTAGGTTGTGGCAGGGTTGTTGTTCACACCTCTCCCTCAACATCTATGGTAGTCGTGCGTGACCCCTTTACTCCACATGTGAGTTTGGTTGGCAAACTATTGTCATCCTGCATCATCAAAAAATTGTGTCAGAATATATCCATATCATATCATCTATTCATATGAACTAATATCATAGTAATACAATCAAACCCCAATGGTACACTCCCTGACTCAATCCAGAGTCCAAGGGGTTCCATCGATGCCTCTGCATCCTCAAGGTCCAAAATTCTGCACACTGAGGAAAACCGAGTCAATAACACATGTCTATGTCAATGTAGTAAAACAACATGTCATCAACCCATAACGCCTCATAATCAAAATCAAATGTTTTAATAGCATAATAGTCCGGATCACTTGCGAGCAAGTGTACTCTAAGAATAAGTTTGCTCAGTGCGCCAGAGAGGGATGTTACAAATGCTAACCATTATTTGTATTGTGTAGGTGCAAGATAACCATTAACCTAAAAAAACAAAGACAAAACCACTATCTACACTGATATTACATCAACATGTCTAATAAAAGTGCCAACGTTCATGTCAATGAACTAGAAACAACCGTTAATGAAGTTGTGAAATGTCACATAATCATATTTTTTCATAATAAAGGAAGTGTGATCTATAGAGCACTATCATAATGATGATATTAAAAACAATAAATGTATTAAAAAATTCATACGCATGTACTTAGTCACGTTATCACATATAATCATCAAATTGTGGAACATTATGAGGTTAAAAAAATATGAATGATAGACACATTTACCTTCTAGTCATCCAATAAACCTTATTCCTTTGATATAACTAGGTGGTAGGATTCATTGGTTTCCTTCTAGGTGTGATGTGGAGAAGGGTATGAAATGATAAAGGGTTTAGGTCGATTCTCTTATGTATTAAGTTTTCAAAAACATACAATTAGGAAAGAGCTCACAACACTTGGTGATTCTAGTATTGTTGAACAAATATTGGGTCAACACATGGAAACTCCACTAAGAGAGATGATTACAATCAGATAAGAACTTAGAATTTTTTATATTCATGTATTGTTGTGAATGAAAATAATCATATGGATAGGGATGGTTATTAATAGAGATACAAATATTTTCCTACAGTAGCTTAAAACAACTTCCAAATAACTACCAGTTAGTTATGAGGGACTCACCTAGTTTTGATAGACAATTAGGGACGAGTCTCATAGGTTGTCTTCACTCCAATCGTTCTTCCTCCTATCTGAAATTATAGACTTGCACACAATGAAATAAAATCATTCCTCAAACCTTTAGTTAAAACAACAACAAATGTTAAATAAGTACTCTAACTAACTCTTCTCAGGTGAATTAAAACAACAGATGAACAACAAAAAATGATCAAATTCATGGAAATAAATCATAATTTATGGGAGGGAAAGAAGAGAGATATTCATTTTATTGAAATCAACAATGATATATGAAATGCATGCCTAACCTCACCACTAACATCTCCCATAATTCTTCTCTCTATTCCTCAGTCCCTAATCCACTCAGGACTGCTTCAACTCCTACACTCTTCTCTGTGTAACTTTGAGGAAGACCAAGGGGTATTAGCCCTCAAAAGAAAGAATGGGATATGGGACCTTATGAAACATTTATTTACCGGGAGATGAGGGTCATAAAAACCACAGGGATATGATGGATTTGAGTACTTATGCTAGAAGAAAACTCGGATATAGTAATAATTCTTGTAATATTATCCTTTCGATAGGCCTCTTTTATACCATTTAAATATGGGTGAGACCATTTTCCATGGGTTTTAGGGAGTTACAAAAGTATTTTTCCCATAAACCCCGCTCAAGATCTTGTAATTTTCATATTTTTTTATACTTTTAGTAATTTTTTAATGCACTCACTCCTTTAATCAAGGAAAAAGGAAAGTACTCACTCTTATAATGAGCATAGAGTATGAGTTGATTGAAAGGAATACTTTTCAAATAGATTTTTGAGTTGGCCCAAGATGCCAAAGATAAATATAGAAGGGATAAAAGAAAAAAGAATGCATCTAAGCTATGATTGTGGAAAAATATGCTATAACCGATGCCCCCTAATGTGTGAGGTTAGAATGAAAGATGATGCAACAAAACCAAGGCATCAAATGACTATCTTCCCAAGGTAGGCATACCCATTCTCAAGTGTAGATAAGAATGTCCACCAAATCAATTGAACTATGGATTTAACAAGTATATATAAAAATCAAATATCATGGCCATGAAAAGATACACTATGGATCAATGTCATAAACTCATAAAATTTATGAAAAAATACATAATCGATCTGTGTCTTTCAATATATCATGAAGATGACTAGAATCATGAGATGAAAATACTGATCCTCCAAAAGTCCCAATGTCATATGGGTGAGTGGTACCATATTGTGCAATTCAAGAAACAATATGCTACTAAGGTCCAAGGTAATTAATCCAAGCACACCAAAGGTAAGAATCTAGAACATGTAAATAAATGAGTTGATGTCAAACATGGGATAAACTCTTTGATTATTTATCATTGATTCATACCATTAACAAATGTAATACCACCCATTGATAATGATAATGGGAGTCAAGGTACCTAGGACATTCTAGCAAGTGAGAATAGATGAGTTGTCATCATTGTAGAATCTATCCATGATTGAAAATTTGTGTATTCCCACGATCAATAGTGAGAGATCTTACCACTGTTCACTACAAGGTCCAAGGTAATATAAATTCTCTATATCCCTCTCCAAGAGAAAATAAGTCAAATTCTATGGGAATAGATCCATTAAGAGGAAGCCATTAAGGAACCCTCCATCATCCAACACAAGTGGACACAAGGAGAATTATTTGAAGGTATCATATGAAATATAGAATAACACACCACCAAGTATGTTTCTCACATGCACCAGATGGAACAAAACACAAAACAAACCCTCTAAGAAACAACTAATAATGAAAGTCGTTGAGAGAGGTGAGGATTTCCACCAATGATGAAAATGAAAAAAAGGTATAGTGTGAATCCTAATATGTGAATAGATATCTTTACATTGAAAACATGGGAAACCAATCGGTCAACAAGAAAGTATGAAATGTCACCCATTGATCACAAGATAACATACCAATGATGAAAATAGGCTTGGGGTGTTATCATCTCTAGGTAAAGGAAAAATATATTGATGGTACTAAGAACAAAGTGACAATTGGGAAGGTCGACAGGGATGGTCAAGTAATCTAGGTAATGGCCAAAACAAGATAAAAATTCCCTTGAACATAAGCATGACACAATGGTGACTTGGGAAACATTTGACACAATGATATAATTATACGAAATAGGAGAGATAAATAGACTTTACATAGTGACTGGAAGAGTAAATAGTAGGAGGACCAATGAGCTCAAAAATCAAGTTTCATCCTCCTAAGGCCATAATAAAACACAATTTGCTGAGTATACAACTCAATACTTGGTCTTGTGCTCAAGGGACACATGACTCAAGACAACTACCAACAAAACACATATCTTTATTATTTCACCATTTTCTTTTTTTCTAAATCATATTTGATTTTTTTTGTGTATTTTCGATGTTACTAAATAACATAAAAGAATAAAAGAATGCTAATAAACAGTGGAGGAGACGAGTGTCATGGGGAAATCAAACTAATACCATGTGCATAGAGAATAACTATGAAAAATGAAGAAATGACATGCAAGATATAAACACTCATATCTTTGTTTCCCCCAAGAATAGGGTTCCGAGGTGAAGAGAAAACAAATGAAAATGCAAGAAACCAAAGAGAATGTATAAGAAATAAGTAACAATTGGAAAAGTATAGCATGCAGGCTCAAAAGTGCAAGAAGTGGTTTGCAATGCAACAATACAACTTGAAATGTAGTGATGGGGTCTCCAAAGGAAGTGGCCAAAAAATAGTCTAAGAAGAAGTCATGAAACTTCAGTACAAATTCATGGTGGGAATAAGAGGGCTCTCGAGGCTACGAAAAACTTCAACGTGGGTGGAAAAATGGAAATAAGGACTCTAACAAGGCCACTCCTGATCTATAGGCTATACCACATAAATTACAACACGTTTTGAATGGTAATAAAGGCCTTATGTCACAAATCAATGGGATTGATCCTAAGGATAAAATGGAATAGAAAATAGATAATTCACAACGCAAGGTGGGAAACATAACTTGTATGTCACTATCGAGGCCATTGCCTATCATACTGGATTATTATGGACCAATTTTGTGAAAAACACCACTTAAGTGACCTTAGAACTTTTCGATATTTGAAAATTAAAGTACAATTGAAACAATAATGTTAGGTATCAAATATGACAAAATATCTCATAAGAATGATTAATAATCATTTTGAACTATACAAGAGAGGGTAAAACATTGATACATAGGTGAAAAATTAGTTTTTACCAAGTCATTTTGACATTTTAGACAAACGGTTGATTGTAGCTACAAAAACCCATGAAATCTAGGTGGATATTACAAGTGTATCCACTGTTGGAATTTGATTTTGTTAGATCCAGGTAGCTCATTATCCCTTCCTCCTTCATTTCATCCATTTTTTAAATATTTCCTTAAATTTTTTATTAATGGGGACCCTTTTGCTTTAAGGTAGGGTGCAATCACACCTTTCCTTCATGTGAGATACAAGTATCTATCCTTAATCACACTCTTCTTGATGCATTCTTCCCTTGGTTAAGGAAGGTCTTCTATGTGCTCTATCAAACTTGAAGACTTAAGAGATAATGCATTTAGGTCTTCTATCAAACTCTCTAGCAAGCTACTTGTGAAATATGTGATGAGGTATTATTTATCTTGTCATATAGTAGTAACATCACTGGCTCATCAGTCATAACCTTGAAATAAAGGTTAGAATCAAATTTACTCTTGATAAATCCCAAGCTCTTCACGAAACTGTAAATTCTTCCATATCAAGCTCTAGGAGCTTTCTTCAACATGTACATATCCTTCTTCAACTGGAAGACATGAGTATTTCTATCTTTAATAGTCAAATCATTTTTTCTCATTACATTGTACCCATCTAATACACTTTCTCAGCTGCAACAAAATCTTCACAAACATTTGCTAGCTCTATGTGCTTTCTACAAGGCATTATCTGTCTCACTGTCTAGGAGTATGTCCTCTACTCTCTCTGCAATTGTTCCTTATGTAATCTCAAACTCTACACCTGTTACTCTAAGGATGAGAATGAATGCTTCATTCTCACTTTGGTTTCTAAAATATGAGAGTAAATCCTCTTATTCTATCATGGTAACAGTTTTATCTGAAACTGAAAGTGGTTCAATAACTGATACTGAAGCTAGCTCTTCTTCCTTCATGGAGGTGACTTTATCCTTCATTGCAGTCATGTCTCCATGAACCAACTAATGTAATGCACCAACTTCCACTCAATTTAAAATATGGATATTTCTCCTAGTACATCTCATACTATATATGAATCGTGGTTGTTCTAGTTGTTTGCATAAATATTGGAACTATTTCTTCAATTATTTGAATAAGTGTCTCAGTATAGTCTTCTCCCTCTTGCTGGGAGAATCCTCTAGACACACTTCAGGATTTTATACATCTACAACATGCTTGATCTATATAGATCAATCTTGGAAGTCAATATTGACTTCTCTTCTAGTCTCATAGAAGAATCCATATCTGTTAAGAGCCAAACATCAATATAGCATAGAAAAACCTCAGGAAAAGTACTCAACGCCTTGAAAAAATGATAATTTCAGAGAATAAGCCTCTTCGAGGGGGCAACCTCCTTTTACCCCACTTAAATTTTCAAGTCCAAGATGATTCAAAATGAAAATGTCTCCTTGGTATATATAGGATACTAGGAGGTTTAATGGCCTAAAGCTGACATAAATAAAATAACATTACTAATCTAAATTACAACTAATGGCCTAAAGCCGACATAAATAAAATAACATTACTAATCTAATATGCCCTAATTAAGTGGTAATGAGCCAATATTAGGGCTTAACATGCCCCTCCCCTTGAGACAAGTGTTGTCCGCAATGCTTGAGTAACTCTGGATGCTTCTGTATAAAAGACTCATCTTCCCAAGTGGAATCTTCAGCTGGTAGTTTCCTCCATTTAATGAGATACTCTGAAATGGATCTATTCCTCAGTTGGCGAATTCTTGTGTCAGTGATGGCTTCATGCTCCAATATCATTTTTCCTTCCTCTTCAAGTTCTAGCAATATAGTTTGAACTGGGATCTTGTCGCCTATAACTTTCTTTAAGCATGAAACATGGAAAACTGGGTGTACTCGTGAAGATGCAGGATCAAGAGTAAAAAAAAACTAGATCAGATCAGGATCAACACACAGTCCAGAGTAATGGAAGAGGCATAGGGGACTTACAGTCAGTAGGATGAGACTAGAGGGATGGATGTCCATTTGGGCATTGACGGAACAAACTCCAATGGACATGGAGAAGGAAGGGATGAAAACATGAATATGGTAGAGACCATTAGAAATTTATAGAAGGATGTCCAAAACCATAAAGCTGATAATTTAAGGCTTATGAGAGCCAAGGAGAAACATGATGACTTCCACATGAAGTTAATGCATAGAATGAACCGAATAGAAAAGAATTTAGATAAGGAGAGTGGGACGAGAAATATGGAAGTCATGGGCCTCCTGATAAGAAAAAAAGAGAAACAAGTGTCAACATACATCATCGTCACTCCCCAAAGAATTCCAATAAGAGGGCACACATCATCTCAAGTCCATCCCCTGTCAGGAAGCATAAGAGTTATTGGGTGGAGGAGCTACGAGGAGAAATAAACAAAATCAAACCTCCTACATTTGATGGTGAGCACAAGAAGGATGAAGAGGGAGAGACATGGTTGATGGGAATTATAAAGTATTTTCAATTGCATACTTATTATTATCATGCAGAAGGTAGAATTGCCATCTATCAACTCAAGGGAAAGGCATTCATGTGGTGGGATCAGCTTGTGCAGGTGCAACACATTAAAGAGAAAAGTGTTACTTGGAGGGAAGTCAAGAAGTATTTTGAAAATAAATACTTGACTAAGAGATACTATGACAATAAAACGAAAAAGTTCTTTGAACTCAATATTGGGTATATGAAAATAGATGAATATGAAAGAAGGTTTGTAGAACTGTTGAAGTATGTCTCTTTCTTCAAGGATGAGACAGTTAATATTTAGAGGTATTTGGGTGGATTGTCATAATTTATTAGTGAAAAAATATAGTATGATGATCCCAATACATTGGAGGAGACCATAAGGTGAGATAACTTCCTATATGATCATCAAAAAGAAAGGCCAACTTTTCAAAAATCTTGGGAAGACAAAAATAAATTCAAGATGGATCAAAGGAAGAAGGAAACTAAGCCACCATTCTTCATAAATAATACTCAGGGACAAACAACTTCTAGAGAACCTAGAATGATTAAGAAAGGGGGACAAAGGCTAAAGAAGCCACCTATTAAATGTAGCCCAGGGATCTATGCAGCCCTTAACAACAAGCAAGCAGATTATCAATCACATATGATTGAAATGGAAGGTATGATCAACAACCAAACCATTGTTATTTTAATTGATCAATATCATGCAATCCTAGACTATCATAACAAGGAATTTACTTGCTTGGATGAGGAAGGGATCCTAATAAAATTGCAAGGAATTCCCAGGGCAGTAAACATCAGAGAAATTTCAACATTGTAGCTAAATAAATGTTATCAAATATTTGCAGCTCATATTGAGGAGACACCTAAAGAAAAGGTGCCAAATTTGGAATATTATGCAGTCCTAAGAGATTTTGAAGATGTGTTCAAGGAGGTACCCAGACTACCCCCAAAAGGGAGATATTGATTTCTAAATTTAGACAAGTTTGTCATTGTCTTTTTGGATGACATTCTTGTATATTCCAAGTCAGAAGAAGAGCATGCGCATCATTTGAAGATGTGTTGCAATTATTAAGGGAGCTTCAGTTGTATGACAAATTGAGCAAGTGCTCATTTTATCAAAATAAAATTCATTATTCAGGACATATCATTTCAATGGATGGGATTGTAGTGGATCCACAGAAGATAGAAGCCATTAGAGAATGGTCAGTGACAAAGAATTTGATATAGGTGAGATCATTCATGGATAGTGGAGGCTACTATAGGATATTTATTGAAAGATTCTCAAAGATTGCACAACCAATCACTTCCTTAAAAAGGAAGGGTGTGAAGTTTTAGTGGACATTGGATTGTGAAAAGAGTTTCCAACACTTGAAAAAATTATTAACAAGTGCTCCAACACTAAGGATTGCAGACCCAAATGAAGACTTCATTGTATGCATGAATGCATGTAAAGAATGACTTGGTGGACTCCTCAGTCAAAATGGATTTTTTATATGTTATGAATCAAAGAAGTTGAATGAGCATGAAAGACACTATGCCACTCTTGATTTGGAGTTGGTAGCCATAGTGCATGCCTTGAGGAAATGGAGACACTTCCTCATGGGGAAAAGGTTTGAGCTAACAACAGACCATAATAGTTTGAAATATTTATTTGATTAGCGAAATCTAGATGCTAGGGAAAGAAGATGTGTAACATCCCCAAAATTAATTTTTTATCAAGTCTAAAAACACTTAGGAATTTATTTCAGTTTTTTATAAGAAATTGGAAAACTATTGTCATTTATGGCAATTTCGAATTTCGAATTTAGTTAATTGTAATTTATTAATTATGACTGTTGGGAAAAGATTTGATTTTCCCAACCAACCCTTTGACTATGACACTTGTAAGAAACAAATATTTTTATAATTATTGTTGAGAGACAAATGGAACAACCAGGTTGAAATCAGCTGACCATGACTCCATAAGTGGGGAACATGTTGGAACTACATCACAGCTGAATGTTACAAGTGGAAAATCAATAATTTGGCCATTGGCAGCCCCTGAAAATTAGGCATTTGTAAAGCTACAAAAATTCCCAAGGGGAAGAGACCTAAGCACAAACGATTTTGGCATATATAACATATGGGAGAAGGGATGAAATTGCCTAGTATGCTAGGGAAAATAATTATCACTTATTGTTATGAACACTATTTTCTGAGTGTGAGGCAAGGATAGGTTTTCCGAAACTGAAGGACTATAGCTAAGGAGGAGTTCTGGAGTTAGCCCTCATGGATTCATGGTCAGACTAGAGGGTGAATGAAGCAAGTAGATTGGTTGTTCTATTCTAAGGTTGGGAGGAACTTGATTGTTCCATTTGTCATTCGAAAACTTGCTCGGATATGTCCATCTACTCTTTTTCTGATCAAATGTTATTTTGATTTAATGGTTAATAGAATACATCTATTTAATTCTAGATGAATTTTTATGTTGATTAAATTATTGATGGAATAAAATAAACTGTAGTATAGCTCTTACAGTTTTATTGTACTCATTGAGAAAAAATTATGGGTGTGTTAATTGTTGATGGGATTGTTTTATATAAGTATATTGGAAGATGCATCTAAGCTAGATGGGATCTGTATTGTGTTAATTATAGCATCACATGCATGTAATTATATGTGTATAAGTATTCAAATTAAATAATATTGTCGATTGAAGAATGCTAAATAAAATTATGGAAGTGAACTTGAAGGCATATATATATATATATATATATATATATATATATATATATATATATATATATATATAATAATAGTTATGAATATCAGACTGTGCAATGTCAAACAAGACTTGGGAGGATTATATATATATGTATAGTTTCCTGTACAGAATTTTAGGACCTCTTAAACACCTAATTTATTCATACAACAAGATGCCAATAATGTAAAAGAAAATGTACAGTTTAGTTATTCCATAGTAAGATATAACAAAAGTTTTCTTTTAAATTTATACAATCCATAGTGCAGAGACTGTTCACACTTAGAAAAAGTATTTGTATGGCCAAGGAGATATATGCACATTCCATTAGCAAGAAAAATAGAAGATCTGTATATCCACAGGAGAGAAGTAAGTAGTTAAAATCATGTCTCATTATAATAGCACAGGAGTAAAAGTATTGTAAATCAAATAACTAAAACTTATTACATATTCTAGAGACGGACCAATACTCAAATGTGTCTTCAACTCTACGCAATACTGCGATTATAACTCTAGATAGCGTAATTTGATTCAATTAGGGTTTCCCCTTCATCTTTTCTTTAAAGATCGAATATATAGATAATCGATTGTTTATTAAAGACTGTTATAAGAAATGTTTTCGACAATAACAAAATTCTAGGGGCAAAACCATATCCTTATAGTAGAACCTAGAGCTAAAATTTGTTTTTTAGAACACTATAGATTGGAACCCAAGTACCTTTCGCACCAGGCATTGTTTTGGAAATCCGAAGACTTCAGATATTAATAGTCCTGCAAGGAAACCAGAAATGTTAATTATTATTAAGATTTGAAGTAAACGAAATTCAAGTGTCGAACATAGAATAATTACGAGGATAAATTATGTACCAAAGAGATATTACAGAGGTAAGTTATAACTTCACTTATCTTTCATTTTGGGCTTGCATTCCTTCTGCATCATCAAAGGAATCACCCACAGAACAAAGGGGGAGAATTGGACCAAGGTTGATCTAATGGGTACCCTTGCAACAGATATGGGTCTCATCATTAGATCACAACAATCAATCCTTAAACCATAAATATCAGAAGGAAATGAAAGAAACATTTTAAAACTAGAATTATCAAGGATGCACAGAATAAAAACATGCTTCATAAAAACTAATACGAATTCAAGTCACTAATGATGCCACGAGATTTTACCCTCATAACTATAATAAAACGTAAGCTACAGGTCGATGATAAAAAGGATAATGAGATTCAACAGGGTTCGGGGTACCTAAAATCTTTATCCATTTTTATTTCCTACAAACGAGGCGAATTTAAATATATCAACTATTGGATTCCTGAACGAAGTGTATGGTTAAATCTTCTAGAAATTATTAAATCTTTGGCATAATAATATCGCATAGTGAAAATATTCACCGTGTGTTTAGGCGCGTACAGGCATGGCTAGGGTAATAAAATAAATTCTGTTCGAACCCAAAAACCCTATACAATGATAAATGGATCCTCACCTCAAACTAAAAGTATGTATTGTGGCTTCCAACCGAAGAATTTCATATTTCTTGCGGTGAGTCAGGGAGTCAATGACATAAGGACTTAACATGACCCAACAATGTAAATAAGGAAAATGAGACCCATATCCATAGAGGTCATAGTAAGAAAATGACAAGTGTAAAGGGTGATTTTGGATCCACGAGGATCAAATCCTGGCCTCGATGAAGAAACCTAATGAAAGTAATTATGTATCATATCGTTACTCTATAGGAGTATTCTTTATTGAAATGCTTAGGGTCACTAAAGTGGATCTACCATCGGATGTGTAGCGATGGGTATGTCGCAAGTAACTCCTTTGTAGATAAGAAAACAAATATTCGGGCTACATATTAGAGAAAATAATGAGTACGTAAATTACGTACTAACAGAACCCGAACACAATCGAGACTACCCTCTGATACAATAACTTCAACCCCAGTGTAAAAAAAATTACAAAATAATGATTGTTGGATAATGAATGACCCCCTAACGAAAGAGTTAATACCCCTTGTTATCATTAAGAATCACCTTCATATTGCATGGAAGGTAAGCCCAATACCCATCAGGTTATATATGAATGTAAGAGTGTTTTCAAGGGTCAAATGGAAAGGGACTCAAAATGATAATGTTCCAACTCAAAAAATAGGGCTAGAATGCACCATCAATCAAGGTCTTGGCTAACTTCAATTAGTAATTTGGGAGTGAGTATGAATAGAGGAAAGACTTGAATAAGAGGAATGTAGTAGCTATTGCAAACATCAGGTATACAAAAGCCTAAGTAAGAAAGTTTCTTAAGGAAAAATCTTCTTGAACTCATAAACCGAGGAAGCTAAATAAACATCATGATAAGATAATTATCAAACATCCACCATAACATCATCACAATCATTCATGTGAATCATCAAAGCATGAACATTTAGCATCAAAACAAAATAAGCTGAAAGAGAAGTTGATTTCTATTAGCCAAAATGTCTTAAGTCCAGTACATAGCTAGATCATAGTCACTTCATCAAAATATTACAGTGTAAGGGAGCCTTGCTCAACCATACAAACCTGCTAAAGCAATTGATCTATTTATTTATAACAAAAGGGAGACAACAATTGGAGGTATGAGCTGGCCTCCTTCCCTTCAAAATCTCTAAAAAATTATTTTATCTAACAACTTATTTAACAACCTATGCTATAAAACAGGAAAATGTTGGTGACTAATCCAACCAAGCTTCAAACTGATTTGATTCTCTTTTGTTGCGCAGATCCTATTTTTCCATGTGTATTTTAGGAGCATGTAGCTGTCCTCATAATGCGAGTTGTTGCTTTTGTAATTTTCTCCATCACCATCCATCCAAAAAGTTGTTGGCCTGATGTTCCTGGATCCTTTGTGTCTGCTGGCTGGACAAGTAAACAAGGTAGCACATTTACGTATCACCACTATACTATGCCAATATGCAGACTCCTGTGTACAGGTTCATTCTCTGCCAGATATTAGGTAGCGCCACTTATGCTGCGTTTGTGTGCAGGTTTAGGTAGCATTGTCAAAAATGCAGCGCCTTCAATATTGAACATGTGCAAAGAAATTGGTGGTATTTCATAATGTCAAACTCATTGTACATAGGTGTCTTGGAAGTACAGTATGTAGTGCATTTTACCACTAAGGGAGTTAGCACTTAGCAAAAAACCCAAAACTATGATAGTTAAACCCTTAGAAGCATGTATAGATTGAAGAGGTAATATTTGAATATCAGTTAACGCTCCCAAAAAGGAACCATCCTCAAAAGTGGGGCTTAGCTTTCACCAACTATTTTTCACCTTGAGACTTAACCTCACACTCTTTCTGGTAGAAAGAGGATATTCATTTGGCACAACAAACTTTTTATTCTTACCATTGACATGATTTTTCAGTGTGGTTATTCTCTCCTTAACTATTAGTTTGTCATTCTCAATGGAAGCTTCAACCAATAACTGTAAATTTCTTTGGGTTGTCTCATCTCGAAAGTGTTGTAGCTCTGCCTTTAGCTTCATGTTCTGAGACTGAAATTCTTTGTTCTACTTGTAAAGATTCTTAAGTTGTCTATGAAGGGTTTGGGCCCTTCTTGCTGCAAACCTTGCCAAGTCAAGGGTGTGACTCTAGCCATCCATAAGCTCTTTCATCTTGCCTTTGTCAGACATGGCTTCCTTTTTCAATTGAGCCACCACCTTTCTTGCATCCCTAAGTTTCCTGATAAGTCTTTTGAAAGTCTGACTGTCGGGAGGAGCAGTGACATGGATAGTCTCAATAGGCTTTTTCTTAGTCTCCTCTTCCACCTGCATGGGAAGTGTCTTGTCTACCTCATCAGGTTTATTGGTGGCTTTGCTTTTACCTTTCTTCCTCTACACGAGTTTCTTCTTTTCTTTCCACGGTATTTTCAAAGTCTTTCATATAGGTTTCATCTTTCCTCTCCAAAGATGTTTTAGTACCTTTACCCTTCCCTCTCTGTACAGGGGATTTTTTTTTCTCTTCCATAGGATTTTTAATGCCTTTACACTTCTTCTTTTGAATAGGGGTTTCTGGTAAAGATTGTTCTTCGAAAACCTCCTTAGGAATTGATGACCTTGTGAAAGTTTTTTTACCCTTGATTTCAACTGCTGGAGGAGAAGAGGAAAAGAGTATCTTATTCCCTTTCTTCAATGTAGCTTTGGTATAAGAACGAACCTCTTCTAACCTTGGTGGAGGAGGTGGTGAAAAATCTCTTTGTGGGGAAGGACATGCTTTCTCCTCAGCTCTTGTGACCTGCTTGCTAACCTCTGAAACATGAACAGGGGCTCTACCCTTTCTCTTCCTACTGGTTCTTGCTTTAGTAGAACTGGTGGGTGATAAAGGACTTTCCTTCTGTGATTGAGGAGTTGATACTAGATCCAACTTGAAATGAGAAATAACAACAAAATGCTCCTATGAAATATCTTTCTTACCCAATTCCTGAGAGAATAGCATTCTAATCAATCCAGAGTGGAAAAGGATAAAATCCACATCCTTATATTTGGCTTGAATCTTATCTGACATTGTACCTATGCTCGTTAATAGGTAATAGGGAATATTCATCTCAACCTTACAAGTAAAATGTATAAAAATCCTTATATGGTACTAGTATAATGTGTTAAATCTCCCTTCACATGTAAAATATCTCTGGATGATCATCAATATTTTTTCAAACTGTTCAATCAATTGACTCCTTGGCATACTTTTAGACAAATCATTGGCTTGATATTCAGGTTTAAAGGTATCTTTAGCATAGGCTAAAGTCAAATACATGGCTTCGAACCACTTTTCACATGAAATGTGGATTCCTGTTGCACCTGAGACAGAGGCTTGAGTCACCTCAAATTACAAATCCCCAAACTTGGCTTTCCTTCCATCAAAATGTAATGAACACTGTTTGGATACCTCTGCATGGCCTCTCTGCATATTCTGGCAGAAAGAGAGGCACCCCACTCTTTGAAACACCTCTCTTTCCATGGGCTTTGTATCAAAAATATGAATGTCCATAGGTTCTATCCTAACCTTCTTGCCACCTTTGTGTGTCTTCCTCAATTGAGGAGTATCCTTGGCTTAGAATATGAGCCTTTAAAGGCTTATGGGATAGTAATAACCATGAAGGATTTAAATCAGGCTTCAAATGTACAAGGCTGACCTTTTAAAACAAAATGGTTCTAGTAAGTCAAGCTTGATTGTGCGAAATACACCCTTAGACATGTACAGGTATTTGAGAGTGTAGACGGTAAGGGGGTAATCCAAAATTGGCCTTTTTCAACTGAGTAAAAATTATTAACTCCAAGATGAAAGGAAGTAGGGGAGGTAGAGAGTGTTTAAGGAGTGTCTTTGGGTAGCACAATGCATATGCAAAGGATAGGCTATTTAAGAGCTTGCAATTTCAATGGCTAAGGCAAAGAATAGTAATCAGACCTAGATATATGCAATAAAGTTTCAATGTCTAAAAAAGATAAAAGACAAGGCTATCATGCAAGGATGAGTCCCTTACAACTGTGCAAGCTCGAAAAACCAAAACCCGAGAGAAAATTTCTTGCGAAAATTAATATGGAGAGGAGGAAACACAGGATACCTGTGGAGTAGACACTTGTTGGAATCTTCAATGAAATGTCAGTATGGAATTGTGAAAACTTCATCCCTCAAATCTACTTCAGACTCAAATTTGATTGCCTTGATGTCGGCTGATCAAAACTTGTGAATTTACGCAATGCATCATTGCAGAGTTTTTCAAAATTATAAACCGTTATGAGGGCTCATAAATGCAAGATATTGAAGGCATCTTTAACCAGCTCCTGGCACTGAAAACAAGGAACATGACACCAGTCATGGTGCTATGGAACTGCATAATGAGTGGGCAATGCTCCAGTTCAAAAAATGATTGGATAGTTAAGCAAGGATAATGAGGCATGCCTATGAGGTCATGAGTGAGGATAAAGGTGTGTCACATTAGTTTAGTCATGGGAGGGATCGACCTAGGGATAAGTCATGATGGGGACCAAAAAATAATCCATGAGATAAAATGGTTCTACGAACAAAAATCAATTTGAGGATCAAACTAGAGCTATGACTCAAAACTCTAATCATATAAGGGGTCCTACCAAAAATAAACTTTAAAGGGACGAAACTTTAAAAAATTTAAAATATAAGGCTTAAAAAGGATAAAAACAAACGAAAATACCCAAGGCAATTTAGTGTGATAACATTGGTTCCACAGGGTATGGGATGCCCCTTGTGGGCTACCAAGAATGAGTAGATTTAGTGCCTTATCCTAAGGCTAGGGGGTTAGTTATTGAAACAAAAATAAAAATAAAATGATATTTACAATGACATGAAGATCCACTCAAGGCTCAAGAAAAGTACTTTTTCAGGAAATTCCCATTGACAGGGCCACAAAAAACCTCTTTATTCTCCATATTTTGCAACTTGAAAGTGTTATTAGAGAATTCCTCAGATATTTTGAAAGGACCGATCTATAAAGCTTCAAAATTACCGTGCTTACCTTTATCTTACCTCGGTGCATCCCACTTGAGAACCAGATCATCCAATTGAAAATCCTCTTTGTTCACCTTTTTGCCGAAAGCCTCCCTGATCTTTAGTTGATGGTCATATGCTTTGTTTACAAGATACTCCCGGGTCTACTGCACTTCAACCATCTACTAAATCCTTTTGATCATATGATCAAGTTCCCCTTGATAATCTTGGAAGAATTTTGCCACATGTAAGGCAAGTTGAGAAGGAAAAATGGCTTCAAATCCCTACACCAGCAGGAAAGGGGAAATTCCTAGGGACATTTTTATAGTGACTCTATAATACCATAGAGAAAATTTGAGTTTTGAGTGCCATGCCTTTTTGTTATCCTCTAAAATATTTTTAATGATATTTATAATGATTTTTTTCGAGGATTTTGCAAGCCAATTTCCCTGAGGATAGTAAGGGGTAGAATGAGTCAAAGTGATCCCAAACTATTCATAGAACTGAATCAATAGTTTAGCCTTGAAATATGTAGCATTATCAGTGACAATTCTGTCAGGACACCCAAAACTTGCCATAATGTCTTCAAGGAAACCAATGATCACTTGGTGGGAAGAATTCCTTATAGGAATAACTTCAATCCATTTAGTAAAGTAATATTTAGCAGTCAAGATCCATCTATGTTGACCACAGGAAGAAAGATGAATTTCCCCGATAGAATCGAGGCCCCACTGCTCGAAGGGTCCTAAAGCTACCATAGGCTTTAATGGCAAAGACTTAAGCTGCTTATTTCCAGAGAACTTCTGACACTTAGCACACGATTTGATCTTAGCACAAACATCAGTGAAAAAACTGGGCCAGAAGTACCTAGCCCCAAGGATCTTGTATGTTTTGGTTCTCCAATAATGATGCCCCCCGCATAAACTGTCGCAGAAATCATAAATAATCTGTTGGGCCTCTTGGGGGTCCAGGCATCTCAAATGCCCTCCTAGTGCATCATTCGAATACAAAAATTGATCAACAAAGCAATATTTTATTGATTTGAGTTTTAAGGCTCACACCTTGTTATTTTCCATACCACTTTGAGGCTGTAAATTTTGCAAAAAAAATATGATGTCCTTGTACCAGCTTTGATTTGCCAATGCAAAGATGATTTGAGAACTTCTATCAGTTATTTCAGCCTACTGATTTTCTGAACATGAGTGGATGAAATTCACCCCCAGTGCTAAGCAATTTGATTGATCGAAGAGATTGGCTAAACCTTGGCCTTTATCCAATTTGGTAGGATTAATATCCAAATCAAATTGAATTAATTTAGCAATCCACTTGCTCCTTTTTCCTTCTATATTAGGAGGAATAAGTATTTCTTTTAGAACAACTGATAGGATATAGGCAGTAACTCTTGAATGCAAGACATAAACTATGAAGTACTTAAGAGCTCTAATCAATGCATAGGCTTTCTTATCCATGATGTCATATTTTAATTCATCGTATCTCAATTCCCTGTTGAAAAACGAAATGGGCTACTCTAAGCCTTCAACGTTCTTCTGGAATAAGACTTCTTCTACTATATCAAAAGAGGAAAAAGAAAAAATACGAAATTCCTTGGAGTAGTCTAGGATGACAAGAACCCAGGATTCAGTTAAAGATTTCTTTATATGATCAAAACTATCACAGGACTCAGTGGTCCATTGGATTTCACTATCCTTCTTGAGAATGGATGTGATATGCTTAACCAACTCAACAAAAGTTGACACACATCTTCTCAAAAAATTAATTTTTCCAAGAAACGATTGAACCTCTTTTTTGGATATAGGAAGTGACAATGTTTGTATAGATTCAACCCTGTTGGAATCAACCCTTACCCCCTTCAGCTGACACAATACGACTGAATAATTTTCCTTCCTTAATGGAAAACAATGATTTTTTTAGATTCAAGGAGAGGCCATATTTTTTGCATTTCAAGAAAAAAATTCTTAAGTGATCACAGTGTTCTTTATTAGACTAAGAGTCCACTGTTGTGTCATCTAAATAGATAACAACAAACTTATCCTTCTCCCCAACGAATGCTATTTTCATAGCTCGTTGAAAATTTGTCCCTGCGCTCATTGAAGAAAAGGGCATCTTAGCATACATAAATGTACCCCAAGGAGTGGTAAAGGCCATCTTCTTCCTATCTTATGGAAAAAAAAGACCTGATTGTATCTAGAAAATCCATCAACCATAGAAATCTTAGCTGCTCCTGTCACCTTCTGTAATATTGTTCCATCTTGGGTAAAGGGTAATTATCATTTTTTGAGCTTCTGTTCAGATTTTAGAAATCAACGCAAAGTCTGATTTCTCCATTCTTTTTTCTTACTGGGACCAAATTGGCCAACCATTCAGAATACCTTAAAGGAATGATAATTTTTGCATCTAAAATCTTTTTTACCTCTTTCTCCATGACCGAAAACAACATAGGATTGATTTGCCTCAACTTTCTACTGAAGGGTTTGGTGTCTTCTTTTAATGGAATTATGTGCTCTATAATGCTTGTGTCATAAGTTTTGAGATCTTCATAATTCCAAGTGAATACATCAGAAAATTGCTTCAATAACTTAGTATATTCTTCCCTCTGCTCTTCTGATAGGTTGTTTGACAATTTGACGTATTTTGAATTATTTTCAGTGCCCAAATTGCACTCATTTATATGAACATCATCAATAGAAACCTCCCCTTTCACTGCCACATCATTCCTGTCAAATAGTCTTTCCAAAGGAACTAGTCCTTTTGGAATATGATTGCTAGGTAGCTGAACAATATGATGATTAGAAATTTTATTCAGGAAAACATTAGCATGAGGAGTAATTTATGAATCATGATCGAGGTCAATGTGTAATGAATAAAAATCATCAACATTCTTGAGAAAATTTTTAAGTTCTAAATCATCTTGGAAGACCTTCCAATATTTTACATTGTCCGGTATAGAACACTTGTTCTTGACTTCTACATCATACTTGATCTTGGGTGGCATAGGAATTCTGAAGTTTCTTACTAATACAACCAAAGAATCAACCATGGTATTCTCCTCTTTAGGAATGAATGATATATTAAAACAAGACAAAAAATTGTCCACCATATCCCACACTTCATTTCTATAAGATATAAGCCTAGGGTGCTTTGTTTGATAAAGATTTTTAATCTGATGGACTATCAATTCAACATCCCCAAATAGTAATAACTCTTCTATCCCCATGTCTTTAGCTGCCCTCAAACCCAAGACAAGAGCCTCATACTCTCCCACATTATTAGTAGTCTCAAATTATAGTTTATATGACAAAGATATAGATTCTTGAGTTGGTGAGACAATGACCACCACAACACCAACACCTTCCTTATAAGAGGCTCCATCGAAGAACATCTTCTGAACAAAAGTGGTTAGAAAAGGCTCCTCAGAAAATGTAATGGATTGTTTTTTTATTTCTAGCAGGGCTCGAAGAGCATCAATGAGAAGCAAAATGATAGATCCAAGATATGTATCAAAAGAAAAAACAGGGTGATTTGTGGGGTTTCTTCATCACTAATGATGTAATCCAATTGATTTTCTTCTATGCTCTCCCCCAAAAATGGGAATAGTAGCATAAGAGAGATCCATCTGCAAGGTCCCCCCAAGTATTTTTATCCAGGATTTTGACAAGAGCATGCCAAACTTGGGGGGAACATCAACAACTACGACATCCATAGGTATAATGTTCATGGGAAAATGAAATAAGGTCACCACCATATCCTTAATGACTCCAAGACACTTGACTTTTCTGGAGTCAAAAGAATATAAGTCATGATAAGTCTTTATGATTTCTAACCCAAGTTCATCCATAACATATTTTGGCATAAGATTGTGGGATGCCCCTGAATCCATGACACAATTGTGTAGAACCTGATCATGTATATTTAGTGAAGTATAGAAAGGTGGGGATGAATCATCTCTATCCTCTATCAAAGGACCTAAAATCAATGTTTTTTTTCCATTTTGTAGATTTATTGAATCAATGGCTTTTGGAGATGATTCAGGCTGTATTATTTTGGATAAATATTTTTTAAATTCCTCATTTTTTATCAATTCAAAAAAAGGTAAAGGGATTTTTATCTTCTGGATCTCATTCTCAAAACTGAATGAAGAAGAAGGTTTGAAGATTTCTTTGGTTTCAGGGAAAGGATTCCTAATCAGAACTTGTGGGCTTTTAGAGTCCTTTTCCTTATTGCTCACTGTCACAGCCTTGGCATGATCTTCTTTTTGGGTAGGCTGATTAGGGGCATCAAATTTTTCTTCATTCATATTAGATCTCAGATTATATCTACGATCATTTTCTGTTGCTTTCTCTCCCTTACTTAACTCATTAATTTGAATATCCATTAAAGATTTATTATAAGAGGATTGAGTCAAGTGTGGGGATGGGGATGTGTCACCTAAGCAATGAATATCGAGATTAGCTTCTACCTCCCCTTCTTCTTCATCAACAACCAAATTATTTTACAAAGGAGATTTTACCCTATGATCATCTCTCTCTTTGTTTTCGGGATCTCTGGGAAATATTTGGGGAGCATTATTTGTTGTCCTGTAGTTACCTCTGTTATTAGTGTTTTGAGCATTTCTATATGTTTGTTTCCCTTCTGAATTCAACTTATCAATCTGAGTGGAAAGAGATTTCACTAATTTTTTCAACTCATCTACTTGACAATAGACAATAGAGGAATCAAAAGTTGAATCTTCATGTTTGTTTTTTCTCCTATCCCTACCAGATTTACCACTGAGTTTAGTTGATGCCACTATATTGGATTCTACCTCTAAGGCATCATCTTGCATATGAAATAAGGAAGGTGACCTTCTTTCTCTCAACACGAGGCAGAACTCGGGGTCAAATGCACTCGCATAAGTAAGTTTTGTAGAGGTTTCATTGGGTTTTATCTCATCTGGGATCTTGTTGTACATTTTGTTAAATCTTTTAGAAAAGTCGAAGACAAATTCTCCCTCTTTCATTTTTAAGGATCTGAATTTTTTGATATAGTAGAAAAAGTCCTTTTTGTTCCCCGATTGCCTCAAGAAGGCTTCATCCAATGATTTAATACCAGTAATGGATCCAGGGGCCATACCCCTAAACCACTTCCCAGCCTCACCAAAAGGGATTTAGATGAAAACACTCATCCATACATCCTAATTTTCAATATTTTGGTTATATTCATAACTATAGAAAGCAACAAGATGTTCCTCAATTGTTATATCTTCTTCTCTCATGAATTGGGGCATGTATTTCAAGTAGTCTCTATGAGGGAGAGCATTCAATGGATGAGGTAAGACTAGAGGAGCATATCTTGTAGCCACTATGGCATCCATCCTATTTGCAGGGTGGTTAACAACTGCCATTTGATTTTCAACTCTTAGTGAACAAGAAGGAAAACGAGACTTGAATATCTATAGATTAGGAGAAGAATGAATGTATGAAAGGGGGGTTTCTACTTTCACAGTGGAGGGATGAGTCTTGGAAGAAGATGGCAAGGTCTGTAAAGGGGATGAAGTTTCCAATTCTTTGGCAGCAAAAGTTTTAACAGAAAGAGGAGTGGCCAAACCTAAAGTGGGGAAATCTTCAAAACTATCAAGACTGAAACACTTTTCAATGTCAGGGGAAGAGAAAATGTCAATGTTTTCTTCTTTCAATTCAGTTTCAAAGGAAGAGTATTCAACAAGAAACTCTTCAAAATCAAGTTTCTTAGATACTTCAACAGAAGGTAAAGAAATCTTACTTGATAAAATAGATGGAGTATGAAGGGTGGAATCAGACAACTCACCAAAAGCACTTGTAACAACAGCAGAATTTTTTTTTAGAGAATCTTTTCCCTTCTTGATTAATTTCTCTGGGTTAGGCTCATATGGAACCAAAGGTGGCTATGGATTTCATCTTATATGTCTGCCTTTAGGTGCCAGAGCCGAAACAATGGAGTCACAAGGTGCAAGTTGCAATCTTCAAGATACTGAGTTCTAATGCACCTTTATAAACAGTAAACTGTCATTTAATCCTAGGGAAAAGTATTCAAATCATTCCCCGGTAGTGGCACCAAGAATGTTATCACTAGGAATCACCTTCATATTTCTTGGAAGGTAAGACCAATACACATCAGGTTATATATGAATGTAAGAGTGTTTTAAAGGGTCAAATGGAAAGGGACTCAAAATGATAATGTTTCAACTCAAAAAACAGGGATAGCATGCACCAACAATCAATGTCTTGGCTAACTTCAATCAGTAATTTGGGAGTGAGTATGAATAGAAGGAAGACTTGAATAAGAGGAATGTAGGGGCTACTGCAAACATCAGGTTTACAAAATCCTAAGGAAGAAATTTTCTTAACGCAAGATCTTCTTGAACTTTGAAACTAAGGAAGATAAATAAACATCATGATAATATAATGATAAAAAATCCACCATAACATCACCACAATCATTCATGTGAATCATTCAAAGAATTAACATTTAGCATCATAAGCAAATAAGCTGAAAGAGAAGTTGATTTCTATTAGCCAAAATGTCTTAAGTCCATTACATAGCTAGATCACAATGACTTCATCGAAATATCACAGTCTAAGGGAGGCTTGCTCAACCATCCGAGCCTTCTAAAGAAATTAATATATCTATTTATGACAAAAGGGAGGCATTAGCTAGAGATACGAGCTGGCCTCTTTCCCTTGAAAATATCTAAACATTTATTTTATCTAACAACTTATTTAACAACCTATGCTATAAAATAGAAAAATGTTGGTGACTAATCCAACCAAGCTTCAAACTTATTTGATTCTCTTTTGCTGCACAACTCCTCTTTTTCCATGTGTCTTTTAGGAGCATGTAGTTGTCCTCATAATGTTAGCTGTTGTTTATGCAATTTTCTCCATCATCATCCCTCCAAAACGTTGTTGGCCTAACCTTCCTAGATCCCTGGTGTCTGTTGGTAGCTTCTTTAGGTAGCATCCTGAGTAGTGTATTTCACAACTGGACAAGTAAAAAAGGTAGTGCATTTATGTAGCATAATTGTGCTATGCCATTATGCAGACTCTGTTCTTTTCCAAATATTAGATAGCCCCTTTATGTAGCGTCACTGTACTGCATCTGTGTATAGGTTCATTCTCTGCCAGATATTAGGTAGCACCACTTATGTTGCATCTGTGTGCAGGTTTAGGTAGCATTGTAAAAAAGACAACGCCTTCAATATTGATCATGTGCAAAGCAATTGGTGGTCTTTCATAATGTCGAACCCATTGTAGTTAGGTGTCTTGGAAGTATAGTAGGTAGTGCATTTTACCACTGACCACTGAGGGAGTTATCACTTAGCAAAAACCAAAAACTCTGATAGTTAATCGCTTAGACGCCTGTATAGATGGCAGAGGTAATACTTGAATATCAATTAGCCCTACCAAAAAGGAACCATCCTAAAAAATGGGGCTTACCTTTCACCAACTATTTTTCCACTTTGACACTTAACCTCACACTCTTTATGGTAGAAAGAGGATCTTCATTTGGCACAACAGACTTCTTATTGTTATCAATGACATGATTTTTCAGTGTGGTTGTGCTCTCCTTAACTATTGGTTTGCCATTTGCATTGGTAGCTTCAACCAATATCTATAAATTGTTTTGGGCTACCTCATCTTGAAAGTGTTGCAGCTCTACGTTTAGCTTCTTGTTTTGATACTGAAAGCCTATGTTCTTCTTGAAAATATTATTTTGCTATCTATGAAGGGCCTCGGCCCTTCTTGCTGCAAACCTTTCCAAGTCAAGGGTGTGACTATAGCCATCCATAGGCTCTGTCATCTTGGATCTGTTGGACATGGCTTCCTTTTTCAATTGAGCCACCTCCTTTCTTGCATCTCGGGCCTCACAATACTTTTGAAGGTCTGACTATCGGGAGGAAGAGTGATATGCACTATCTCAATCACATATTTCTCAGTCTCCTCTTCCACTTGCATGGGAAGTTTCTTGCCTACCTCAACATGTTTCTTAGTGGCTTTGATTTTACCTTTCTTTCTCTACACAGGGGTTTCTTCTTTTCTTTCCATAGGATTTTCAAAGTATTTCAGAGACGTTTCATCATTCCTCTCCAAAGGTGTTTTAGTAACTTTTCCCTTCCCTTTCTATACAGGGGCTTCTTTTTTCTCTTCCACAGGATTTTTAATAGGGTTTTCTGGTAAAGACTTCTCTTTGAAAACATTCTTAGGAATTGATGACCTCGTGAAAGGTCTTTTACCATTGATTTCCACTGCTGGAGGAGACGAGGAGAATAGTAGCTTCTCCCCTTTCTTGGATGTATCTTTGGTAGAATAAGGAACCTCTTCTAACCCTGGTGGAGGAGGTGGTAAAAAATCCCTTTGTGGGGAAGGACAAGCTTCCTCCCCATCTCATGTGACCTACTTGCTGACCTCAAAAACTTGAATAGGGGCTATGCCATTTCTCTTCCTATTGGATCATGCTTTAGTAGAACTGGTGGGTGATAAAAGACTTGCCTTCTATAATTGAGGAGTTCATACTAGATCCAACTTGAAATGAGAAATCGCAACAAAATTCTATCATGAAATCTCTTTCTTACCCAATTCCTAAGAGACTAGCATTCTGATCAATCTAGAGTGTAAAAGGATAGAATCCACATCCTTAGATTTGGCTTGAATCATGTATGACATCTTACCTATGCTCCTTAACTGGTAATAGAGAATATTCATCTCAACCTTACCAATAAAATGTAGAAAAAGCCTTATATGGTATTCATACAATGTGTTAAATCTCCCTTCACATGTAAAATATTTCTATATGATCTTCAATATTATGTCAAATTGTTCAATAAATTGACTCCTTGACATACTTTTAGAAAAAACGTTGCGTTGATATTCATGTTTAAAGATATCTTTAACATAGGATGAACTCAAAGCCATGGCTTTGAACCACTTTTCACCTAAAATGGGGATTCCTATTTTAGCTGAGAGAGAGGCTTCAGTCACCTCAAATTCCAAATCCCCAACCATGTTTTTCCTTCCATCAAAATGTAAGAGAGGCACCCCACTCTTTGAAAGACCGCTCTTGCCATGGGCTATCTATCAAAAAGATGCATGTTATTAGGTTCTGTTCTAACCACCTTGCCACCTTTGTGTGTCTTCCTCGATTGAGGAGTATCCATGGATTAGAATGAGAGCCTTTAAAGGCTTATGGGATAGTAATAACTAGGAAGGATTTAAATTGGGCTTCAAATGTACAAGGTTGACCTTTTAAAATAGAATAGTGCTAGTAATCCAAGCTTGACTGTAGGAAATACACCCTTAGACTTGTACAGGTATTTGAGAGTGTAGACGGTGAGGGGGTAATCCAAAATTTTCCCTTTTCCACTGAGTAAAAGCAATTAACTCCAAGATGAAAGGAAGCAGGGGAGGCATAGAGTGTTTAAGCAGTTCCTCTAGGTATCCTAATGCATACACAGAGGATAGTCTATTTAAGAGCTTGCAATTTCAATGGCTAAGGAAGACAACAGTAATTAGACCTAGATACAGGCAAAGAAGTTTACAGGTCTAAACAAGATAGAAGACAAGGCTATCAGGCAAAGACGAGTCCCTTGAAACTGTGCAAGCTTGGAAAACCAAAACTCGAGCAAAAATTTCTTGTGAAAATTAATATGAAAAGAAGGCAACATAGGATAAATCTGGAGTAGACACCTGTTGGAATCTTCAACAAAATCTCAGGATGAAATTGTGAAAAATTTGGCCCTTGATTCTACTTCAGCCTCAAATTTTGTTGCCTTGTTGTCACTTGATCAGAACATGTGAATCTGGGCAGCGCATCACTATTGAGTTTTTCAAAATTATAAACCATTACTAGAGCTCGTAAATGCAATATATTGAAGGCATCTTTAACCAACTCCTGGCACTAAAAATAAGGAGCATGACATCAGTCATGGAAATCATGACTGGCGGTGGAAGTATGATGAATGATAAAGGTAGTACTGAACTACCTGATGAGTGGGCAATGCTATAATTAAAAGAATATTTGGATAGGTAAGAAAGGACAATGAGGCATGCGTATGAGGTCATGAGTGAGGAGATAGGTGTGTCACATCAATCTAGTCATGGAAGGGATCGACCTAGGGACAAGTCATGAAGGGGACCAAAAAATAAGTCATGAGATAAAATGATTCTAAGACCAAAAATCAATTTGAGGATCAAACTAGAGCTATGACTCAAAACTTTAATCATTTAAGGGGTCCTACCAAACATAAACTTTAAAGGGATGAAACTTTAAAAAAATTTAAATCTAAGGCTTAAAAAATGAAAAAAATAAAATAAAAGACCCAAGGCAATTTAGTGTGATGACACCACTACCAACACCATTGAAAATATTGTCTATATAACTAGATTTCAAAGGGAAATATTTTCATGAGTCAATATTAACGAGAAATAAGGTTCTCAACCAACAACATAAATAAAATAACAGACCATTATAGAAACGATTCAGGATGAGACTAACTCCTGGATAGGTTACAACAGTCCAAGCAACAGGTTCTCAAGAACTTACCCGATGAAAGAGGGACTAGACAGATGCATAACACTTCCTTTCTTGCATGGAGGAGGTAGCCTCCTCGTCATCGGGGTTATGCACAAAACATTTACAGACATTAAAATAGAATTTTTTTCTCCATACCTCACAAAACCTAGGGTAAATATTGCAACAATAAGTCATAGGGAACCCCACCGAATAGATCAATGGTGTTAATGACAAGTTGTAACTCGACCATGTGATTCGATTGAGGTGGTGGGATTACAATGGATACAATAGACGAGCGATGATCCCAAGGGTTTACATTTTAGAATGCCATAAATATTTTAGGCATGGTATAATTTAAACCATGACAGTCGTATCTCTATCCACCTCGCATCAAGTTTATGGTGAATGCAATGTCAGGTTGTTAGGCTTATAGTTCAGTCTTTGTTTCAGTTAGTTAGGGTTTTACTCCTACTGTCAGATCTTTTAACCATTTTGTTGGTAGGGTTAGTTCAAAAGAGAATGTTAAATGAAACGAAGATGAGAAGCCACACCAATTGTTAATTACAATTGTTACAAAGATTTAACGCTTACATTTTGGTGTCGCGATACCATTAACTCGGTTAATGGAAACCTTTCAATTATGACCTATAGTTCAGTCAATAAATTTGGCCTAGGGTTGTTGTATGCATCCTCATGTTACCGTAGTATTCCCTATGTTTTTTTCATTCAAACTGAAAATGCTATGGTGAATACATTATGTATTTGTTTAAGGAACCTCACTAGTTTCCACCTTCCTTAAGAATAGGATTGAGATAGAGTCTTCCTTTTACAATTGATCCAGGAAATGATATGTGCAAATGACAAAAGATAAAAGAAGTAATCAAATCACTCTATTATTATAGTTAACAAATGTTTGGAAGGTATTCAAAGCATTTCAATAATTCGAATGACCCTATTTATTTATTTTTTTAAATTGGTAAATTTCGGGTACATTACAAGATGGTTAGAATTTCTAAGTGAATATGACTTTGATATAAAGCATATCAAGGGGAAAGAGGAAAAAGTGGTCAATGCACTAAGAGGAAGAGTGAATGAATTGTATGCTACAACCATTAGCATGTACCAATCAGGTCTGAAACACAAAATTTTAGAGGCTGGAAATTTAGATTTGCAATACAAGGAATTAGTGGAAAAATTATAGCAAGGTAACTTACAGCAAAAAATTGAACACAAGCTAGATAATGATGAAATTATCATGTACAGGGGAAGAATTTATGTACCAAATTCTCAAGAATTGAAAATTTTTATATTGGGAGAAATGCATAATGTACCTTATGTTAGGCACCCAGGTTATCAGAAAACTATTGCAGCTATCAAAAGCCAATATTATTAGCCAGTCATAAAGAAAGAGGTTCTTGATTTTATTGTCAAATGTTTGGAATGTCAAAAGGTAAAGGTTGAGCATAGACACCCAACTGGTTTGCAACAACCATTACCCATTCCTGAGTGGAAATGAGAAGTTGTAACAATGGATTTCATCACCAAACTTCATAGAACAAAAAAACAACATGATTCTATCATGGTAGTGGTGGATAAGCTTACTAATGTTGCCCATTTTATTCCAATTAAGCTCACTCACAAGGAAATCAACATCGATGATGTTCATATGAAATAAATTATATTACATGGCATACCCAAGACAATTGTTTCTGACAAAGATCCAAAATTTACCTCAAAAAATTGGAAAGGATTATTTAATGGATTTTGAACAAATTTAAATTTTAGTACAACTTATCATTGATAATCAAATGGACAAATAGAGAGGGTGAATCAAGTGATTGAATATATGTTAAGGATGTTTGTGATGGATAAACCATCAAAATGGGAATACTACCTACACTTGGTAGAGTTTTCTTATAATAATGGGTACCAAGCATCTCTAAAGATGAGTCCATTTGAGACACTTTATGGAAGAAAGTGAAACACACCAATAAGATGGGATAACCCAGTAGATAGAGAAGTGGTTGGGTCATATTTTCTCAGGGAAATGGAGGAGAAAGTAATAAAAATAAATCAAAATTTTGAAGGCTACCCAAGACAAGAAGGAAAGCTATTCTCATAAGGGTATAACTCAAAGGGAATTCAAAGTGGGAGACCATGTATTTTTGAAAGTGAAAGCCAACAAAAGTTCCTTGAAGTTGGGAAATTTTTCAAAGTTGGCAGCTCACTATTGTGGGCCATTTGAAATTCTAGAGATGATTGGTGCAATAGCTTATATGATTGCATTGCCTACATCTATGTTTTTTCATAATGTATTCAATGTATCTATGCTCAAGAAATATATGTTGGAAATATGGAAATAGCAGGGATGCAGAATGTAAAGGTTGTCATTGATGGCAATCGTCTATGGCAGAAGAAGCAGAGCAATGTTCAAGCAGAGTGATGAAGGGTAGCCGACCCGACAGGAAAGAGACCGAGAGCCGTCGGATAACAAAAGAAAATAAGTCACAGTCTAATGATTCGAGGATAATAAGCTCAGGAGGAATAGCGTTCTTATACGCGCAAGGAGCACAGGAAAGAGACCGAGAGCCGTCGGATCACACTCAAAAATCCCGACAGCTGTTGGATCGGGAGAAGCTGCAAAAATGGTAAGCGCAAGAGTTGGCATGCAGAAGAAGTGATCTGCGCCATCAGATTGGAAGCGGATACCTGAAAGAACGAGGGCCGTCAGATTAGACAGAAGCTGCGAGGGAGATATACCATCGGGAAAAGCGAAGGTGAAATCCCGACATAATCAGGACCGTCTATTTGGAAGGACGCGTGGCAACGATCGGGTGCCATCAGGAGAAGCT
>JASDQU010101387.1:783960-815852 GCA_032191745.1 Picea mariana
GATTCCCTTATGTATTAAGTTTTAAAAAACTTACAATTAGGAAAGAGCTCACAACACTTGGTGATTCTAGTATTGTTGAACAAATATTGGGTCAACACATGGAAAATCCACTAAGAGAAATGATTACAATCACATTAGAACTTAGAATTTCTTATATTCATGTATTGTTGTGAATGAAAATAATCCTATGGATAGGGATGGTTATTAATAGAGATACAAATATTTCCCTAGAGTAGCTTACAACAACTTCCAAATAACTACAAGTTAGTTATGAGGGACTCACGTGGTTTTCATAGCCAATTAGGGATGAGTCTCATAGGTTGTCTTCACTCCAATTGTTCTTCCTCCTATCTGAAACTCTAGACTTGCACACAATGAAATAAAATCATTCCTCAAACCTTTAGTTGAAACAACAACAAATGTTAAATAAGTACTCTAACTAACTCTTCTCAAGTGAATTAAAACAACAACTAAACAACAAAAAATGATCAAATTCATGGAAATAAATCATAATTTATGGGAGGGAAAGAAGAGAGATATTCATTTTATTGAAATCAACAATGATATATGAAATGCATGCCTAACCTCACCACTGGCATTTCCCATAATTGTTATCTCTATTCCTCGGTCCTTGATCCACTCAGGACTGCTTCAACTCCTACGCTCTTCTCTGTGTAACTTTGATGAAGACCAAGGGGTATTAGCCCTCAAAAGAAGAATGGGATGACCTTATGAAACATTGATTTATCAAGAGATGAGGGTCATAAAAACCACAGGGATATGATGGATTTGAGTACTTGTGCTAGAAGAAACTTGGATATAGTAATAATTCTTGTAATATTATCCTTTCATTAGGCCTCTTTTATACCATTTAAATATGGGTGAGACAATTTTCCATGGGTTTTAGTGAGTTACAAAAGTAGTTTTCCCAAACTCCGCTCAAGATCTTGTAATTTTCATGTTTTTTTTATATTTTTAGTAATTTTTTAATGCACTCACTCCTTTAATCAAGGAAAAATGAATGTACTCACTCTTATAATGAGCATAGGGTATGAGCCGATTGAAAGGAATACTTTTCAAGTAGATTTCTGAGTGGGCCCAAGATGCCAAAGATAAATATAGAAGGGATAAAAGAAAAAGGAATGCATCTAAGCTATGATTGTGGAAAAATATGCTATAATAGATGCCCCCTAATGTGTGAGGTTAAAATGAAAGACGATGCAACAAAACCAAGGCATCAAATGACTCTCTTCCCAAGGTAGGCATACCCATGCTCAAGTGTAGATAAGAATGTCCACCAAATCAATTGCACTATGGATTTAAGAAGTATATATAAAAATCAAATATCATGGCCATGAAAAGATACACTGTGGATCTATGTCATAAACTGATAATAGCTATGAAAAAATACATAATCGATCTGTGTCTTTCAATATATCATGAAGATGACTAGAATCATGAGATGAAAATACTGATCCTCCAAAAGTCCCAATGTCATATGGGTGAGTGGTACCATATTGTGCAATTCAAGAAACAATATGCTACTAAGGTCCAAGGTATTTAATCCAAGCACACCAAAGGTAAGAATCTAGAACATGTAAATAAATGAGTTGATGTCAAACATGGGATAAACTCTTTTATTATTGATCATTGATTCATACCATTAACAAATGTAATACCACCCATTGATAATGATAATGGGAGTCAAGGTACCTATTACATTCTAGCAAGTGAGAATAGATGAGTTGTCATCATTGTAGAATCTATCCATGATGGAAAATTTGTGTATTCCCGCAATCAATAGCGAGAGATCTTACCACTGATCACTACAAGGTCCAAGGTAATATAAAGTCTCTATATCCCTCTCCAAGAGAAAATAAGTCAAATTCTATGGGAATAGATCCATTAAGAGGAAGCCATTAAGGAACCCCCCATCATCCAACACGAGTGGACACAAGGAGAATTATTTGAAGGTATCATATGAAAGATAGAATAACACACCACCAAGTATGTTTCTCACATGCACCAGATGGAACAAAACACAAAACAAACCCTCTAAGAAACAACTAATTATGAAAGTCGTTGAGAGAGGTGAGGATTTCCACCAATGATGAAAATGAAAAAAAGGTAGAGTGTGAATCCTAATATGTGAATAGATATCTTTACATTGAAAACATGGGAAACCACTTGGTCAACAAGCAATTATGAAATGTCACCCATTGATCACAAGATAACATACCAATGATGAAAATAGGCTTCGGGTGTTATCAACTCTAGGTAAAGGAAAAATATATTGATCGTACTAAGAACAAAGTGACAATTGGGAGGGTCGACAGGGATGGTCAAGTAATCTAGGTAATGGCCAAAACAAGATAAAAATTCCCTTGAACATAAGCATGAAACAATGGTGACTTGGGAAACATTTGACACAATGATATAATTATACGAAATAGGAGAGATAAATAGACTCTCCATAGTGACTGGAAGAGTAAATAGTAGGAGGACCAATGAGCTCAAAAATCAAGTTTCATCCTCCTAAGGCCATAATAAAACACAAATTGCTGAGTATACAACTCAATACTTGGTGTTGTGTTCAAGGGACACATGACTCAAGACAACTACCAACAAAACACATATCTTTATTATTTCACCATTTTCTTTTTTTCTAAATCATATTTGATTTTTTTTGTGTATTTTTGATGTTACTAAATAACAGAAAAGAATAAAAGAATGCTAATAAATAGTGGAGGAAACAAGTGTCGTGGGGAAATCAAATTAATACCATGTGCATAGAGAATAACTATGAAAAATGAAGAAATTACATGCAAGATATAAACACTCATATCTTTGTTTCCTCCAAGGATAGGGTTCCGAGGTGTAGAGGAAACAAATGAAAATGCAAGAAACTGAAGAGAATGTATAAGAAATAAGTAACAATTGGAAAACTATAGCATGCATTAGGCTCAAAAGTGCCAGAAGTGGTTTGCAATGCAACAATACAACTTGAAATGTAATGATGGGGTCTCCAAAGGAAGTGGCCAAAAAATAGTCCGAGAAGAAGTCATGAAACTTCAGTACAAATTCATGGTGGGAATAAGAGGGATCTCGAGGCTATGAAAAGCTTCAACGTGGGTGGAAAAATGGAAATAAGGACTCTAACAAGGCCACTTGTGATCTATAGGCTCTACCACATAAATTACAACACGTTTTGAATGGTAATAAAGGCCTTATGTCACAAATCAATGGGGTTGATCCTAAGGATAAAATGGAATAGAAAACGGATAATTCACAATGCAAGGTTGGAAACATAACTTGTATGTCACTATCGAGGCCATTGCCTATCATACTGGATTAATATGGACCAATTTTGTGAAAAACACCATTTAAGTGACCTTAGAACTTTTCCATATTTGAAAATGAAAGTACAATTGAAACAATAATGTTAGGTATCAAATATGACAAAATATCTCATAAGAACGATTAATAATCCTTTTGAACTATACAAGAGGGTAAAACATTGATACATAGGTGAAAAATTAGTTTTTACCAAGTCATTTTGACATTTTAGACAAACGGTTGATTGTAGCTAAAACAACCCATGAAATCTAGGTGGATATTACAAGTGTATCCACTGTTGGAATTTGATTTTGTTAGATCCAGGTAGCTCATTATCCCTTCCTCCTTCATTTCATCCATTTTTTAAATATTTCCTTAAATTTTTTATTAATGGAGACCCCTTTTCTTTAAGGTAGGGTGCAATCACACCTTTCCTTCATGTGAGATACGAGTATCTATCCTTAATCACACTCTTCTTGATGCATTCTTCCCTTGGTTAAGGAAGGTCTTCTCTATGCTCTATCAAACTTGAAGACTTAAGAGATAATGCATTTAGGTCTTCCATCAAACTTTGTAGCAAGCTACTTGTGAAATATGTGATGAGGTATTATTTATCTTGTCGTATACTAGTAACATCATTGGCTCA
The DNA here is from genome assembly GCA_032191745.1 of Picea mariana. Classification (NCBI taxonomy): domain Eukaryota; kingdom Viridiplantae; phylum Streptophyta; class Pinopsida; order Pinales; family Pinaceae; genus Picea; species Picea mariana. Next base: position 787,943 of record JASDQU010101387.1, read on the forward strand.
TCATTCATAATCTTGAGATAAAGGTTAGAATAAAATTTACTCTTGATAAATCCCACACTCTTCACGAAACTGTAAATTCTTCCATATCAAGCTCTAGGAGCTTGCTTCAACATGTACATATCCTTCTTCAACTGGAAGACATGAGTATTTATATCTTTAATAGTCAAATCAATTTTTCTCATTACATTGTACCCATCTAATACACTTTCTCAGCTGCAACACAATCTTCACAAACATGTGCTAGCTCTATGTGCTTTCTACAAGGCATTATCTGTCTCACTGTCTGGGAGTATGTCCTCTACTCTCTCTTCAATTGTTCCTTATGTAATCTCATACTCTGCACCTGCAGCTTCTCTGAGGATGAGAATGAATGCTTCATTCTCACTTTGGTTTCTAAAATATGAGAGTAAATCCTCTTATTCTATCATGGCAATAGTTTTATCTGAAACTAAAAGTGGTTCAATAACTGATACTGAAGCTAGCTCTTCTTCTTTCATGGAGGTGACTTTATCTTTCATTGCATTCATGTCTACATGAACCAACTAATGTAATGCACCAACTTCCACTCAATTTAAAATATGGATATTTATCCTAGTACATATCATACTATATATGAATCATGGTTGTTCTAGTTGTCTGCATAAATATTTTAACTATTTCTTCAATTATTTGAATAAGTGTCTCAGCATAGTCTTCTCCCTCTTGTTGGGAGAATCCTCCAGACACACTTCAGGATTTTATACATCTGCAACATGCTTGATCTGTATAGATCAATCTTGGAAGTCAATACTGACTTCTCTTCTAGTCTCACAGAAGAATCCATATCCTAGTCTTTCTGATTGATTTCCTTCTTTTTACTGAAACAGGGGTATCTTCCCAAGAGATTTCATATCTCCTAGAAGTTTCTGAAGCTACGATATAGTCTTCTCATGGCATTTGTCTCCTAGTCCTAGAAGTTGTCTCTTCATATGATCCTTTCTTGCTCTCAATTTCTTCTAAGTCTACAAGGACTTCATCATCTCTTACAGGGTATACTTGGTGTTAAATACCAAGTCTAAGTATACTGTGAGTTCTTTTCTCTAATGTTCGGTCATCTTTGGAGCCTTCTGCTCCCTATAATTAATATTCATATGAGACACTCTGAATCTCAAATGATAGCATCTTCTTCATTTTCTTTGGTACATGAGTGTATATGGTCATGTACATAGTTTTCTTCATGTCTCATATAATATGTTTCCTTCAACAACCTTCACTATAGCTTTCTCAGGGTTATCACCTATGACCTAAAACAAGGTCAACAAAACAACAAGCAAGATTAATACTCTTTTGATAATAGTAGATAAATGAAAGACACGACTAATCATCACAATATCTCCTTTAGAGATATCACGTGTGGCCTAGTACCTGGAGTAAAGATCAAAAGTAAGAAATGCAATATGAAATGAGGTCAACACTCTTATAGTGTTGTGATCAAACATTCCTCCATGGTAACTTGGAATCAACACAAGAAGTTTTACCTAGAGGAGATGTTAGTTGTATCTATTACATTAAGAATTTATCTCAATATGCCCACATGCTGCCAAGTATAATACTATTCAAAGACTACTACCTCAACTATAGTGTTTTCTTGACACTTGCACGTTTTGAATCTTATCAACTTAATCAATCAAACTTGGAACCTAGAGTTTTCTTCTCAAGAATGAGTGTTCTTCTTTTCTTCGAACTCTCCATTTACTTAAGATGACAAGCGATTTATTCAACTTGTCTTTTGTACTAGGACAATATGCTATCTTGACAGAAGGTTGGGTTAGAGAATAAACTCTATGATCTCAACTTTAATACATCTAATATCTTGACTTTAATTTTGACCAAAGGATAGTATGATGGTCATAGCTTCAACATGCAATCTAGATCAAAATAATGTCATAATAAATACATGCATATCAAAATAATAAAACCTGGGTTACATTATTCCTCTGAATGTGTTGGATCTTGAGATCCTTTGGATGTATGGAAAGAGATCCCTTCTCCTTCAAATAAATTTTAAATCTTAACCATTTAAATATGTGTGAGTACATACCTTTAATCGCATTTGCAAGTAGTGGCACCATATCGTAGCAGTGGTAATGATCACCAACTCTTAAAAATTTCAAGGGTGACTGCAACTAGTAGTACATATGATACTTCAACTAATATTACAACTGCAATTGATAACGCAACTGATTCTAAGACTGAAACTACAACTGCAACTTAGTGTTTTATGAGGAAACCCTAATTTTTCAAACTTCAAATTTTGAAATTCTGATCGAGGGGATAGATGCGATGAGCTGAGGCAAGTAAGATGGTGCAGTTAGATTTCTGAAAATCCAATTTTTTCCCCCTTAAACTTGACCAATGGATTCATAGACTCGTGCTTCTGGTTTTTTGGTACTTTTGGTTTTCTGGTACATCTAGTACTCTGGTACTTCTGGTTTTCTGGTACTTCTCGTACTTTTTGAAAATGAGGGTTTCACTTTCTGGGAGATCTACCGACTGAAACTTTGCGTTGAGGATGCGAAAGTGATCATTGAGGAAGGGTACATTGTTCTAGATGGTTTTGGKGATGAAATTCTTTGTCAATAAAAATTCTTAATTTGCATGTACGACAATAGTGACRTTTTTCTCTTTTTCTTGTGAAGGATGCTCTCTCCAAATTAGCTTTGAAAACATGTTAAGGTTCTAAGCTATTATTGCTTTTCTTTTCAATTTTCTAAATAACCATAGCATATATAGGATCACTAAGAAATACACAATCACAAGAGACATGYCATTTATCTTAGGAAACCCTCATGGGGGAGAAAACCCAACAAAAACTTCCTTAATATAGACAACCAATACAATGCCAAGAGAATAAACCAAACACTACAGAAATTCCTCTCCCAAGAATGCAATTGTCTCTCTTCCTTCTTYTCCAACTGCAGCTCCATACTTGCACTCTGATCATCAAGTGAGTGAGTGAGCAAATGAGGCACTAGCCTCTCTCTCTTATTTATACAATCTCGCAAGCGTTGAACTGGGGTGTCTTTTCACTAGCAGGGCCGACTTCTCATTCTAGGTGGTTATAATGACTTTAATATATTATGGGTGGTTATAACCACTTTAATATATTTTGGGGCCGACTTTTCATTTATCCCATTACAATTAGGGCTTGACCAATACGCAAAATGGGATTTGGTCATTTACAATACCTAACATGATCAATCCGCAAAAGGGGATTGATCTAATGAATAATACATCAATAGTAAATATACTACTCTTTGCAGTTACAATATTTCAATAGAGCGGCCACTACCTCAGAGGGAAGCTAAGACAACCCCATAGTACTCGATGAAGACCCACAGTACTCTAAGGTTGCCCAAGAAGAGGATGTGGACATTGAATTGGAGATGTAGTTGGAGGAGAAGGAGAACACCGCTTATCCTAAGGAATGATAATGGGTCTGATTCTATGCTTTCAGATGTCCTTTTTTTCTAAAGTGCTCGAGTCTTCTGTGCGATGTAGGAGTCAGAGTGACCGGCTAAATTATGAGGGAATTTGAGGACCATTTAGCTAGCTCTAAGCATGTTATAAAGGATTTGAACATTTCCATCTTAGTGAACTAGCCATATAGTTTTGTTCTTTTTGTTGATGGGAAACACCATGAAAGAATTTCCCACATATTTTCTTCCCTTATTATCAAGAAAGTAATGGAAATACAATGATTGTCACCATTTGAATTTTGACGCAATCCTTGTATTTCCATGACTTGCTAGTTGGTAATAAGTGAAGAAAAGATATGGGAATTTTTGGCTGAAGTTTGACCATCCTTTTATTTCCATGACTACTAACTAGCCCATGAATACAGGTCATATGGTTGGAGTTTGGCCACTTCATTACTCCATTGCAGATTATTAGATCTTGAGAGATGGAGAGCTTGAGCAACTCGATACCAAAAAAATTCTCAATTAGGTCTTAAGAGCTTCTTTTGTAGCTATTAGATAAAACAAGGTCCTCATCTAACCATAAAGTATTATGGCTAGAGTCATTAATTAAAAGAGTAGCTTGTTTAGTTGGAGTCCTAGCATTAAATTCTCCTAGGAGGAGGATATTACCTTCATTTTTCAAATTATAAATATCTTGTTTTAAATTATTATAGGGAGAATTTTGTCAATCTTATGAAGTTGAATGTGAGGAGAAATGTTCTTTCTAATATAACAAGCTATGCCTCATATCCCTTTACGGTAATATTTTTTTGTTGACTGTTGAAAGACAAATTCTTCCATGTTAGGTACCTTAGACTCCTCATGGTCCCATGTTTCAGCTATACAAATAATATTAATATCACTAGGGATCGAACTTCATTTTAGGGACCTTAGACTCCTCATGGTCCCAAGTTTCAGCTATATAGATAATATCAATATCACTAGGGATCAAACTTATGATAGGCCTTTTTCACTACCACAATTCCAAAAAATGATCCAATTTAAATTCAAAGGATCCCATATATTATAATCTTAAAGGTTTTAAGAAAATTCCAAGTTAAATTCATAAAGATTATTTTCTAATTATGTTTTATTAATGTAATGGTATTTGAATATTCTTGTGGTTTGGAAAGTTATTTTCTAATTATATTTTATTAATGTAATAGTATTTGGATATTCTTGTGATTTGGAAAGTCAATAAAATATTAAAATTTAATAAAATGTTAAAAGTTATAAAGAAAATTTTAAATCAAATTTAGAAACACTAATATATATATGATGTGTTTATTTACATTATGTTATATTTTGTAATTTAGAAAATAAAATAAAAAAAATTTAAAAAAAATTACATTAAGTTTAAAAATACTACTATTGGTTATGATTTACACTAGCACAACCGACTCATGGCTCACCTGCCTAATAAAAATCCCTCACTTATTTAAAAAAAACTTCCCGAAGTTTCCTAAAAATGATATGAACACATACCTCACTTAATTAAAAAGAACTTGCAGAAGTTGTCGAACAACGTTATGAACACCTTTAACTACACTCTCCATTAATATCCAATCACAATACATTGATTCCTATTAATTTAACTGTAAATATATGATTAGTTCTCTGTATAAGAATGCCAACACAAAGAAGAAACAATAGATAGAACCTGATGGATGAAGACTCCGCTCACCATACTAGCCCTGAATAGAATAGATCGAACCTTGTGGACTAACAGTGAGCTCCCATACTGGCCTTGAACGTAGCCAACATGGATTGCTTGTCAGTTAGACTTGCAGTGATGAGAAGATTTACCATGCATGTAAACCTATCATAATAAAATATCAAAAAATATTTCTTACCCTCTGGATGGTCGTGACTAAGTAAAGTCCAAGACAGAGCACACATAAACAACACGAGAGAAATTAACACACACAAAAATCTGAACAAAATCGACAAAGAAAATGATGATTCCACCGAGGATCAACGCATTTACATAGAAAAGACAATCATGATCAAACTCACGAAATCGCCAAATGGGATAGGAGAGAATCTCAGGGACAAAAATATGAACAAAATAGACAAAGAAAATAACGATTCCAATGAGAATCCATGCATTTACATAAAATTATATAATCTGCAATTGCCAAGGATCCACACATTTACATAAAATTATACAATCTCCAATTGCGAAGCTACCTCTATTCATTTTGAACTGTTGAATGAATACAGAACAACTCCGATTTCTGTAGCACAAACAACCAAGATGGTTGGGATCTGCGAGTATGAAGTGGATGAAGTGGTAGTTGTAGGCATAGGCATAATAGGTAGTTGCATTGCCTACCGAATTGCAAAGAGAGCCAAATTTGTTCTCCTCTTAGACCAATATGATTTTCTGCACCATAGAGGATCTTCTCATGGGTAATCGAGGACCATCAGAGAGATTTACCCATAAGAATACTACAATGCAATGATGGAGGAGGCCTTCAGTCTATGGGAAGAAGCCCAACAAGAAATTGGGTACAGAGTGCACATCAAGACGAAGCAGCTTGACATGGGTTCCATATAGAACAAGAGCCGTGATTGAGCCGACTCCAACACAGAGCGCACATAAACAACATGACAGAGATTACCCCATGCACGCTGAATGTATGGTATGATTTGAGTGCATTCTGGATAATGACAGGTGAATATTAAACATCCGTGGAGGTCGTGGCATGAAACGACCTTTCAGATATAAAAAATGAATGAAAAGTGTTTTTTAATGATATAAACATGGACTGCATATATTTTAATCCTCCTTAATCATTTGAACGTGGAAATTATGTATTTTTACAGTAAATTTATAATGTGATTAAGTAAATGTAAAAAAGTAAACATATTAATAGATGCCTTCATAAATGCAAGGAAGTTATGAACAATAAATCTAACGCATTGATTTTGGAGGATGACTAAGAAAATGCCATCATCTTCAATGCTTAGCCATCAAAGTGTACACCTTTCCTCATAAATGTTATATTTTATAATTTAAAAAATAAAAATAAAAATTATTAAAAAAAAATTACATTGGAAAAATACTATTCGTTATGATATGTTTATTAACATCATATTATTATAGTTTTATATTATAATTTTATATATTTTTAACTTTTACATCAAAATTAAAACATCTTGTTTTGTCCTATAATTTTATATATTTTTAATATCTCTTACATCAAAATTATGTGTAAGAAAAGAAATAAAAAACATTCATATTAAAAATCATTTATAGAAATTCTCTCATAAATTCTTTCATCATTTAGTCTGCCACTCTGACTAGTTCGGGCAGACGAATCAATACTCCGGAACGCAAATAAAGAGAATGGGCTGTGCAATACTCCGGAATTTGAGAAGGCTTATGAGAAGTTGGTAACCTCGGCCAATGGTGGAGATCGAAGGAGAAGCTACGGAAACAAATTTCTCGACTAGTGAACTGCACTTTCAGCTCCAGGTAATGGACAGTAAACTTCCGCGCTAGGCATCTAAGTGTAAATCCAATTCTATTAGAAAAACATGATAATTCTGAATAATATGAATAATATCTATGAAAACAGACAAATATCTATGAAAACAGACAGGATAGACTGTACACTCAATGAAATACACAATCGAATGGAAGCTTACATTACATCTTCGAATGGAAGATCTCTCTAACAACTTCAATGGCATGTTTTACAAACAATAAATGCATCCAAGTAGACCATACATACTATGCAACTTTTCCCTGCCTAGATATAGCTATAACTAATAAAAGGATCTTTGGATCACCTGGAAAAGCATGGCAAGCGCCCAAAGAAAGGCGGCAAGGCAACCGAGACGTCAACCCAACCCGACCATGCAAGAAAATTAACCTCGGTCACTGTTAAGAAGCCGCGCAGCTCTTAAACAGGACAAGCCCTCTGCTACCTCCATGATATTGCTCAAACATCGCGTCTGAACGCTAATACGAGGTAGTTGAACCCCCATCAACCAGCCTTAATAAAACCCAAAAACAAAAGAATGGTCATACCGTTGCATGCAGACCGTGGGCTCACACCAGGTCGCTAAGCCTTCGTCTCTCCACCACCACAGCCATCCGTAGAAAGCAAGGAGATCTCCACCACCACGGCCATCCTTAGAAAGCAAGGAGCAGAGCAGAGAAAGAGTCGGCGTAACAGCCGTTTCTGTGCCCTTAAAGCGGTAGGCGATGGAACCATCGCAGCACTCGGACCTCCACACAAAACCCTAAGTAAAACACAAAATTTTGGAAAGAAGAGTGAGCCGGAGAAGGGTTGGATCCACGCTTTGTGATTTTCATTTGCTCTGGAGTCATCGGGAGGCACATTGGCCACATGTTTCCTACCCAACCTATAACTATTTGATTTGATTTTCCATTTTTTTTTTTATTGATTTTTTTTTTATATTTTATTATAAGAGCGGGTTAATTCCAGAGCAATCTTTCCTCTCTTTTTAGCAGGTTTTCTGGTTGTCAGCTTTTAAATTTTAAGTCAATCTAGAATTCTTTTCTAAGCATTTGGGTTGGTTTAAAATGGGGCAAAACCCATGGGGTAAGGTTCTGAAATGCATGGAACTTTGATCCATGCTAAACTCAGACTACCCTGAAATGATTCAAGCCCGTTTTTTCCGGAAAAGTGGAAATCTGGAGGAAAAATTGCTCCCGAGTTAACCCTCCTTTTATTATATAGTGTTATGTAAATTTTGCAACAAGTACCAATAGATCTACAAATCTAGTGGTTATACCTAGATTATAGAAAAATAATAGAAACTAAGCTTGAAACCCTAAATCTTAGCAGATATACAAATCTATTGGTTTTATTGAGATCACAAAAAAATGATAAAAACAAAAACTACAAACCCTAACTTTAAATGGAAATATTATCTTCATGCCTATGTTATTTATATAGAAAGAAAATAACTGTAGCTAAATATACAGAAATTACAACAACAAATCTACCAAAAAAATGATTAAGTATTCCATTACCCAATATAATTTTTTTACAGCACTATTCAGATCTTACCCAATATAAATCTTTTACAACACCATTCAAATACTTCAACAAAATGGTATCCTTGGCCTCCTCCTTGGGAGGGTTCTTGTTGTTTCGCTAATGTATGGCTTGGCTTGACTCGTCTACTACCTCCATGATATTGCTCAAACATCGCGTCTGAACCCTCATACCAGGTAGTTGAACCCCATCAACCAGCATTGAAGAAAAAAGAAAAACTAAAAAATGGTCGCACCTTTGGATGCAGACCGTGGGATCACACCAGGTCGCTTGCCAGACCGTGGGATCACACCAGGTCGCTAGCCTTCGTCTCTCCACCACCACATCCATCCGTAGAAAGAAGGGAGCTCTCCTCCACCACGGCCATCCGTAGAAAGCAAGGAGAGAGTCGGCCTAGCAGCCGTTTCTGTGCCCTTCCAGCGGTAGGCGATGGAACCGTCGCAGCACTCGGACCTCCACACAAAACCCTAAGTGAAACACAAAATTTTGGAAAGAAGAGTGAGCCAAAGAAGGGTTGGATCCACTTTTTGTGATTTTCAATTGCCGTGGAATCATCGCGAGGTACATTGGCCACAGGTTGCCTACCCAACTCATAATTATTTGATTTGATTTTCCATTTTTATTTTTATTGATTTTATTTTATATTTTATTATAGGAGTGGGTTAATTTGGGAGCAATTTTTTCTCCTTAATTACCTTTATTGTAAGTACTAAGGTTGCCGGAAAACGCTGGGTAAGGTTCTGAAATGCATGGAACTTTGATCCATGTTAAACTTAGACTACCCTCGAAAGGATTCAAGCCGTTTTTTTTCTGAAATCGGTTTTTTTCCTGAAAAGTGGAAATCTTGAGGGAAGATTGCTTCTGAGTTAGCCGACTCCTTTTATTATATAGTGTTGTGTAAATTTTGCAACAAATACTACTAGATCTACAATCTAGTGGCTGTATCTAGATCACAGAAAAAAATAGAAAATAAGCTAGAAACCCTAAGTCTTAACACATATGCAAATCTATTGGTCTCATCTAGATCACAAAAAAATGATAGAAACAAAGCTAGAAATCCTAACTTTAAATGGAAATATTATCTTCATGCTTATGTTATTCATGTGGAAAGAAAATAACTGTAGCTAAATAAAAAGAAATTACAACAACAAATCTACCAAAGAATGATTAAGTATTCCATTACAAAATATAAATATTTTACATCATTGAGATCTTACCGAATATAAATCTTTTACAACACCATTCAGATCCTTCAACAAAATGGTCTCCTTGGCCCCCTCCTTGGGAGGGCCCTTGTTGTTTCTTTACTGTATGGCTTGGCTAGACTCCTCTAGTTTGTGACTCGAAGCTATGGTGAATGTGGCCAAAAATTGTAGCCAAATTTTGCGATCATTATGGATGGATATGAAAAATGGAGGTGACCACTTCAATTTATAAGAAAAATAGTGGTTATTTTTTATATGATCATGGTAATAAAATATTATTATTTGACCATATCAATTTTAACCAATACTTTTAGGGTTTTCTATTTTCTTTAATTTAATTTTTCTTTTCTCCATAGTTTTAAGAGGAAAAAGTCATAAAAGTGTTTTATGATTTTATGAAATGGAAATCACTTTAGGAAAAGTGGTTCATTAACATATAATAGTGGGAAATGATTTAAAAGTGGATCTAAACATATGATATCATACTATAAATGATGTATTTTAGTAAATCTATCTAGCTTTTTGGTCTAGGGAATTAACTTCCTCGTTATAACATATAGTTTTCTTTTTTATTAAAAAATATATACATATAATTGTTTAAATTATATATAATGAAAAATTAATTTTAGACACACACATAATTCTTTTTTATTTGTTAAAGGAAAGGAGGGGCTTCTTCATCATTTTGTCCCCCCTCAACCAAAGCAGAAAATGACACATGGGAAGCGAGACACTAGTTTCTGGAGAATTGTTTACACATTGAGAAGCAAGAAGTGGAGGCTCTTGAGACCGAAGTTACGGTCAAGTGAAGAATTATTCTTGATGAAAAATTATGTAGGATATCCATGGGTGGATGAACCCAATTTAATCCAGCACTCGATACACCAAATTCTTGAGGACATCAGACAACTACTAGTTGATAAAGACTCTAGTGGTTCAAGCATTAGAGAAAAATAAGGAGGAGTGATATGAGATTATCCACATGATAAGAGTCTTTGAGGGTAATTTCAAAGTAATGTATTAGTTAGTATTTAGCATAAAGATCAATGTTTTGAAGGGAGATGAACAGGTTGGAAAAGGAAAATAGGTTGGAGGGTCCACTAACTCAGCAGGAACCCAAGACAGCCCCATAGTACTCAATGGAGACCCACAGTCCTCAAAGGCTACCGAAGAAGAGGATTTGGACATTAAACTGGAGATGTAGTTGGAGGAGAAGAATAACACCCTTTATCTTAAGGAATGATAACGATTATGATTCTATGCTTTCAGATGTCCTTTTTTTCTAAAGTGTTCGAGTCTTCTGTGCGATGTAGGAGTCAGAGTGGCCGACGAAATTACCAGGGAATTTATGGACAATTTAGCTCACTCTCAACACATTATCAAGGATTTAAAGGTTGCTATCTGAGTGAACAAATTGGATAGTTTTGTCCTCGTTGTTGATGGGAAAAACCATGAAAGAATTTCCCATATCTTTTTTTCTGTAATGTTCCTGACCTAGCTAGTCTGGGAAACATTGCTAATGTGTGTGTAGGATCAAAGGTTTACAGCATATAAATGATCATAAAAATAATAAACACAAAAAAGGACTCGAAGTTTGTATTATGATATCTCTGTGGATTACAAAATGGTAGAATGTGGCTGAATAACCTACAATACTTGACTAGATCAACATACAAAGGATCTTAGCCGGAAAATAAGAAACTGCGGCTGAATGAAATAATAACACTCGTATAGATCAAAAGACAAAAGGATCTTAGCCGGAATACAAATAAGCAACTAAAAGATAATACCCAGAATATGGGAGCACTGCGGAATCAATGAAGAATGATGGAAGATCTGGATGATCTTCTCGGTGACTAGGGTGTATCTTTCAACACCGAAATCAACTAACTGGTGTCTTCCTCCTAGAATACATTGAACTATCTCTCCTGACATGCGGCTCTTCTCCTCAATGACAAGTCATATTCTGCATAATGATGAATTAGGTCGCTGACCCTTCCTTTATAGATTTCCAAAACCCTAAATCATGGTGAAACCCTAATTCACTGTTGACTTCTATTTTTAGCTCATAATGACTTAAAAGCATTGTTAACCCTTGTTAGTTGAATGTCACTTTCAGAATATAACACCTGTGACTAGAGTGACCTCTAGTAACCAGGTTTAATCCTCTTTGTGCCTGGCTATAGTCTAATGGGGTGGTTTATACCATTAAGCCTCCTCTTTTGGAGCTCCTATTTGGAAAGGGACATTACAGTCCTCCCTTCCCGAAATTGCTTTTCCTCAAGAAATACCAGTCAAGGGTGCTACAACACCTGCTCGCTCTCCCAAGTAGCATCCTTTAGTGGAATCCATGTCCATCTGATCAAACACTCTCTGATGACCCTGCTCCTTAGTTTCTGCTCCCGGAACTCCAAAACATCCTTCGGAACTAACTCCAACTGTCCCTCCTCATCCAACGGGGGAAGCTCCTCTGATGTGTTAATGAATTGTCCCACTACCTTTTTGAGGCAAGACACATGGAACACGTTATGAATATTGCTCCCCTCTGGAAGCTCTAGATTTTAAGAAACCTCGCCTACTTGGCGCATGATCCTATAAGGACCATAAAATCTGGGCTTGAGCTTCTCAGCTCCACTCTTCTTCAGAGATGCATGTCTGGAGGTTCTCTTTCAACAATTTGAGAATCTCCTAACTCTCTATGATCCAATCCTTAGCCTTGGGAGATCTACTCTCCCTGAAGACCAAGTCTACCAAAGTGGGAGCATCATATCCATACAATGATCGGAAGGGTGTCATACTAATGGACATGTGGAAGGTGGTGTTGTAGCAATGTTCCCCTAAATGTAACCACTTACCCCACGTTCTCTGCAATCCTCCTACATAGTTCCTCAAATACCCTTCAACCCACTTGTTCACAATCTTGTTCTGCCCATCTGTCTGAGGGTGATAGCTGGTGCTAGGTGTCAACTATGTCCCCACCAAGCGAAACAAATCTCTCCAAAATGTCTCTATGAACCCATTATCCCTGTCACTGACAATGTTCTTCGGCAACCCATGAAGTCTGAAGACCTCCCTAAATAAAATCTTGGCTACCTGAACTGCATTGTACTCAGTTGGTATGGTGTAGAAGTGAGCAAACTTGGTCAATCTGTCGACCACTACATATATACAGTCCTTACCCTAGACCTTTGGTAGATCGGTGATGAAGTCCATAGATATACTCTCCCATTTTTTCTTTGGAATGGGGAGTGGCTGAAGTAGCCCCGTTGGAAGAGCATGCTCTGACTTTTTCTGCTGGCAAGTCACACACTCACTGATGTGTCTCATAACGTCTTGGTTGAGGCCCTTCCATGAGAACCTCTCTCTGATCTATCTGTAGGTTTTGAAAAACCCCTAATGGCCTACTAGAGGTGAATCATGAACTGTGGTGACTATTTTCTTCTTAAGGCCTAAATCTGGAACCAAGTAAACTCTATCCTTGTAAAATATGACATCGTCAATGACCCTGTACTGGTCAACCTGTATCTTCCCATCCATCACCTCACAAGAGAACTTGTTCTTGAAATATTCCACTAACAAGTGGGATTTCCAATCTATTGAAATCTCCATCAAAGAACATGCCATAGGTCTCCTTGATAGTGCATCGACCATAATGTTCTTCTTCTCCTTGACATAATTTATGTCAAAGTCTAATGCTTGTACCTTCGTCACCCATTTCTGTTGGCGTTGATTGAGGTCCTTCTTCTCAAGGAAATACTTCAAACTGTTGTGATCGGTCCTGACCACGAATTTGCTGCCCACCAAATATTGTTTGAACTTGGTCAAGGCATGCATGATTGCCAACATTTCCTTGTCATAAATGGAGTACAACCTCTTAGGTTGACTAAGCTTCCATCTCTCGAATACAATGGGGTGTCCTTCCTGCATCAAAACTGCACCGATCCCTTCACCGGATGCGTCACACTCTAGTACAAATGGTAGAGTGAAGCCTGGTAGTGCCAACACTGGACAAGTGCCCATGACTTTCTTCATGTGATCAAAGGATTCCTATGATTTATCAATCCATATGAAGGCCCCATGCTTGGTAAGATCTGTCAGCAGTGCTCCAAGCTGAGAAAAGCCCCGAACAAACTGCCTGTAATAGATGCATAGCCCGAAGAAGCTCCTCAATTCTGTCACATTCTTGGACGTCGACCAATCTAGAATGGCCTTGATCTTCTCTTGGTGCACCTGTACCCCCTGTGCACTGATGATGTGGCCTAAGTAAAGCAACTCTATCATACCAAACTCACACTTGGACTGTTTGTCATATAATGACTGTGTCTCCATGATGTTCAATACCTCATCAAGGTGCCTCATATGCTCTTGCCATGAACGACTATAGATCAAGATGTTGTCGAAGAAAACCAAGACTGATTTCCTAAACTGATCCCTGGATATATGGTTCCATGCAAGACTGGAATGTAGCAGGTGCATTGGTTAGCCCAAATGGCATAAACAGGAACTCGAAGTGTCCAAAATGACATCGAAATGCCATCTTTTCTATGTCCTACTATCGGATGTTGATCTGGTGATATCCAGAGCATAGATCAATTTTTGAGAATAAACCTGCCCCATGTAGTTCATCAATCAACTCATCAATGCATGGGATAGTCTACCGTTTTTTGATGGTTTTCTTGTTCAAGGCTCGGTAATCAATGCACATCCTCATGGTGCCATCCTTCTTCAGAACTAAGACAACTGAAGAAGCAAATGGGCTATTGCTCGGTCTAATGTGTCCCATCGCCAACAATTCCTTGATTGCCTTCTCTATCTCATCCTTGAACTTCCTAGGATGACGATAGGGGGGTGGTGATCATAGGTTTCTCCCCCTCCTCTAACTCAATGGTGTGCTCAAACCCCCTGTCAGGTGGTCTCCCTGGTGGGATTTTCTTAAAGACCTGTTGATGTCGTCCCAATAAATTCTTGATCTCTGTGTGGTATTGTTGTCGATCTTTTGAATCCTTCTGAGTAGTGATCAAGCATTTTGTAGCATATGCTACCTCCCCATGTAGGAATTTCCTCTCCATCCTCTTGGATGAAAATATCCGAGGTGCTTCGGTTGACATACCTCTTAGAACAACTTTCTTCTCATCCTGATCTCTGAATCCCATTTCCAAGGTTTGGTAGTTGGTAGTGATTTTTCCAAGGTAATCATGCACTGAACTCCTAACACCACATCTGTGTTTGATAGGTCAACCACATAAAATTTGTCTTTCACTGTGTAGTTTCCTAACTTCATCTTTAAGTATGGAATTCTATCTAGACACTCCACTATGTGGCCATCTTCTACCGCAACATCAAACCCCTCAAATTCTCTATCTGAAGTGCCCATCTTGATACTAGTGAAGCGTCGATGAAGTTGTTTCATACCTGGGAACACTGGAAAGGGTCGCTATGACTCCTCCCTTTGTTGGTTTCCTCATGTTAGCTTGCTTTGGCGGTTGTGGGACTATTGGAGGATGGGCTCCTGCCAGTGTCGGTGGCCTACAGGTAAGTTGCTCCTCTGCTGGTGATGACTCCTCCTCTGAACTAGTAGATCCACTGTCCTGCTCCTCCTCCTCCTCATTGTCCACGCTATCTACACTATCTCAATATAATGAATCTCTCCCTTGCCCATGCACCTGTGGCCTGGGACACAAGGATCTTTGCAGCTGAAGAAAAGCTTCTTCCTCATAATCTCTCACCTAGTCTCATCATTCAACTTCTCCTTGCCCTTCCATTCTCTATGGAATGGAATCCTGTCTTGATCCCTCTGGGGAAAAAATGGTTTGGAGAAAGTTTTAGTCTTTCTCACTGAGTCTGCCAGATATCGAGTGCGAAGGATGGCATCCTGCAAAGTGGGAGGCCTGTATGCCTTCACCCATCCTCTCAAAGCCTCTGTGATTCCTTCTATGAATAGCATGATCAGCCTGGGTTCTGATATATCTATCACTCCCATGGCTACCTGCTGAAACTTTGTGATGAACACCTATGCTGCGCCAGTTTGTCTCAACTAGGCTAGATCCCTGAAGTGTATCTCTGAATCCTTACTATCAAACCTATCCATGAGCCTATCTGTAAACTCCCTATAGGAGGTGATGCAACTATGACCCAATGTCACCAGTCCATGATACCACCACTTGTGTGCCTCACCCTCCAAGTGTAAGGTCGTGAAACTAATGGCCTCTGTCTCGGTCATCTGGTTGATCTTGTAATACGTGTCTAGCTTCTGTACCCAATCTCTATCAGTTTATTTGGATGATCCATCGAAGGAAGGGATGGTGATTTTCCCAAATTTTCATATGAAATCAAGGTTATGCCCCTACTGCTATTGTGGTCCTCCCGTCTGCGCCTCTCTGGGGTGGTTCCTAAGTCTGAGTCCACAGTACTTGACTAAGGTCATGTCCTAATGGAATTCATGACCCAATGCTACGTACTCCCTCCTATAGTCTGCAATGTCATTGACATGAGTGGGTGGCCTCTTTGCTATTGGTGGCGGTGCTGCTACCGAGGGTGCCCTATGGAAACTGGGAAACAAGGGTTTGGGAATCCTACTCACAGAGGTGTATGTGCAAGATGGTGACTGGGGTTTACTGCCTACTCCCAAGTTCTCCTGTGCTGCATGCGGGACTTGTGTATCTGGGGTGCCCGCTCTAGCTAATCTCTCAACCACCTGTGCCAAGGACTAAGACATGGTCCATTGACTAGATAACATATCGTTGATAACCTACATGAAAGTTGCCTCTGGATTTATGGGGGCCATGCCGCTACCCTCTGGTCGCTCATATCTGTCTCCTAGCATCCTCTCTGCCTCGTGCTCAGCCTCACGCTCTATCCTTCTCTCTTCTTCTCTGTGTGCCTCTTCCTCTTCCTTTGAGCTAGGAGGAAAAGGGGGAAAATCAAGCCTATGCCTTCTTTCTTGATGCTTGTTGTAAGTGACATATTCATGACCTACGTGTTCACGGCCCTCTGGGTCTTCTGCTGCACTAATTGTCTTTAGTCACAGGCTGGTAGGACTAAAGCTATGATACCATTGTAATGTTCTTGACTTGGATAGTCTGGGAAATTCTGGTAATGTGTGTGTAGGATCAAAGGTTTACATCATATAAATGATCATACAAATAATAAACACGACAAAGGACTCCTAGTTTGTATTATGAGATCTCTGTAGATTACAAAATGGATGAATGCAGTTGAATAACTCACAATACTCGACTAGATAAACATACAAAGGATCTTATCTGGAAAATAAGCAACCATGGATCAATAAAATAACAACACTCGGCTAGATCAAAAGACAAAAGGATCTTAGCCAGAATACAAATAAGCAATTAAAAGATAATACCTGGAATATGGGAGCACTACTGAATCAATGAGGAATGATGGAAGACCTGGATGATCATCCCGGTGACTAGGGTGTGTCTTTCAACACCGAAATCAGCTAACTGGTGTCTTCCTCCTAGAATACACTGAACTATCTCTCCTAAGATGCGCCTCTTCTCTTCAATGACAAGTCATAATCATCATAATGAAGAATTAGGTCGCTGAACCTTCCTTTATAGCTTTCCAAAACCCTAAATCATGTTGAAACCCTAAATCACTAATGAAACCCTCATTCACTGTTGACTTCTATTTTTAGTTCACAATGACTTAAAAGCGTTGTTAACCCTTGTTGGCTCAATGCCACTTTCCGAATATAACACCTGTGACTACAATGACCTCTGGTAACCCTGTTTACCCCTCTTTGGCCCTGACTATAGTCTAACGGGGTGGTTTAGACCATTAAGGCTCCTTTTTTGGAGCTCCTATTTGGAAAGGGACATTACATTTTCCCTTATTATCAAGCAAGTAATGGAAATACAATGATTGTCACAATTTGAATTTTTTCACAATCCTTGTATTTCCATGAGTTGTTGGTTGGTAATAAGGGAAGAAAAGATATGGGAAATTATGGTTGGAGTTTGGCCATCCTTGTATTTCCATGACTACTACCTAGCCCATGAATAGAGGTCATTTGGTTGGAGTTTTTCCACTTCATTACTCCATTTCAAATTATTAGGTCTTGAGAGCTGTAGAGCTTGACCAACTTAGTACCAAACAAATTCTCAATCAGGTCTTGATAGATTCTTTTGTAGCTATTAGATAAAACAAGTTCCTCATCTAGCTATAAAGGATTATGGTCGGAGTCATTACCTAAAAGAGTAGCTTGTTTAGTTGCAGTTCTAGTATTAAAGTCTCCTAGCACGCGGATATTACGTTTATTTTTCAAATTATAAATATTTTGTTCTAAATTATTAAAGGGACAATTTTTATCTAGATTATTTTTCTTATAAAAAGTAGAATTAATAGGTGCAAAACAACAAATTGCTATATACATATTCGTCGCATTGGTGTGTGAAGTTTCTACCCAAATGTTTTGATTAAAATGGTCAATCTTATAAAGTTGAATGTGAGGAGAAATTATCTTTCTAATATAACAAGCTATGCCTCATATCCCTTTACGGTAGGACTTTTTTGTTCCATGCCGAAAGAAAAATATGTTCATCTTAGGGAGCTTGGACTCCTCATGCTCCCAAGTTTCAGCTAGACAAATAATATCAATATCACTAGCGATTGAATTTATGATAGGACTTTTTCACCACCACAATTCCAAAAAAGGATCCAAGTTAAATTCAAAGGATCCCATATAATATCATCTTAAAGGTTTTAAGAAAATTCCAAGTTAAGTTCATAAAGATTATTTTCTAATTATATTTTATTAATGTAATGGTATTTGGATATTCTTGTGATTTCGAAGGTTATTTTCCAATTATATTTTATTAATGTAATAGTGTTTGGATATTCTTGTGGTTTGGAAAGTCAATAAAATATTAAAAGTTAATAAAATGTTAAAAGTTATAAAGAAAATTTTAAATCAAATTTAGAAACACTAATATATATATATGATGTGTTTATTTACATTATGTTATATTTTGTAAAAATTTATTTAAAAAAATTACATTAAATTTAAAAATATTATTGGTTGTGATTTACATTATGTTGTAATTTAGAAAAAATTAAATAAAATAAATATTAAAAAAAAAATACATCAAATTTAAAAATACTATTGGTTATGATATGTTTATTAACCTCATGTTATTATAGTTTTATATTATAATTTTATATATTTTTAACAGCTTTTACTATTAGCTTTTTAGCTCGGGAGGTACTCTGCATGTTTTGTCTTGTATGTTGATGTTACCTTAATACTTACACTACCAAACACTTAACTTTATAATAGTTTTTATAAAGTGTTTTTAAAGTGGTTCTTTTATTAAAGTGATTTTTTAATAAAGTGTACCTTCTATTTTTAAAGTGACTTTATTTTTATAAAGCACTTTTGTAATAAAGTGAAATTCACTTTAATTTTAAATGAGACAATTTGGAGGGAATGGATCATGACCCTTGATCTTGAAAAAGGAAATATCTAATCTTGGCCTTTTGATCTACGGTTGGGGAAGGTGAAAAGACACTTTGGGGGGGAAATGCCATTTTCAGATTCTAAAACAATGCATTGGGCAGTGTGCAAGACATGTCGAATGTTGAGAAGACATCGAGAGGACACTTAGAGAGATTTTCAGAGTAAGCTTGAGAGAGGAAACTGAGTAGCTTGAGAGGACTCATTTCCCAAGGAAAAAGAGGGCACAAATCCCAAGGACATTTTCTATGCAAAGTGTTGTTCCATTTTTATGTTGCTGGGTCGTACTATATGGATCCATATAGTCCGTACAACATCAAGAAGGGAACGGTTTTCAAGCCACCTTTTGGCATGAAAACTGAGGTGGATTCTGGGTTTATTCTTGTTGCTACTGGGTCGTACTGTGTAGATCGTACAACACCTTGCTGGGCACATTTTTCGAGGCAAAGAGAGGTATTTTCCTTGGCTAGAAATTGTTAGTTTATTGTTGTAATACACTTTCCTGAAGTTGAATAACAGATCTCTCTCTCTCTCTCTCTCATTGGGTTTCCCCACATTGGGGTTTTTCCTGGAGTTTGCCTAAATTTCTGTGAGTTATGTGTTGCTATCCACTGTGTTATTTCCACAGCTATTTTTCTTAGCAATGTGTATTTCTTCTTATGGTAATTTATGAATGTGGTTTTAAGGCATTTATGAAATTTATGAATATGGTTATCTCTAGGTTCCTAAGTGTATGCAACAAATTTCATTTGCTGATTTTTGTCATTAAAAATCTGCATGGTATCAAAGCTTTATCTATGACAGTGGGCATTGTGATATTCGGAAAAAAGGTGTGATTGTTTTCCTTTAGTTGTGCTAGGGAATATGTTTTCAAGCATTAGATTTGAGGATCAGTTGGATGGCATTTGAAACTACTTACAGTGCAAGGTCCGGTTGATATCCGTTCTCAAGGAGAACAAAATTTATAGCTATGTCAACTCTGTTGTGGTAGCTCCTATAGCAGATCTTATTTCTTTGGAATTGCATGAAACCAAGGAAGCCAAAGCTCATAGGATCATTCTAGATGGGGTGAAGGATAACCTTATCCCACACTTGGCTGAGAAAAATACTGCCAAGGATACGTGGGATGCACTGAAGAACTTGTTTGAGGTGAACAACGAGAACCAAAAGATGTCCTTGAAGGCTAAGTTGCATGATACCAAGATAGGTAAGGAGGAGAGTGTCTCTTCTTATCTTACCTGGGTGGCTCAAGTAAAAGATGAGCTGACAGTTGTTGGAGTGACCACTATGGACTTTGAGTTGGTGAAGATAGCCTTAAATGGCTTCACCAAAGAATGGGAAGTCTTCGTGAAGTGTGTGGTGGGTCATGAGAACCAACCATATTGGAGCAGACTGTGGGATGATTTCACTCAGGAGGAGATTTGAGAAAGATCTCAGAGGAGTAAAGGAAGAAGAAAGGAGGTTCTGGAAGAGACTTAAGAAAAGTCAGATGATATTGTGTTAACTAGTTGGGGCACCTTGCCTCTCATTGTCCTGAGAGGAAGAAGAAGAAGAAGGAACCAGAAGGGCCTGAGACAGCTGCTATAGCAGCCATGGAGGACTTTGCTTCAAATTTCAATAGGGAATTTTTTTTGGTGACCCTTGTTTGCAGTGTTGGAAGTGGAAGATTTAGAGGTGATGTCAGATGGATTGTGTATGGTGGAGCCTTTAGCCACATGACGATAATCTGGTGAGTATTCATAGACTTCACAGAGATTGGTCCTAGCCAACAGGTTGGAAATGAAGGTGGTATGGAGAAAGTTGTACGTGGAGTTGGGAATGTCAGATTCCAACTCGAGTTTCTGGAACTCTTGGATCTTGATGGAGTTCTCTTTATTCCAGGGTTGAGTGTTAACTTGATTTCAGTCTCAGCCTTGGAGGATGTAGGATATTGCGTACTGTTAAAGAGGGAACATGTCTTTATCTATAGAGAGGGAGTGGACCTGATAGAGTTGCAGCTAATAGGTAACATGGTGAATAGGTTGTATATGTTGAGAGGAAAACCTTTGATGTATGACTCAACGTCGGATGAGGAGCATGAGGAGGCTTCTGAGACTGCGGTGGCGCCAAGGTATCAGTCTTACATTTTGAGAGAAGAGAGGGAGTCTCTTATGAGCACTGGAAGAAGGCTCAGCCAGGTTGATCGAACTGATGCTAAAGATGAAGTGAGCTCAGGGTTCTAGGAGGTTCCCAGAAGAAGATATTCTAGTTCGAGTTCTGTGCAGGTGTTGCAGATGGATCCACATTCAAAGGGAGCTTCTATAGAGCACAGTGTGATGGGACCAGATGATGGATATGGAAGCGAGTACATCCCTTGCTAAGAGGGAGTGTTATCGTTTTAGCTTGAGAGGTACTCTGCATGTTTTGTCTTGTACGTGAATGTTACCTTAATATTTACACTACTAGGCGCTTAACTTTGTGATAGTTTTTATAAATTGTTTTCAGTTGTTCTTTTATTAAAGTGAATTTTTAATAAAGTGTACCTTCTATTTTTAAAGTGACTTTATTTTCATGAAGCACTTATATAATAAAGTGGAATTCACTTTAATTTTAAATGAGACATTTTGAAGGGAATGGATCATGACCCTTGATCTTGAAAAAGGAAAGATCTAATCTTGGCCTTTGGATATAGGGTTGGGGAAGGTTAAAAGACACTTTGGGGAGGAAATGACATTTTCAGATTATAAAACAATGCATTGAGTAGTGTGCAACACATGTCGAATGGTGAGACAACATCGAGAGGAGACATAGAGACATTTTCAGAGTAAGCTTGAGAGAGGAAAGTGAGCATCTTGAGAGGGCATATTTCCCAAGGAGAAATAGGGAACAAATCCAAATATCAAGGAGATGCCTACACAAGCCCCAAGGATTTGTACAGTCCGTACAACATCAAGAAGGGCACAATTTTCGAGGCACCTTTTGGCACAGTAATCGAGGCAGATTATGGTTTTATTATTTTTTTTGTTAGGCCGTACTATGCAAGTCATATAGCACCTTTTTGGGCATATTTTTTGAGGCATATATTTGGAGGAGGCCGTACAGTTGTACGAACTTGGGCACATTTTTCAAGGAAAAAAAATTTCAAGTGTTTATTGGTGCTATGAGATATTTTCCTTGGCTGGAAATTGTTAGTTTGTTGCTGTAATACACTTTCTTGAAGCTGAATAATAGATCTCTCTCTCTCTCTCTCTCTCTCGTTGGGTTTTCCACTGTGTTATTTCCACAACTATTTTTCTTAGCAATTTGTATTTCTACTTATGGTAATTTTTAAATGTGGTTTTAAGGCATTTATGAAATTTTTGAAGACAAATATCTCTAGGTTGCTAAGTGTATGGCATAAATTTCATTTGTTGATTTTTCTCATTAAAAATCTACATTTACATCACAATTAAAACATCATGTTTTGTACTATAGCTTTATATATTTTTAACATCCTTTACATCACAATTATGTGTAACAAAAGAAGTAAAAAACATTCATATTAAAAAACATTTATGGAAAAATGGATTTTTACTTGTATTTTTTGTTATGTTAGATAAAGACATCATCTTTTGTATTATAGTTTTGTATTATGATTTTATATATTTTTAACAGCCTTTACATTACAATTATGTATAAGAAAAGAAGAAGTAAAAAACATCATATTAAAAAACATTTATGGAAAAAATGTACTTTTGCATGTATTTTAGGTGCTATTAAATAAATAGTGAAAACTTGAGGTAACTTTTATTTCATTTTCTATTCACGTATAGAAGAATGAGTTTATCAAAATTTATAAATTATGAAAAAAAAATTATCTTGTTTTGATGGATCAACTCATGTCTTGGGTCCTCCTCAAGTAATTATTTTTATATTATTTCCATCATCCCTCGCTTCTATAGAAATCGATTAGACATTTTGGTTGTTCTGGTTCCTTTTTTTTATTATATTGTGCGATGTTATACCATGGTTGTGGATTGTTGTACTGAGGCTTCACAAGATTGAATTATGGTGGCACATTGTTGAACAACGGTCTAACTTTACCTGCCATCATCTCTGCTTACACTCTATAATTTTATGAAGTCCTTTATCTCATCAGTTCCAGTTTTCTACAATCCTTATCATCATGACCCATTGATTTGCAAAAATTGTAGTATGAACGTTTTAGTACCGTCTTATACTTGTGCATCATTGTACAATGATATGGATCATGCCCATGTGTCTTACAAATTTCACACCATGGTCCTCCTTGTGGCAAGGGGTTTAGTGCCCCTGCTGCTAAGTACTGCGCAAAATTTGGACATTCTTTCTTATGATGTCCTTCTATCCTACATAACATAAACCAAATAGCTTCTCTCCTCTTTCCCCTTATTCTTGTTGAATTGAAATGTGAATTTCTTCAAATCCTCTATTACTGGATCTATCTATTGATACTAATTTTCTTCAAGCTGTAGGGATGCTTGCAAGGCCTCTTCCTGAGTTTGGAACTTCTGTTGTCTCAACGGATAATTCAAGTATGGTAATAGTGAGTTCACAAATAAATTCCTATGTTGCATGCCAGTAATAGAATACTTCCACTTTTCTTTCAGGCGTTTGAACCATTGATCAATTTCCTAGACAGACTCATTTAGCTTCTTCCTGATTTCGATCATTTCATTCATGTACTGGTCTTTTGAGCTTGTATTCTGAAACTTATTTACCAATAGCTTTTTCACCTCTGCGATAGTATTTGACTATTAATATCAAGGATCATGTACCAGTCCAGTGCACAGTCTTCGAATGTGATACCTGATTGTGTGAGTTTTGTATCCTTGTCTATGATATGCATTTGTTCCCATATATTTTCATAGATAAACAGATTTTTTTAGCGTCCTCACATGCCTCTCTCTAAAGTTATGGTAGTATAATGGTTGAATCTAATCTTTTCATTTTGATCTATGTCATACTACTACCTCTGCACAGTGTAGATAATTGATTGTTACTTCCTGAACTTGCTCCCCTAGTTGGTTGTCCTTGATTGGAAAACTGACCTTTTGCTCCTCTTCCACTAAAATTTGGTTGTCTAAACTCTTTTTTTTCTTTCATGTGTGTTAATTGCACATGGGGTTGTAGGTTCCACACTGATTGTGATCTGGACAGGAGTTCTGACTTTTTTTCTTGATCGTGGACCTCTTGTTTTCCTTTCATATGGTGCACACATGATTTCCTCAATCTTATACACAACCCATAAATCCTCTACCTATTCTTCATCACTCACAAATCCCTCTCTATCGGCTATGGCCCTCTGTTTATTATTGAAGTTATATTGGTAAGGTCTATCGCTGTGTGTTTTTCTATATTTTTCTATTATCTACTTTATCTAGTCCTATTCCATCATGATTGGGTCCATAGCCTTCTTCTTCTTCCATTTATCCATCTCCATGTACATATCTCAAAATATTTTTAGTGCTTCCCCCCTTCCCCCATGCACGCAGGGAAGTTCAATTGTTTGATTCCATGGTTAGCACACCAATGTCATACAACAAAATATTGATAGAAGTATAAAGTGATATGATATTGATAGAACTATAAGTGATCTAGGTCCCTTCAGAAATTCCTGCTCTACAACAGTGTAGGACTTTGTAGTATCAAATGCAAACTTAGTGATAAACCCAATAATACTGTAATGTACCCCAATTTACCCATAAAAAATATATATTTTTCATTTGGGAAACATTAATTCTCCTTGTCTTTGAATAGTTCACTCAAGCAAGTTTGTAGTTAACGTAGATGGTTAGTTATTGAAGTTATTAAATCCAATTTGTTTATTAGGGACATCTCTCACATATTTAAATAAATTTCCTTTTAAACCATCTTCCATCTTACTAACAATACAATACTCATATATATATATATATATATATATTGCATGTTTAGTACCTTTAGTCCAATACTCAATTTTAAACCCCGACCCCTATGTATGGCACACAATATTGGTCCCTTACCCACGATAAAAAATAACCTTCACAATTGTTGTTGGAAAAAATACCCTATGGACTAGCAAACTAGGGTCAAACTTGCATGCAGATTTTGACCATAAAGAAATTACTTTTTAACCTACCACCCAAAACTTAAACCCCTCTTTCACAGTACATGCATGGAAAGGGACTACTAACCTTCTTACTGGCGTTTGGTGTAGATCCTCTGTTGCACTTTGACCACTTGCTTGCGCTGCTCCTTCCACAGATAACCTACAATCAAGACAAATAACAACTATGCATGCATGCTACTTCTCTACTCAAGGGTTAGAAATTAAGCATAAATTAACCAAACCATAGATAACTCGTGCATTAGGACAGAAAAATTATTCTTTTATTATTTGAAAAATGAATCAACATACAATCAAAGTCGAGACCGGCCACTGCTCCTTAATCCTAATCCTGGGCTCCTCTTCTTCTGTCCTCCAACTGCTTTGCGTTAAATATCCTTTGGCATGAGGAAAGGATAAAGGGTTGGGACAATGGATTACGTAAATGGGTAGAGTTTCTTCGCTATATTTTTTCCTCTCTCAAATGGTACCCCTACACCCTCTTTTTTGGGATAGAAGGAGCTAGGGTTTTGGATGAACCCTCGGCCATGCATGGCCGGGAGTTTCAGTTAACTAACCCATAGATTTTTGTCCCGTCGACAAATTTTCTTTTTTTTGTGATTCTGAAGGTACACGCGGGTTGTAGTGGGCCTGCTAGCATGTACTTTGTAGACACATGCGGGTTGTAGTGAGCCCGCTAGTGTGTACTTTTAAAAATGGAGTTTTTAGAAGAGTTGTTCAGTAGTTTTTGGCAAAGAAGGGATATGAGTTGGCCTGATGCCAAGTAAACATGTGTGGTGCAATTTAGGGTTATAACATATGCCCCCTAATGTGTGAGGTCAGAAGAGCATCTGATGGCCAAAATGCATTACCAATCTTTACTGATGTACCGAACGATTGAGCCCAAGGACCAGGAACCATGAGGTGCCCTCTACAAAATAACAAATGTCTCACCGAGGCGGGCATACCCATGCTCAGGATAAAATAGAATGCATGACTACCGATCAAATACATTGTAGATCCATGTCATATAACTATATAAAGTGTAGCCATGAACAATACATAGGGGATCGACATCTAGAAATAAAAAAGATATACATGCAAAGTATCCATCTTCGCAGAAGCTGATAAGGCCTGATGGTTGGAGATGAGGGCTTCAAAGATCGAGAAACAACTACAAAATCTTCAAAACTTGGG
This sequence comes from Picea mariana, assembly GCA_032191745.1. Lineage (NCBI taxonomy): Eukaryota > Viridiplantae > Streptophyta > Pinopsida > Pinales > Pinaceae > Picea > Picea mariana. The sequence continues at coordinate 814,444 of JASDQU010101387.1, forward strand.
TAGGAGTGTAATATGAGTGTACGACTACACTACCGAGAGGTCTTTGACGAATCGTTGGTTATGGACTTGATAATCTTGATGATCGGACTGAAGGCTTCAGTGATTTCGAACAAGGACTTGATTGGACGTTCAGGATGGCTGGGTACACATACAAGAGACATATTGTAGAGGGGTTGACTCAAGCTTAGTGACAAACTTCCCTTGGACAATAGCACAACAAGTGATGAGACTCAGGCAGCATATATGTTAATCATAAGTCTACGAAGCAGGAGGAAATGCAAACTCTCCATATGTTTAGAAGAATAATCAAACGGTGGAGGACACAACTCTATATAGCAAGAAAAACTTCCTAAGGTCATATGAAATCCCATAGTTTGATGATCAAACGGATAGATGTGCTTTATCCAAGGGCGACTCATTATACTGCCAATAAAGAAAATACTTTTCCCATCCTCTTTTTGGGGTATATTTGATTTTTTTTTGTTCTTCTCGATAAGTTTGGAAAACGAATAAAGGAATATTACGTTACAATGGAGGAACGAGTACTGCAAACATACAAGCTTAAGGCACAAGGACAAGACTATTTTTCTGGTAAAATGATACTCGGGAAAAATCCTCCGATGGCCAAAGGTGTTAAGACACAGATGCAAACTGTCACAAGGCTGGAGGATAAGGTATGCAAATGCGGTTGATAGAACACACAATGGTAACATCCTTTGATGTAAGTTTAATGAGCCCAGAGAAGGTAAGCTCGGTGGTTTTTCATGTTTAGAGAGTCTGAAAAAACATAAAAAGAGACTCTGCTAGGGTACCTTTTTCGACAATAGTTCAGTCGGTTCGATAAAGGGATAAAATAGCACCGATTAGACGTCAATTCAAAACCATTTTAATGAGTGTGACAAGGACAATATCACTCGGCTATTTTTTCACTTTTAAGGAGTCTGAAAAAATATTAACAATGGACTCTGTCAGGAATATTTTTCTAAACCAATTTAACGAGTGTGAAAGAATAAGGTCACTCGACGATCTTTTCAATTTTATGGAATTTGAAAAGAGTTTAAATATGGACTCCGTGGGGGTTTCTTTTTCATGAGTTTAGTCCCTCAGGCCTGAAAAAAGGATAAAATTATACCTGAGAGTACTCTTCTAAAGAACGGAAATTCGATAGAGTATACCTTTGTTCGTACAGTTGACTGTTTGGACCGAAAAAGGGGTAAACTACCGCCGGACAGATGTGACTTCAAATTTTAGTTTAACGAGCGTGAAAGGCCACAAGATTGCTCGTTAATCTTTTCATTTTTAGAGGGTATAAAAAGGGCTTAAAAGGAGACCCGTTTAAGGAACGTTCTTCTGTATCAATTTAACGAGTGTGAAGAAACAAGTTCACTCGGTAATCTTTTCATCTTTAA
>JASDQU010101387.1:882774-894307 GCA_032191745.1 Picea mariana
TTTTTTTTTTCTAATATAATATATAATATAGTATTATTAAATTAAAAAAGACTATTCTATATCATGAAAACCATATTTTTTCTAATATAAAATATAAATATAATATTATTAAATTAAAAAAGACTATTCCATATCCTAAAACATTATTTTTTCTAATATAATATATAAATATGATAATATTAAATTTTTAAATTGCTAGTAAAATTTAAATTTTCTCTATTAATTTTTTTTATGATGAAATTGTTTTTTATAATTTATAAATTTAGAAAATGAAATAAAAGTTACCTCAAATTTTCACTATTTATCCATAAATGTTTTTTAATATGGTGTTTTTTAATGCGTCTTTTTTATAAATGTTTTTTAACATGGATGTTTTTTACTTCTTTTTTACTTCTTTTGTTCCACATAATTATGATGTAAAGGATGTTAAAAATATATAAAACTATAGTATAGAACATGATGTTTGAATTGTGATGTAAAGGTTGTTAAAAATATATATAATTCTAATATAAAACTATAATAACATGATGTTAATTAACATATTATAACCAATAGTATTTTGAAATTTGATGTATTTTTTTTTTTTTATTTAATTTTCTAAATTACAAAATATAACATAATGTAAATAAACACATCATATATATTATATATGAGTGTTTCTAAAATTGATTTAAAAAATTCTTTATAACTTTTAACAATTTAATAATTTTTAATATTTTATTGATTTTCTAAATTACAAGAATATCCAAATACTATTACATTAATAAAATATAATTAGAAAATAACTTTCTAAATCACAATAATATCTAAATACCATTACATTAATAAAATATAATTAGATAATAATGTTTATTAATTTAACTTGGAATTTTCTTAAAACTTTTAAGATGATATTATATGGGATCCTTTGAATTTAATTAGGATTCTTTTTTGGAATTGTGGTGGCGAAAAAGTCCTATGATAAGATGGATCCCTAGTAATATCGATATTATATGTCTAGCTATAACTTGGAGCATGAGGAGTCTAAGGTCCCTAACATGGAAGGATTTGTCTTTAGGCATGGGACAAAAAAATCCTACTGTAAAGGGATATGAGACATAGCTTGTTATATTAGAAAGAACATTTCTCCTCACATTCAACTTCATAAGATTGACCCTCTTAATCAATACATTTGGATAGAAATTTCACACACCAATGCTAAGAATATGTATATAGCAGTTTTTTATTTTGCAATTATTAATTCTACTTTTTATAAGAAAAATAATCTAGATAAAAATTTCCCCTACAAAAATTTAGAACAAGATATTTATAATTTGAAAAATGAAGGTAATATCCTCGTAGGAAACTTTAATGTTGGGACTAAAACTAAAAACACTACTCTTTTAAGTAATGACTCCAACCATAATCCTTTATGGCTAGATAAGGACCTTGTTTTATCTAATAACTAGAAAAGAAGCTCTGAAGACCACGGTGCATCCATTTTTCTGTTTTTGGTTTTTCTTCAATGATGGTTGATGGGGTTAAACTACCTGGTATGAGAGTTCAAACGCGATGTTTGAGCAATATCATGGAGGTAGCAGAGGGATTATCCTATTTAAAAGCTACATAGCTTCTTACCAATGACTGAGGTTAATTTTCTTGCCTGGTCGGGCGGTGGTGACGTGTCAGTTTCTTGGTCGCCTTTTTTGGTGGCCTTCCTTTGGGTGCTTGCCATGCTTTTCCAGGTGATCCAAAGAACCTTTAATTAGTTATAGCTATATCTAGGGACGGAAAAGTTACATATTATGTATGGTCTACTTGGATGCATTTATGGTTTGTAAAACATGCCCTTGAATTTGTTAGATAGATCTTCCATTCAATTATGTAAGTTGTTTGATAGATAGTCCATTCGATTGTGTATTTCATTGAGTGTACAATCTCTATTATTTGTTGTAATATTTATTATTCAAAATTGTCATGTTTTTTAAATTCAATCTGTGGATATTCAGAAGTTTCATGTTTTTTAATAGAATAGGATTTTTATTGAGACCTAGATGCCTAGCGTGGAAGTTTACTGTCCATTACAAGATGATGAAAGTGTAGTTCACTAATCGACGAATTTGTTTCCATAGCTTATCCTTCGGTCTCCACCATTGGCCTCTGGAGGTTACCAACTTCTCATAAACCTTCTCAAATTTGGGATTATTTCACAACCTACTCTCCTTGTTTGCRTTACAGAGTATTGCATAGCTTACTCTCCTTATCTGAGGAAGCTTTGTCCACTAAGTGTCCTACCTTCCATAAGCTTTGTAATAAATTATGTGAACACTCTGATTCAAAGGTGTCCATCCATGTTTGTCTTCTTTATATTGAACATCTTGGGGAGAGMACACCATACCCATGTTCCTCCTAAGAGAAGGTCATACTCTCATAGCACTGGGACCTGGAAAAATCCTCCATCATAAGGAAATACTTGTTTCCTACCTTTAGTTGGTCATTTTCCAAAAGCGCTCGAGTCTTATGCCCAAAGTAGTCAGAGTGGCACACTAAATGATGAGAGAATTCGTGGATGATTTGGCTATCTCTAAGTGAGTTACGAAGGATTCGAACATTGTCGTCTAGTTCACTTGATAGTTTTTTCCTTGTTGTTCATGTGCAATGTGATGAAAGACTTGCCTATATCTTTTCTTCCCTTATTATCAGCTAGCAAGTCATGGAAAGTCATGAAAATACAAGGATTGTGGCAAAATTCAAATTGTGACAATCATTGTATTTCCATTACTTCTTGATAATAAGGGAATAAAAGATGTGAGAAATTATTTCACGACATTGCACATCAAAAATGAGGACAAAACTATCCAAGTAGTTCACTCAGATGGCAGCCTTCAAATCCTTGATAACGTGTTCAAAACCAACTAAATTATCCACAAATTCGCTCATAATTTAGTCAACCACTCTGACTTCTTCTACATCACACAGAAGGCTCAACATCTTTAGACAAATACAAATTCCCTCATAATTTAGACGACCACTTTGACTTCTTCTACATCACACAGAAGACTCGAGTGCTTTAGACAAATGACCAATTAAAGTAGACAACACATATTTCCTTATGGTAGAGGATTTTTTCAAGTTTGTGTGATTGCTTCTATTATTGGCTTCCATTATATCACCACCATCCAAAAAGGTCCCAGTGCTATGAGCTTATTATCCTCTCTTTACAAAATCCGTAGTATTGTTGGAAATTGGTGACAACTATTTCTTCCATGAATAGGATTTCAGATCCTATAATCCAGTGTTGGTTATAACCAATACGACCAAGTTAGCATATGGATGAGATTACATTTAATAATTTGTTTCTAATGTACATTGCTATAAATTGATGTATGCCCGTAGAGGTTGAGGGTGAGTGACATGAGTGTGAACCTGCTCTAATATCCTTGATTCGAATAATAATACAACCAATACCTGTGCTTGGTGGAGATAGCCCAATGTTTGAGTGAACCACGTTAAATCTCTGTGTTTTAATTATGTGCTTGAATTATGATATTTGTGTTTCGACATTTGAAAATTATAACAAGTGGTATCATAGAAGAGTTGGAAGGTGAGTTGGAAGTCCTAAAAATGGGAAATGTTGATAGGGTGTCAAGCAGTGCGGTCTATTTCGAGGGAGCACTGACTTTTATATCAGTGCTTGGCTACCATTGTGAAGGGAGTGTCAACATTGGGCAACAGGTCTAGGGCACCGCCACTCAAAAATAGCGTTGGGATCTTAGAGAGAGCACCGAGAGGGATCTAATGCTCACCTCACCTACCAAAGGGAGTGTTGGCCATAGTAGTGCACTTACGGATTTTTCTTAATGATAATTCAATGCCTGTCCATATACTCCAAATGAGTTGGTGGAAATGTTTTAAAGGTTTTTAAATTTAACTTTTTTACCAATCATTCCTCCACATATTTTTTAAAAGGGATTTGGTTATCATAAGCATTGGTGTTTTTTGAAATTGAGAAGTTCAATGGAAAGAAAAATTTCGAGATCTGGAAGGTTAAGATGTATGATATGCTCATGCAAAAAGCCATGGTGAAGGCCCTTTTGTGAAAATCAAAGCAACCCGTGTCCATAAGAAATGAATACTGAGATGATATGGATGCGAGAGCACCGAGTTCCATACACCTGCGTTCGGCTGATGATGTATTGTTCAACATTGTCTTGGAGAAGAGAACAGTCTCTTTGTGGTCAAAGTTTGAAAGCCTATACATGATGAAATCCTTGACAAACTGGATCTTCTTGAAAAGGAAATTGTATAGTTTGTGCATGAAGGAAGGTATGAAGATAGTTGATCATCTAAATACTTTTAATACTCTCTTAGTTCAGTTGACTAGCATGGGAGTGAAATTTGAATCCGAAGATAAGGCAATTACATTATTGTGTTCTTTGCCTACATCGTGGGATGATTTTGTTACCTCTATTAGTTTCAGTTCAATAGAAAGTATTGAGTTTGATGATATTGTTGGAGCTTTACTGTCTGAGGAAATAAGGAAGAAATGCAATATAGAAACCTCTACATCCGAGGCATTCGTGATTAGAGGTAGATCTAAAGAAAGAGGACATGTTCAAAGGGATTTCTCTGAGTCAAAGTCGAAGGGAAGAAAGAGAAAGAATAAGTGCTCATTTTGTGGCATATCTAGACACCTGAAGAAGGATTGTTGGAAGAGACAACAAGTACCCAAATAAGACCCTTCAAAAGAGATGAAGGAAGAAAACACAACTGAAATGGGTTCCACAACAGGTTCAGGTATGGTTGATGAAGTTTTATCAATTAGTATTGGTTCACTTTATGATCAACAATGGTTATTAGATTCTGTTGTTTCAAATGACATGTGTCTTCATAGACACTGGTTTGTTACTTACCAGTCTATAGATGATGGAGTAGGTTACATGGGAAATGATATTTCATATAAAGTTGTGGGACTTGTTAGCATTTGAATTAAGATGTTTGATGGAACTGTTAAAATGATAACTGATGTAAGACATGTACCTAAACTTAGGAAGAACATAATATCTTTGGGATTCTTAGACATGGGAGGTTACAAGACTATTATTCAAGGTGGAGTTATGAAGGTCTACAAAGGAATTCTACTAGTTATGAAAGAAAAGAAGGTTGGTAACCTATTTCTGTTAGAAGAGAGGACTGAATCAGATCATGTGACAACGATATCTAATAAGGAAAGTGATTATGTCCAATTGTGGCATCAACGGTTGGGTTATATGAGCGAACAAGGTTTAAAGGTATTAACTAGTTGCAAGTTACTTCCTAGTCTAAAGTCTTTAAAGTTAGATTTCTATAAGCACTGTATTTATGGAAAACATAATAGGCAAAACTTTAAAACCAGAAGACATACCAGTAAGGGAATACTTGATTATATCCATTCTCATATTTGGGGGCCATCCCCTACTATTTCATATGAAGGATCATCATAATTTGTAACTTTTATAGATGATTTCTCAAGGAAGGTGTGGATCTATATGTTAAAGAGTAAGGCTGATGTATTTACAGTTTTCAAGCAGTTTAGATATTTAGTGGAAAAGAGCACTGGTAGATCCATTAAATGTTTAAGAACTAATAATGGTGGTGAATTTACGTCAATGGAGTTTGAGAATTATTGCAAGGAATTTGGGATAGATAGGCATAAAACCACTAACTATACTCCTTAGCAAAATGGATTTGTTGAATGCATGAACAAGACTCTTCTAGAAAGATCAAGGAGTATGCTTAATAATGCCAATTTGCAGCAGGAACTATGGGCAAAAGCAATAAATACAACTTGTTATATAATGAATCGATCACCATCAACAGTAATAGAATGCAAAATTTCTGAGGAGGTATGGACAGGTCAACCTTGTAATTATTCTAATGTTAAAATTTATGGTTGTGATGCCTATGCTCTAATTCTGAAACATTAGTGTTCTAAATTAGATCCAAAATAAAAAAGGCTTATCTTTGTTGGATATGGTGATGGTATTGAGGGGTTCAGGTTGTGGGATCCTACTGCCCACAAGATCACCATTAAGATAGATGTAAGATTTGATGAATCATCTGTCATCAAATCAAATGTGGATGTTCCAATGAAACAGGAAGAAGCACCAAAGTATCAGGAAATTCAGTTTGAAACCAATGAAGGTGAACATGAACAAGTTTCATAACATGTTCATGAAGATTCTCCTACAACAGAGGAATACATGGTTGATGATGACAATCAACAGATTGTGGATGAGCCACAAAATTCCCTAAGGAGGCCTACACAGGTCAGAAATCCTTGAAGAAGGTATGATGATGAACCTTCGTGCTATCAGGAAGCTATGAAGGGTTCTAACAATGATAAATGGAAAGAAGTGATGAAGGATTCAATGAAGGAATTAGAGAGGAATGTTACATTGGACCTCGTAGAACTTCCAAGAGACAGAAAAACTGTAGGTTGCAAGTGGTTCTACAGGGTGAAGAAGGGTGTTGATGATAAGGTGGAAAGGTACAAAGCAAGGATGATTGTGAAACGGTATTCTGAGAAAGATGGTATTCACTTTCATCATATTTTTTCACCATTTGTTAAGTCTTTTTCAATTCGAATTGTGTTAGAATTAGTTGCATTGCTTGATTTGGAGTTGGAGCAACTAGATGTTAAGAGTGCTTTCATACATGGAGACTTGGATGAGGAAATTTACATGGAACAACATGAAGGGTTCGTTCATAATCGTAGAAAGAAATTTGTTTGCAGGCTCAAGAAATCATTGTATGATATGAGGCAATTGCCTAGACAATGGTACAAGAAATTTGACTCTTTCATGGTGAGCCAGAATTATACAAGGAGTGAGTATGATCATTGTGTCTACTTTAAAGAATTGAATAATCGTATATTCATTGTATTAGTATTGTATGTTGACGATATCCTTTTAGCAAAAAAAAGCATAAATGAGATCAACAGGTTAAAGGCTTACATGGCTAGGACATTCTATATGAAAGATATAGGAGCAACAAGGTAGATTTTGGGCATGGATATATTCAGAGACAAGAGGAATGGTTATCTTTGGTTGTCACAACAAAAGTGTGTTGAGAAGATACTTTTGAGGTTTGGAATGAACGATGTGAAACCAATTTTAGTCCATTTGGCTTCCCATTTTAAGCTTTCTTCAAGTTTATGTCCTAGTACAAAATAAGGAAAGGAATATATGTCTTGAATACCATATGCTAATGCAGTAGGAAGTTTAATGTATGTGATGGTTAGTACAAGGCGAGATATTTCACATGCAGTTGGGGTTGTTAGTAGGTATATGGAAAATCCAAGTAAAGAGCATTTGGGCAACAATGAAATGAGTGCTTTGGTATCTGAGGGGCACAAGTGATTACTATATCACCTATAATAGTGGTCATGAATTAGTTTGTGGATATGTTGATTCTGATTTTGCGGGTGATTTGGAAAAGAGCAGGTCGATTTTAACGCATGTCTTTACTCTTCCAGGTGGAGCTATTAGTTGGATTTCAAAGGTATATAACATTGTTGCTTTATCCACTATAAAAGCACAATATGTAGTTGCTTCACATGCTTGTGAGTTTGGAAAGATGCAGAACAAAGGAAATATACCTTGTGATAGTCAAAGTGCTATCCACTTGGCTAAGAATCCATCACATCATAGTAAAAAAAGACATATACCTATCAAGTACCATTTTGTAAGACATGTCATTGATGAAGGTCGAGTCTCTCTTGAGAAAGTGAATACAAAGGAGAACTACGCAGACATGTTCAGAAAGAAAGTATTGTTAGAGAAGCTACAATGGTTCTTGGCTTCTCTTGGCTTGTAGAAAAGGTTATGGACAAAGAAAGAGCAAGGTATCAAGTTAATTGTTGTCCAAGTGGAGATTGTTGGAAACTGGTGACAACAAATTCTTCCATTAATAGGATTTCAGATCCTTTAATCCAGTGTTGGTTATAACCAATATGACCAAGTTAGAATATGGATGAGATTACATTTAGTAATCAGTTTCTGATGTACATTTCTATAAATTGATGTATTCCCGTAGAGGCTGAGCGTGAGTGAGATGAGTGTGAGTGTGCTCTAATATCCTTGATTCGAATACTAAGACAATTGATACCTCTTCTTGGTGGATGTAGCCCACTGTTTGGGTGAAACATATTAAATCTCTTTGTTTTAATTCTGTGCTTGAATTATGATATTTGTGTTTCCGCATTTGCAAATTACAACAGGTATGACATGTGGTTGTGCAACACATAAGGTTAGTCTAAGATTAATTTAGGGTTTAGAACTAGTTAGTCTAAGATTAATTTAGGGTTGAGAAATAGTGACTTTACACAATTGAGTACCTTACAACATAATGTAAATCATTACCACTACTGTTTTTAGATTTGATGTAATTTTTTTTGAATAATTTTTTATTTTATTTTCTAAATTGCAAAATATAACATAATGTAAATAAACACATCATATATATTTTAGTGTTTCTAAATTTGATTTAAAATTTTCTTTATAACTTTTAACATTTTATTAAATTTTAATATTTTATTGACTTTCCAAATCACAAGAATATCCAAATACTATTACATTAATAAAATATAATTAGAAAATAACTTCTCAAATCACAATATCCAATTACCATTACATTAATAAAATATAATTAGAAAATAATATTTATGAATTTAACTTGGAATTTTCTTAAAACCATTAAGATGATATTATAAGGGATCCTTTGAATGTAACTTGGATCCATTTTTGGAATTGTGGTGGAGAAAAAGTCCTATGATAAGTTGCATCCCTAGTGATATCGATATTATCTGTCTAGCTGAAAATTGGGAGCATGATGAGTCTAATGTCCCTAACATGGAAGGATTTTTCTTTCGGCATGGAATAAAAGAGTCCTACTGTAAAGGGATATGAGGCATCGTTTATCATATTAGAAATAAAATTTCTCCTCACATTCAACTTCATAAGATTGATCATCTTAATCAATACATTTGGATAGAAATTTCACACACCAATGCTACCAATATGTATATAGCAATTTGTTATTTTCCACCTATTAATTCTACTTTTCATAAGAAAAATAATCTAGATAAAAATTGTCCCTATAATAATTTAGAACAACATATTTATAATTTTAAAAATGAATGTAATATCCTCCTGCTATGAGACGTTAATGCTAGGACTGTAACTAAACAAGCTACTCTTTTAAGTATTTACTCTAGCCATAATCCTTTATGGCTAGATGAGGATCTTGTTTTATCTAATAGCTACAAAAGAATCTCTGAAGACCTAATTGAGAATTTGTTTGGTACTAAGTTGGTCAAGCACTTCAACTCTCAAGACCTAATAATTTGAAATGGAGTAATGAAGTGGTCTAACTCCAATGAGATGACTTGTATTCGTGGGATAGGTAGTAGTCATCGAAATACAAGGATGGCCAAACTCCAACAAGAATTTCCCATATCATTTCTTCCCTTATTACCAACCAGCAAGTCATGGAAATACGAGGATTGTGGAAAAATTCAAATTGTGACAATCATTGTACTTTCATTATTTGCTTGATAATAAGGGAAGAAAAGTTATGGGAAATTATTTCATGGTGTTTCTCATCAACAATGAGGAAAAAACTATCCAATTGGTTCACTCTCATGGCAATGTTCAAATCCTTGATAACATGCTAAGAGAGAGATAAATTATCCACAAATTCCCTCATAGTTTAGTCAGCCACTCTATCTCCTACATCGCATAGAAGACTTGAGTGCTTTAGAAAAAAAGGACATCTGAAAGCATAGAATCAGACTCGTTATCATTCCTTAAGATAATGGGTGTTCTCCTTCTCCTCCAACTACATCTCCAGTTCAATGTCCACATCCTCTTCTTGGGCAACCTTAGAGGACCGTGGGTCTCCATTGAGTACTATGGGGTTGTCTTAGGTTCTCACTGAGTTAGTGGACCCTCCAACCTATCTTTCTTTTCCAACCTGCTCATCTACCTTCGAAACCCTAATCTTTATGCTAAGGACTAACTCATACATTACTTTGAAATTAACTTCAAATATTCTTATCATGTGGATAATCTCATATCACTCCTCCTTATTTTTCTCCAAGGCTTGAACTACTAGAGTCTTTATCAACTAGTAGCTCTCTGATGTCCTCAAGAATTTGGTATCTCAAGTGTTTGATTAAATTGGGTCCATCCACCCATGGATATCCTACATAATTTTTCATCAAGAATAATTATTCACTTGACCCTAACTTCTTCCTCAGAGCCTCCACTTCTTCATTCTCAACCTCTAAACAATTCTCCAGAAACTAGTGTCTCACTTCCCATGTGCCATTTTCTGCTTTGGTCGAGGAGGGACAAAATGATGAAGAAGCCCCTCCTTTCATTTAACAAATAAAAATAATTATGTGTGTATAAAATTAATTTTCCATTATATATAATTTAAACAATTATATGCATATATTTTTTAAAAATAAAAAAAAACTATATGTTATAACCCCAAAGTTAATTGCCTAGACCAAAAAGCTAGATAGATTTACTAAATTACATCATTTATAGTATGATATCATATGTTTAAATCTACTTTTACATCATTTTGGACACTATTATAAGTTAATGAACCACTTTTCATAAAGTTATTTCCATTTCATAAAACCCTAAAAATATTGGTTAAAATTGATATGGTCAAATAATAATATTTTGTTACCATGACCATATCAAAGATAACCACTATTTTCTTGGTTTCCTCCATTTCCCATATCCATCTATAATGCTCACAAAATTTGGCTACAACTTTTGGCCACATTCACCATCCCTTTGAGTCACAAAGGAGAGGAGTCAAACCAATCCATACACTATAGAAACAACAAGAACTCTCCCAAGGAGGAGGCCAAAAAGACCATTTTGTTCAAGGATCTTAATGGTGTTGTAAAAGATTTATATTGGGTAAGATCTGAATGGTGTTGTAAAAGATTTACACTAGGTAATGGAATACTTAATTATTCTTTGGTAGATTTGTGGTTGTAATTTCTTTTTATTTAGCTAAAGTTATTTTATTTCCATATGAATAACATAAGCATGAAGACAATATTTCCATTTAAAGTTAGGGTTTCTATTTTTGTTTCTATCATTTTTTTGTGATCTAGATAAGACTCATAAATTTGCTTAGTCTTAGGGTTTCTAGCTTAGTTTTTATTATAGATACAACCACTAGATTTGTAGATCTACTAGTACTTGTTGCAAAATTTACACAACACTATATAATAAAAGGAGTGGGCTAACTGGGGAGCAATCTTCCCTCCCTATTTCCACTTTTCAGGGCAGATAGTTTGAGTTTAGTATCCATCAAAGTTCCATGCATTTCGTAACTTTATCCTAGGGGTTTTGCCCCATTTTAAACCAACCCACATGCTCAGAAAATAATTCTAGATTGGCTTGAAATTTAAAAGTTGACAGCCAGAAGGACTGTCTGAAAGTTAACTAGAGATGGAAGAGTACTCCCGAATTAACCCACTCCT
>JASDQU010101387.1:896570-960225 GCA_032191745.1 Picea mariana
TGGTAGAAACCATGGCTCTGACCAGCATAAGGATTTTGCATCTGTGGAGACATTATTGGTTGATTTCCCATAAAGGACATAGGGTGTTGGGCATGCATCGTGTTGGAAGGAATTTAGGAAGGATTACCCCAAGTCGGTCCTGATGGGAGAGGCATAGTAGTCTATCCAGGGTTCCATTGACTGTGGAAAGAATTACCCCAGAACGACATTCTAGAGGAGGGAACGGATCCTTGTCCTGACTTCCAAGGTCCTGCTATATGTTCCCCTGGCGTAGGAGTAGACTATCCAAAAATTGGATTGCCCCCAGATGGGAAAGTGGTGGATGAGAGATTGTTGTTACCAAATGTCTCGTTCCAAACAAATGGTGTCGAACCTACCAGCATACTGTGTGCAGGTGTTCCTTGACTCCCTTCTCTAAATAAAATAGTGTGTGCAGGCTGCCCAGCGGACTATTGATGTGGACCACCAAGCGAAGGGGACGAAGGATGGATATGACCACATGTGTAAGGAAAAGCATTGAAAGGGATAGGAGTACCCCCAAGTTGACCTTGCAGGGGAGCATTAGAGCTCCTTGCCCCCGGACCCATAGTTTGTAAAGTGGAGTAAGTGAGTGCAGGACTTGTACCCGAACTAGGCATACCGTATGAGAATGGAGGGCCTGTCGTACTATGTGTGAAGGGGGTTGTAGCCGCCGCCATAGACGGGCTTGGTCCACTGTGCGACATAGTTGCAGCCAAGACCATGGTGGCTCAGACCGACGACGGTAAGTTAGGGGAGGATTCTCTCATGGTAGCAACTGTGGTGGGAATGGAAGAATTCCCAGAAGAAGTAACAACGTTTGTTTCCATAGCTGTGTGAGGCACTGACAGGCGTTCATAAAATTGGATTGGTACAATAACTTGTGGCCCGGTATCAGTGGTTGGGGTTTCAACTAAGCCAAGAGTGGTAGTTGATTCCTCTGGGAGTTGTTCGGGAACAAAGGTTTGTAACCCAGTCACTTTGAAAGACCCTTGTTGGTCTAGCTTCCACCTTAATGGTGGCGGGGTGGCTCCAGTGTAACCGACGACAGGCCCAGAAGCCTTCGTGACTAGCGGAGCTCGGGATCCTCTACTGTGTGAGAAGATCCAAGACATGCTAAGGTATTCTACACATTCAAAAGTAACACACACTAAAAATAATCTCCTAAGAGATAAGACAAGCAATCACTAAACTATTTGGAAGAACAGTTACAACAACCAACACTAGAGCAACTTACCGGTGCAAGTGCAACTCGAACATGGAAGCACCCTCCAGGTATACTTTGTAAAGAATGGCTCGATGTCTATCCTAGGTACCACGATATACCCCCGCAGTCACCTATGTATGTCCCTAAAAATATTGGCAACTAGGTTGTCAGCACGTGGATAGTCACCAGGCGCGTACAAACAAAAGTCAGGTAGACCTCAATGAGAAGGGTATCAAGCCCGAAACCTGTCAAGGGTATTGAGAGAAAATGGTCTAGGAGACAATTGAGGACCTCAAATGGATTCGAGACCCACGAAGCCCCGTGGAAAATGAAAACGATGGAATCTCAAAACAAGCCCTCGATATGTGTTCTCCACTACGATTGGTCTGGCTTTGGAGGGGTTATCTCCACTACCTTTCCGCACGGGACCTTGTGTTTATCCCCTGTGTTAGAGGGGGGTCCCGAATAACTTCCATGAAACTGGACTTAGACACTCCCTATCGCAGACTCCAATGTTTGGTTTTGAATGGCCTTAGAGAGTTTCCTCTCCAACCTAATCCAAGGCCCTAGTCCTGAACTAGTTTGTGAACCCTACAAACAAAAAGTCTAGTAGATTTTAAATTAGCGTTGCTTTTATGTTTTTTTATTACGTCAATGGGTACGAGAGTGAAACTGACGATGTGTAAATACGAAATAAAAAATGAATGAAAAAAGATGGAAACAAAAGACTTATACTAAATGCAAAATTTCAACAACTTTTCACAAAGAAAGACTTCTTTTTCTTTTCAATTTTTCTAATATTTTATACAACAAACATAAAGGAATTTCACTCGACTACGAGCTAATTATGCGCTAAATGCACTTCAAAAAATTATGAAATAAAATACTTCTCTCTAGCTAATGATGCAGAAACACACTCTTCAAACAAAGAAGAAAATCAAAATAGAGATTTTTTTTATTCAGTGCTAGTAAAGAAACAAAGGGAAAATACTGAAAAGCAAAAAACCAAGAAAAACAAATTCTGGCTTAAAGCACAGATCGCAAAGAATAAGTGTAAAGACACACTATGGCAATCAAGAAAACAAAGACTCTTACGCTTGTCTAAAAACTATAATATATATATATATATATATATATATATATATATTGTCAACTATCAACTGAGAAAAAGAAGGCTAAGGGTAAGATGACCTAACCTACTCATTGTTCAACCCTAGAATCAAACACCTGAGAGGAATAATTCTCATCAAAGGAGGGGATGAATGCCCCACCCTGATTAAAAAGTAGTCTGTCAAGCACGCTACTGTCACTAAAATAGAACGCGTGGAAACACGTGTTGAGCTGAAATAGGAAGCGTGTACACGTGGGCTAACCTTGTACAGGCTGCGTGTATATATAATTCTAAGACAAAAAATGAAAACATGCAGTCCAGACCAGGAAGAGGCCTCTGGTATTGATAACCAGGGTCCCTTGAAGACTTGGATGCCTTTTCTAACAGAAAATAAAAAATAATGCAAGGAATAACAAAGCAAAAAAAAAAATCTGAGATAGGACTGTGAACTAGCAAGACTCAGGCAGGATTCCAGAAAACCTCCTGAGAATGTACAATTCTGACAGGGAAGAGGTGGACTGCCTCTAAAGTTCTCTTACCTCCTACATGCTAATGTTATCCCTACAGCTAGTGTTCACACGCGGGCTGTAAGAGGATAGGGAACGGGTACATGTGTGCAGGGATTCTGTAGGCCGCGTGTACCTCTATGTGTCCCGATAACTACCATCAAGAAAAAGTCAGGGAAAACTGGTATGAAGAACAAGGCTCCCTGCTAGCTCAGACCTAATAGAAAAAGACAGGCAAATAAAAATAGAGAACCTATTCTTTAAACTACCCAAAAAACTTTAAATAAATCCAGAAACCCTAAAGAGTATTCTCCCTAGTGGAGTCGCCAATTATGTTGTTGGGAAAAATACCCTACGGACTAGCAAACTAGGGTCAAACTTGCATGCAGATTTTGACCGTAAAGAAATTACTTTTTAACCTACCACCCAAAACTTAAACCCCTCTTTCACAGTACATGCATGGAAAGGGACTACTAACCTTTTTACCGGTGTTCGGTGTAGATCCTCCATTGTGCTTTGACCACTTGCTTGTGTTGCTCCTTCCACAGATAACCTGTAATCAAGACAAATAACAGCTATGCATGCATGCTACTTCTCTACTCAAGGGTTAGAAATTAAGCATAAATTAACCAAACCATAGATAACTCATGCATTGGGATGGGAAAGGTATTCTTTTATTATTTGAAAAATGAATCAACTTACAATCAAAGTCGAGACCAGCCACTGCTCATTGATCCTGATCCTGGGCTCCTCTTCTTTTGTCCTCCAACTACTTTGCATTAAATCTCCTTTGGCATGAGGAAAGGCTAAAGGGTTNCTAGGGTCAAACTTGCATGCAGATTTTGACCGTAAAGAAATTACTTTTTAACCTACCACCCAAAACTTAAACCCCTCTTTCACAGTACATGCATGGAAAGGGACTACTAACCTTTTTACTGGTGTTCGGTGTAGATCCTCCATTGTGCTTTGACCACTTGCTTGTGTTGCTCCTTCCACAGATAACCTGTAATCAAGACAAATAACAGCTATGCATGCATGCTACTTCTCTACTCAAGGGTTAGAAATTAAGCATAAATTAACCAAACCATAGATAACTCATGCATTGAGATGGGAAAGGTATTCTTTTATTATTTGAAAAATGAATCAACTTACAATCAAAGTCGAGACCAGCCACTGCTCATTGATCCTGATCCTGGGCTCCTCTTCTTTTGTCCTCCAACTACTTTGCATTAAATCTCCTTTGGCATGAGGAAAGGCTAAAGGGTTGGGACAATGGATTACAAAAATGGGCAGAGTTTCTTCTCTATATTTTTTCCTCTCTCAAATGGTACCCCTACCCCTTCTTTTATAGGCTAGAAGGAGCTAGGGTTTTGGACGAACCCTCGGCCATGCATAGCCGGGAGTTTCAGTTAACTGACCCATAGCTTTTTGTCCTATCGGAAACTTTCCTTTTTTTCATGATTCTGAAGGTACACGTGGGTTGTAGTGGGCCTGCTAGCGTGTACTTTGTAGATACACGTGGGCTGTAGTGGTCCAACTAGAGTGTACTTTTAAAAATGGAGTTTTTAGAAGAGTTATTGATTAGTTTTTGGCAAAGAAGGGATATGAGTTGGCCTGATGCCAGGTAAGCATGTGTGGTGCAAGTTAGGGTTATAACAACAATTCATATAATTCAAGGATTAAGGGTCACATATTGTAAACATAAGAGGAAGAAACCAAAGGGTTAGCATGATCGTAATCATGGGTTATTTCGACTGGTCAAAACAAGTTCTTGTAAGCACTGGTTGGTAATTAAATTTGGCTCACTATTAACCTAATTGAGTCCTTCTCACAACTAAACTGATTGATAACAAACTAAAAACTCGCCTTAATTGGACGATGAAATAGGAGTGACAGTCCAGTGTATAGTGCCTTAAAGGAATAGTCCTCTCATGCATTAACTCGACAAGAAGTCAGAGGGTTTTCTATGAGTTGGGAGTTAATTAGCCTCTGTCGAGTCCATTAATGGAAACCCTATGAGATAAAATCTTGAGGCCACCAATAATCCCCATATCGAATATTCTTATGCCACCTCTCCTATGTCACATGGCCAGGAAGGGTCTTCATACTCCTGCTATAACTCTATGTGGTAATGGTTATTGGTCTATTGTGGATCTCCCACTTGGTGCTTTAGAATTTTTTTCACTCTGTGTTTCTCCTCGACGAGAGTAGTCAGCGCTCTGGAGGTTCCTGTATGGTAAAAATGAAGAAGCTACCCATATTTCCTGGTAAATTTGTGACACTCTCATAGATATTTGGAATGAGTGAAAAAGGTCGAGAGGGTTTGTAGTCATTTCCATAGTTGTTATTCCTTACGAGTTTTCTAGCAAAAATGAATTCCCTTTCATAGTGTTGATAATGTGAAATATTTCCTTTAGTCATGTATAAATTCGTAAGTTTCAGTATTACAGGGCTGTATCCTTCGCTTTCCCATGGAGTAACCATTTCACCATAAGAAATCACTTAATTAGGGAGGTGTTTTCTACACAGGCGGTCTATCCAAGGTTCTATGGCCAGACCCATACCCTTCAAGGGATTTTCCGCCGAGACTAAGCCTCGACTCTCATTGTTCCTCTTCGACTGAACTGCCCCTTTACTTACAGTGTAGACTAGGGATAATCGTATTTCAAGTTGTGCCATTATGAAAGAGAAGGTTCTTATTATTGTATAGGGTTTGGTCTTCAACTAAGAATTACTCCATTACTGTAACCATTCGTGTATATGTACCAAATCTAAGTTTCTACTACAGAATTGCCCAGAACTTTATAACCTTTTAAATGATTTTCATTTATTCTCTATTGGAGGTAATGTCCATAATTTTGTAAGTATTATTTTATTTCATTTACTCTCTATCCAGGACTTAATATCCCTTATGTTAATTTCATTTGTTTTCTATTCAGGCACTGTCCATAAATTCATAACTCATACATTACTCTTGTTTATTTTCTGTTCGGAGCACTGTCCACAACTTCATAACTCTTATATTACTTTTGTTGTTAGGAACATTGTCCAGAACTTCATAACTCTTATATTACTTTTTTTTAATCTATGTTCGAAACATGGTCCAGAACTTCATAAACCCTTAAGTTAGTTTCATTTGTTCTCTGTCAAAATACAAGGTTATTTCATTATGTACTTGTTTTACCTTTGTTCTGGGACCCGAGATTTCTATATTCTCAAGGCTGTAAAACACGGTTCTCATGGCAACATTCGTGATTGTCTTCCTATGAAAGTTATGGAGCTTGTGCATTCTTGAATAAACTTTGGGTTGAAACAATAGCTTTCTTATTTTAAAAATGTCATTCATGTTTAAAGAATTTGTTATCGATATCTAATGATGGGACCCCTGTTTGCTCCAAGGGAACCCATCAGACCAACCTTGGTCCGATTTTCCCCTTTGGTCGGTGTATGACTTCGACAATGGCGTGGTTAGGATGACAGACCTCCAATCACAGATAAGTTTCATTTGTGCACTTATCCAAGTTGATTTCCTTAAAATCATTTACCCTAATAATTACTCTACATTTCGGTATTGGATTTGTATTCACTTTAATCTGTTGCTAATTAATGTTCCTTAACTTTCTTACAGGTATACGCGAGGTTCAAAGCCATAGATTTTCAAGGAAGACGATGGTGCTAAAGGTATTCGTCTTCCTTATCACTGCATATTCTTCAAAAATTCCCATCCAGGTTTTGTCGAAAGGAAAGATCTTATCCTAGAATACAGTCGTCGTAGTATTTTACACCAAACCCCAAAATAGCGGGTTGTTTCTGTATTCAAAACTTGTAGGGTTGAATACTTTTTCCCCTAAGTATCGATTCGAGTATAGGACTTGTTTAAACTATTTAAATTGCCAAATTTTTCTTTCTGTAGTAATGAAAATGGAAAATAGGACTATGGCTACTCATTTCCATGTGTCACTCACGAATTTATATTTAATAATATAAAAATTTGTTACAGAAATTATATCGATGTTTCTTCCAGCCGACTATGTTCATATCCGAATCATATAGTCTTAGAAAATCCTTATGGTCGTGCATCTTAAATCTATGGTCATGTGTATATGTATTTAAACTTGTGTATTTTACGAAATTTATATTCTGTTAGTTCACTAAGTTTTTCTGTTTTATACACTACTGATCTCAAGGAAAAATGGTCTTTGTTCTGTAGGAGTTTGAACTAGACATGCTTAAACTTTTGACATAAAATGAATGGATGTTCTTACCTTCCCATATCATCGTTGAGATTCTTATTACATGAAACATTAGATATTGAAATAGAACATCAAATCTTCTACACAAATGTTAAGTATGTGTATATATGTATATATACACAATATTATTGTTATCAGACATAGATATTATTCTAGTGTTATGTCTTTGTGTAAATTCCTTACAGTAATATGTGAATGTATAATCACTTTTAACTCTTGAGCACCCTTTAACATTTTCCTTGGTAAATTATGCAATAAACGATTTCTTTGGTTGATTTCTTGTACTTATATAAACACATAATCTAGACTGTTCGATGTAAAATCGTAATGGTTTTGTTTTTAAGCTAGAAGAATTCCAGTGTGTCTACCTAATTCCGATTCTATTCATAATTAAGATGTACAGGAGGTTTATTCGAAGTATGAAATTAAACTTGCAGGGGTTTATCCTACAATTGTTTCCATCCATCCATAGTTTTACTCACATAAATAATTCATACAACATTACGCTAGATATACTCTTTTAGCTATTTAAATCAGAAGAATTTCTTGTTTAGAAAGTAAGTGAACAGAAATAATTCACACAACATTATGCTAGATATACTCTTTCATCCATTTAAATCAAAACGATTTCCTGTTTAGAAAGTAAATCAATAGAAATATTTCATTCAACATTGTAGAGATGTATTCTTTTAGCCATTTAAAGGAAGTTCGTTGAAACAACCAATGGAATAGCCACATTCCTCCAAACCTTAGAACGCAAAAATCAATGCTACTTGCTCCATTCACTCCCTATGCTGACAATGAATCCATGAGGGCGAACTACAATAGTCCTCCTCAACAATTTTCCTCCATTTTCAAAATCTTCTCCTTGCCTCACACTTAGAAAGCATTTTTCATAACAACAAGAGATAATTCTTTTCCCCGTCATAATAGGAAACGTCTTGCCTCCACTCACATGCTATATATAAAAACCCTAAGTGAAACAAAAAATTTTGGAAAGAAGGGTGAGCCATAAAAGGGTTGGATCCACGTTTTGTGATTTTCATTTGCCCTGGAATCATCGGGAGGCACATTGGCCACAGGTTGCTTAGCCAACCCATAATTATTTGATTTGATTTTCCAATATATATATATATATATATATATATTTATTGATTCTAATTCATAAGCAATTTTCCCTCTCTAGTTACCTTTCTGTCAGGCCCTTGGGCTGCCAACTTTTAAATTTCAGGCCAATCCAGAACTCTCTTTTGAGCATCTGGGTTGGTTTAAAATGGGGCAAAACCACTGGGGTAAGGTTATGAAATGCATGGAACTTTGATCAATGCTAAACTCAGACTACCCTGAAAGGATTCAAGCCCATTTTTTTCCTGAAAAGTGGAAATCGGGAGGGAATATTGCTCCTCAGTTAGCCCACTACTTTTATTATATAGTTTTGAGTAAATTTTGCAACAGGTAGCAGTAGATATACAAATCTAGTGGTTTTATCTGTATCATAGAAATATAATAGAAACTATGCTAGAAACCCTAAGTCTTAGCAGATTTGCAAATATATTGGTCTTATCTAGATCACAAAAAATGATAGAAACAAAGCTAGAAACCCTAACTTTAAATGGAAATATTATCTTCATGCTTATGTTATTCATGTGGAAAGAAAATAACTATAGTGAAATAAAAAGAAATTAAAACAACAAATCTACCAAGGAATGATTAAGTATTCCATTACCCAATATAAATCTTCTACAACACCATTCAAATCTTACCCAATAAAATATTTTACAACACCATTCAGATCCTTCAACAAAATGGTCTCTTTGGCCTCCTCCTTGGGTGTAACATCCTCGACCATCCATGTCAGGTCATGCTACGCTAGAGAACTCTTTTTTTCTCTCTGTGGAACATACTTTCACATATGTTTCATCTTTCCTCTCCAAAGGTCTTTAAGTACCTTTACCCTTCCATTTATGTACAGGGGCTTCTTGTTTCTCTTCCACAGGATTTTCAATGCCTTTACCCTTCTTCATTTGAATAGGGGTTTTTGGTAAAGACTGCTCTTTGAAAACATCCTTAGGAATTGATGACCTTGTGAAAGGTATATTACTCTTGATTTCAACTGCTGGAGGAGAATTGGAGAAGAGTAGCTTCTTCCCTTTCTTGGATGTAGCTTTGGTAGAAGAAGGAACCTCTTCTAACCTTGGTGGAGGAGGTGGTGAAAAATATCTTTGTGGGGAAGGAAAAGATTCCTCCGCAGCTCCTGTGACCTGTTGTTGACCTCTAAAACTTGAACAGGGGCTCTAACCTTTCTCTTCCTACTAGTTCCTGCTTTAGTAGAACTGGTGGGTGATAAAGGACTTGACTTTTGTGATTGAGGAGTTGATAGTAGATCCAACCTCAAATAATAAGTAATAGGAAAATGCTCCCATGAAATCTCTTTCTTACCCAATTCCTTAGAGACTAGAATTATGATCAATCCAGAGTGGAAAAGGCTAGAATCCACATCCTTGGATTTGGCTTGAATCATGTCTGATATCCTACCTATGCACCTTAACATGTAATAGGAAATATTCATCTCAACCTCACAAGTTAAATGTACCAAATGCCTTATATGGTACTGGTACAATGTGTTAAATCTCCCTTCACATGTGAAATATCTCTCTATAATCTTCAATATTCTATCAAACTGTTCAATCAATTGACTCTTTGGCATACTTTTAGAAAAATCATTGGCTTGATATTTATCTTTAAAGAGATCTTTAGCATTGTCTGAACTCAAATCCATGGCTTTGAACCATTTTTCACCTGAAATGGGGATTCATGTTGCAGCTAATATAGAGGCTTCAGTAACATCAAATTCCAAATCCCCAACCTTGGTTTTCCTTCCATCAAAATGTAATGAAAACTATCTGGCTACCTCTAGATGGCCTCTCTACATATTCTGGCAGAAAGAAAGGCACACCACTGTTTGAAAGACCTCTCATGCCATGGGATCTGTATCAAAAAAATGCATATTCATAGGTTCTTTCGTAACCACCTTGCCACCTTTGTGTGTCTTCCTCGATTGAGGAGTCTCCATGGCTTTGAATGAGAGCCTTTAAAGTATTATTGGATAGTAATAACCAAGAAGGCTTTAAATCGGGCTTCAAATGTACAAGGCTGACCTTTTAAAATAGACTGGTGCTAGTAAGTCAAGTTTGACTATGGAAAATACACCCTTAGACTTGTATAGGTATTTGAGAGTGTATACGGTAAGGGGGTAATCCAAAATTGACCCTTTGCAATTGAGTAAAAATGATTAACTCCAAGATCAAAGGAAGCAAGGGAGGCAGAGAGTGTTTAAGTAATGCCTCTAGGTAGGGAAACACATATGCAGACAATACGCTATTTAAGAGCTTGCAATTTCAATGGCTAAGGCAGACAATAATAATCAGACCTAGATAAAGGAAATAAATTTTACAAGTCTATACAAGATATAATGCAAGGCTATCATGCAAAGATGAGTCCCTTACAACTGTGCGAGCTTGGAAAACCAAAACCCGAGCGCAAATTTCTTGTGAAAATTAATATGCAGAGGAGACAACATGGGATACCTGTGTAGTAGAGACCTATAGGAATCCTCAATGAAATCTCAGGATGAAATTGTGAAAACTTCGGCCCTCGAATCTACTCTAGCCATAAATTTGGTTGCCTTGTTGTCACCTGAATAAAACTTGTGAATTTGCGCAACGCATCACTGTTGAGTTTTTCAAAATTATAAACTACTACTAGGGCTCGTAAATGCAAGATATTGAAGTCATCTTTAACCAACTCCTAGCATTGGAAACAAGGAACATGACATCAATCTTGGCAATCATGACTCGTGGTGGGAGTATGACGAATGAGAAAGGCACTACAAAACTTTCTGATGAGTGGGTAGTGCTCCAATTCAAAAAATGATTGGACAGGTAAGAAAGCACAATGAAGCATACCTTCGAGGTCATGAGTGAGGAGAAAGGTGTGTCATATCAGTCTAGTCATGGGAGGGATTGAACTAGGGACAAGTCATGAAGGGGACCAAAAAATAATTCATGAGCTAAAATGGTTCTAAGACCAAAAATCAATTTGAGGATCAAACTAAAGATATGACTCAAAACTTTAATCATCTAAGGGGTCCTACCAACCATAAAATTTAAAGGGATGAAACTTTAAAAAATTTAAAATCCAAGGTTTAAAAAAGGATAAAATCAAACTAAAAGACCCAATGCAATTTAGTGAGATAACATTGGCTCCACAGGGGATGGCATACCCCCTATGGGCGGCCAAGAATGAGTAGATTTAGGTCTTATCCTAGGTCTATGGGGTTAGTTATTTAAACAAAATAAAAAATAAAATGATATTTACAATGACATGAAGAGCCACTCAAAGCTCAAGAAAAGTATTTTTTATGGAAATTCCCATTGACAGGGCCACCAAAAACCTCTTCATTATCGATATTCTGCAACTTGAAAGTGTTATTAGAGAATACCTTAGAGATTTTGAAGGACCAATCCATAAATATTCAAATTTATTTTTCTTGCCTTTATCTTGTCTTGGTGCATCCCACTTGAGCACAAAATTGCCCAATTGAAAATCCTCTTTGTTAACCTTTTTTTCAAAATCATGCTTGATCTTCAGTTGATGGTCATATTTTTTGTCTACAAGATGCTCTCGGGTCTGTTGCACTTTAACCAGCTGTTGAATCCTTCTGATCATACAATCAAGGTCCCCTTGATAATATTGGAAGCATTTTTCCATAGGTAAGGCAAGTTGAGAAGGAAAAATGGCTTCAACTCCATACACCAGTTGGAAAGGGGAAAGTCCCAAGGAACTTTTTACCATCACTCTATCATACCATAGATAAAATTTGAGTTTTGAGTCTGATGCCTTTTTGTTATCCTAACATCTTTTTAATGATATTTATAATGCTTTTGTTCGAGGATTTTGCAAGCCTGTTTCCGTGACGATAGTAAGGGGTAGAATGAATCAAACTGATCCCAAACTGTTCACAGAACTGAATCAATGGTTCAACCTTGAAAGATGCAGCATTATCAGTGACGACTATGTTAGGACATCCAAACATTGCCATAATGTTTTCAAGGAAACCAATGATCACTTTGTGGGAAGCATTCCTTGTAGGAATAGCTTCAGTCCATTTAGTAAAGTAATATGTAGTAGTCAAGATCCATCTATGTTGACCACTGGAAGTGGGATGAATTTCCCTGAAAAAATCGAGGCCCCACTACTAGAAGGGCCCTAAGGTTTCCATAGGCTTTAATGAGAAATACTTAATCTACTTCTTTTCGGAGAACTTCTGACACTTAGCATAGGTTCTGATCTTAGCAAAAACATCAGTGAACAAACTGGGCAAGAAGTACCAAGCCCTAAGGATATTGTACTCCGTGGTTCTCCAATAATGATGCCCCCCATGTAAACTATCGTGGAAATCATACATATTCTTTTGGGCCTCTTGGGGGTCTAGGTATATCAAAAGCACTCATAGTGGATCCTTCCAATACAAAACTTGATCAACAAGGCAATATTTTATTGATTTGAATTTTAAGGTTCAGAGCTTGTTCTTTTCCATACCACTTGGAGGCTGTAAAGTTTGCAGAAAAAATATAATGTCCTTGTACCCGCTGCAATTTGCCAATGCAGAGATGATTTGATAACTTCTATTAGTTATTTTAGCATGTTGATTTTTTGAACATTAGTGGATGAAATTCACCCCCAGTGCTGAGCAATTTGATTCATCGAAGAGCTTGGATAAACCCTAGCCTTTAACCAGTTTGATATGCTTAATCTCTAAATCAAATTCAAGTAATTTAAAAATCCAATTGCTCCTTTTTCCATCTATATCAGGTTGAATAAGAATTTATTTTAGAGCAGCTTATGGGACATAGGCAATAACTCTTGAAGGAAGGACATAAAATTTGAAGGACTTAAGAGATTTAACCAATGCATAGGCTTGCTTATCCATGATGTCATATTTTAATTCATCATATCTCAATGCCCTGTTGAAAAAGGAAATGGGCTGCTCTAAGCCTTCAACATTCTTCTGCAATAAGACTGCTTCTATTGTATCAAAAGAGGCAAAAGAAAAAATAAGAAATTCCTTGGAGTCTTCTGGGCTGACAAGAACAGGGGATTCAGTTAAGGATTTATTTATCTGATCAGAAGAATCACGGGACTCAGAAATCCATTTTATTTCACTATCCTTCCTCAACATGGTTGTGATATGCTTAACCAACTCAACAAAATTTGACACAAATCTTCTCAAAAAATTAATTTTTCTGAGAAAAGATTGAACCTCTTTTTTGGATCTAGGAAGTGAAAATGTTTGTATAGCTTCAACCCTACTAGAATCAATCCTTACCCCTTTAGCTGACACGCTATGACCTAATAATTTTCCTTCCTTCATGGAAAATAATGATTTTTTTGGATTCAAGGAGAGGCCATATTTTCTGCATTTCAAGAAAAATTTTCTTAAGTGATCATAGTGTTCTTTATCAGACTGAGAGTACATTATTATGTCATCAAAATAGATAACAACAAACTTATCCTTCTCCCCAATAAATTATATGTCCATATCTCGTTGAAAGTTTTCCCCTACGTTCATTAAACCAAAGGGCATCCAGGCATACATAAATGTAGCCCAAGGAGTAGTAAAAGTCATCTTCTCCCCGTCTTATGGAAAAACAAAGACCTGATTGTATCCAGAAAATCCATCAACCATAGACATCCTGGATGCTCCTATCACCTTCTGTAATATTTATCCATCCTAGGTAAAGGGTAATTATCATTTTTTGAGCTTCTGTTCAGATTTCAGAAATGAACACAAAGTCTAATTTCTCCACTATTTTTTCTTACTAGGACCAAATTGGCTAGCCATTCGGAATACCTCAAAGGAATGATAAATTTTTCATCTAAAATATTTTTTATCTCTTTCTCCATGACAGGTAGCAACATAGGATTGATTTGCCTCAACTTTTGCCTGAAGGGTTTGGTGTCTTCTTTCAATTGAATTGCGTGCTCTATAATGTTGGTGTCATAAGTTCTGAGATCTTCATAAGTCCAAGCGAATACATCAACAAATTGCTTCAAAAACTTAGTATATTCTTCCCTTTTCTATTTTGATACGTTGCTTGACAATTTGACGTATTTCATATCGTTTTCAGTGCCCAAATTGCACTCATTTATATCAACATCATCAATAGAAACCTTCCCTTTCAGTACCATATCATTCCCATCAAATAATCCTTCCAAAGGAACTAGTCATTTTGGAATATGATTGCTAGGTAGTTGCACAATATGATGATTAGAAATTTTATTGAGGAAAACATCAGCATGAGGAGTAATTTCTGAATCATGATCCTAGTCAATGTGTAATGCAGAAAACTCATCAACAGTCTCGAGGAAACTTTTAAGTTCTAATATTTTACATTGTCTGGTATAGAAGGCATGTACTTGACTTCTACATCATAATTGATCTTGGGTGGTATAGGAATTATGAAGTTTCCTACTGATACAACCAAAGAATCAACCATGTTATTCTCTTCTCTAGGAATGAATGATATGTTAAAAGTAGAGAAAAAACTATCCACCAAATCCCACACTTCATTTTTGTAAGATCTTAGCATAGGGTGATTTTTTTGATAAAGATTTTTAATCTGATCAACTATCAATTCAACATCCCCAAATACTAATAGATCTTCTATTGCCATGTCTTTAGCTTCCCTCAAACCCAATACAAGAGCCTCATACTCAGACACATTATTAGCAGTCTCAAATTCTAGTTTATATGACAAAGATATAGTTTCTTGAGTTGCTAAGACAAAGACCACACCAACACTAGCACCTTCCTTGGAAGAGTCTCCATCAAAGAACATATTCCAGACAAAAGTGGTGAGAAAAGGATCCTCAGAAAAGGTAATGGGCTATTTTCTGATTTCTAGAGGGTCTTCAGGAGCATCAATGAGCTGCAAAATGCTAGATCTCGTATCTGTATCAAAAGAAAAAATAGGGTGATTTGTGGGGTTTTCTTCATCACTAATGATGTAAGACAATTGAGCTTCCCTATAAAGTCTTCTATGCTCTCCCCAAAAAATGGAAATAGTAGCATAAGAGAGATCCATATGCAAGGTTCCCCCAAGTATTTTTATCCAGGATCTTCATGAGAGCATGCCAAACTTGGGGTGAACATCAACAACTATGATATCCATAAGTATACTCTTCATGAGAAACTAAAATGAGGTCACCACCATATCCTTAATGACTCCAAGACACTTGACTTTTCTGGAGTCAAAAGAATATAAGTCATGATAAGTCTTTGTGATTTCTAACCCAAGTTCATCCATAGCATATTTTGGCATAAGATTTTGGGATGCCCCTGAATCCATGAGACAATTGTGTAGCACCACATTCAGGTGGGATGCCCCTAAATATCAAGTAGAATTATAGTTAAATTTAGGTGCCTCCCACCACATTTACTCACATAGAAATTGGTTCATTTCTTACCAATCTGTTGATGAGGGTGTAGTGTTTATGGGAAATGGGATTCGGTGTAAAACCATTGGGGTTGGCATTATTAGAATCAGGATGTTCGATGGTATTATTAGAGAATTAACAGATGTTAGATATGTACCTGAGCTTAAATCAAATTTGATTTCACTAGGAGTGTTGGATTCTTGTGGATATAAGTATACAGGTCAAGGTGGAGCTCTCACAATGTCGAAAGGTAATGTAGTAATGATGAAGACAACAAAGGTTGATAACCTTTATAAGTTGGAAGGAAGTATTGATGTAGCATCTGAAGTGACAGATGTATCTTGTTGTTTATGGAAGAAGCATCAAGGTCACAAGAGCAAGAAGGAATTGCAGGTACTCGTAAGAAGTAAATCAGTTCTAGACTTAAAATCTTTGTTTCTGAATTCCTGCTTGTTTGATATCTCTACAAGTTATGATGGTGGTATAAAGGGATATTATGTGTGATATCCTACTTCTCACAAGGTCATCATTGATAGAAATATACTATGTATTTAACAACCAAAAGGGTTGGTTCAAGATCGCAATGGTAAATTTGTTTGCATGCTAGGTAATTCATTGTATGGCCTAATGGTACCCAGGAAAATATACAAGATGTTTGAATCCTTTATAGTGAGTCAAAAATTTTCAAAAGGTGGAAATGACTATATGCTTTATAGTAAATTCATAGTCTTGATGTTATTTGCTGATGATATGCTCGATGCAAGCCGAAGCATCGATAAAATCAGTAAGAAAGTGACTCGGGTGGACATGACAATTCCGATGACGGATCAAGGAGCAACAAAACAAATTATGGGCATTGAAGTCAATAGAGATGGTAATGGTAAGTCATGGTTGGAGTTCAATGTGAACATTGTAAAACCAATTTGTATCCCTCTTGCTTTCCATTATAAGTTGTCTTCAAGTATAAGGCCTGTCTATATAGAAGAAAAAGTTTTGTCTTGTGTAAGTTTAGTAGGAGGTCTTTTGTATGTGATGAAATGGTTAAGACCAGATGTTTCACATGATAATGATGTTTTCAGATACATGACAGATTCAAGTGTTAAATTGAAATGGGTGCTTTAGCCTTTGAGAAGCACAAATGTCACCTATAATAGTGACACTAAGATGGTTTTTGATAACTGTGATGTATATTTTACATGTGTTTTGGACAGGAGGAAACCTATCACTAAATATGTTTCACAACATAGTTTTGGAAGACATGTTGGAGGTGGAGTGACCCCTCAAGAAATCCAAGCTCGTGCAACTCACACACAAGAGATCATGAAACCGGTTTTATTAGAGAAGCTACACTGGTTCTTGGCTTCTCTTGGCTTGTAGCAAAGGTGATGAACAAAAGGAAGGAGGAAGGTATCAGGTTAACTGTTGTCAAGGTGGAGGTTGTTGGGATTTGGTGACAACGAATTCCCAATAATAGATCTGGATCCTATTATTCTATGTTCGTTACAACCAAATAGACAAAGTTAGAATATGGATAGGGATTGCATTTATTATTGAGTTTCTTGTAAATGTATATAAATACATGTAAGCTCGTAGAGGAAAATACAAATGTGAGAGACTGAGTGTGAGTGAGCTGATGTAATCTTCATGATCTGAATAATAAGACAACCGATGCCTATGCTTGGTGGATGTAGCCCAACGTTTGGGTGAACCACCTAAAATCCTTGTGTCTATTTCTTATGTGTGTGATTGTTAATTATCATTGAGAATTGTGTTTTCCGCATTGACAATTCTAACATATAGTACACTCTATCACAAAAAAATCTATTCTCTACCCTAAAAACGTTATTTTTTTCTAATATAATATATAATATAATATTATTAAATTAAAAAAAGACTATTCTATATCATGAAAGCCATATTTTTTCTAATATAAAATATAAATATAATATTATTAAATTAAAAAAGACTATTCCATATCCTAAAACATTATTTTTTCTAATATAATATATAAATATTTTTTTTTTTAAATAAAAAAGGGGTAGAGCCTTCTATGCTATATTATCAAAAATTGTAGCAAAATGTACATATCCAAGATTCTGTAACAGTCAAAATGCTTCCGGAAACTGGAAACCAGCATCGACGTTAAACATAAACAACTGTAATCTATTGGCACCTGTCCTGCCCGGAGGAAACCAGGACAGGTGCCCAAAGTCTAAGAAGACATAAAACAGTAGCAGTAAAACAGTAGCAATAAACTAAAAACATAGGACATGAGAGACCTAAGTGACTGGTGACCTGTCATCAGCAGTTGTTTTCCCCGTGGGGCCGGCCTGGAAGGCAAAAGACTGTGCACAGAAGGGACACTTCCGCCGAGCTGGAGCTCCAGAGTAGGCATCCAAAAGGACATCCAAGCGCTGGCTCATCAATATTGCTCGATACTCCAGGTCAGCCAAGTGGCTACGTATCTCGAACACCAAGGACAAGTACTCCTCGCGGAGAATAGGCCCATGCATGCCTCCACCTACGTTCTCGCCTCTCGCGTAGTGCTGGCCATCCTCCCAGCATCATTCCTTCGCAGTAGCACCTCCATCATCGTCGACGTCATCCAATTCAGGTCTGGGTATCTCTTCCACAATGCAGGTAGGAGGAAAGGCGTCACCCAATTCAGGTCTGGGTATCTCTTCCACAATGCAGGCAAGAGGGAAGGCATCCACCCCCGGAGTGAAATTGCATTCCTCACCGCGAAGGCTCCCAATGTCACTCATCATCTCCATTGGCGGCAGGTCCGCCAGAGTTGGGTCCTCTTCAACTATGCAGGCCGGGTATAATTCCTCATTGCTCCCCTCCAACGCAGTTGTGTCCATACTGCTGCAACCCCCATCATTCCCGGCTATGGTGGAGAGCAGAGCTTTCTCCTCAGCGCGGGATCTCTTTCTCATCAGAGCAGTAGCAATTGCTAAAGCCCGTTCGAGCTGCTCTTTTTGTTGCCTCTGTTCCTTACAGGCATACCATGCGGACCCGCGACGAGGCGTTCCTTGCTTCCTTGGCATGGTGCTGAGAGCGAACCAGAAAATACACAGACCGGGAGAATACACAGACCAGGAAGCGGAGAGTAACCAATTCGAGACACACTCATCAATTCTCCAGGGCCTCCAGACGGAAGAYAGAGCYGAGACCGGAGCAGAGAAAAACTCATAATCCATCTGAATAACCCAATATCCTCCTTTATCATCTCTATGGCTAATCTCGTTAATGCTCGCGCGGGTGGATAGTCCTCCCATGACAGAGCTGGTTTTAATGCGGCCCTCCATCCGTAGTGAGGGTGGTGTGGATGCCACGCCCAACATTTACGCTTTGGCTGAGTGCGGGGACAGTTGGCACTCCATTTCCACTTGTCACCCCATGCGGGAAATATAATATATAAATATAATAATATTAAAATTTTAAATTGCTAGTAAAATTTAAATTTTCTCTATTAATTTTTTGATGATGAAATTGTTTTTTATAATTTATAATTTATAAATTCTTAAATAGGTGAATAGAAAATGAAATAAAAGTTACCTCAAATTTTCACTATTTATCTAATAGCAAAGAAAATACATGCAAAAGTTCATTTTTCCATAAATGTTTTTTAATATGATGTTTTTTCATTTTTCCATAAATGTTTTTTAATTTGATGTTTTTTACTGCTTCTTTTCTTATAAATGTTTTTTAATATGGATGTTTTTTACTTCTTTTGTTACACATAATTATGATGTAAAGGATGTTAAAAATATATAAAACTATAGTATAAAACATGATGTTTGAATTGTGATGTAAAGACTGTTAAAAATATATAAAATTCTAATATAAAACTATAATAACATGATGTTAATAAACATATCATAATCAATAGTATTTTGAAATTTGTTTAATTTTTTTTTAATAATTTTTTATTTTTTTTTAAATTACAAAATATAAAATATAACCTAATGTAAATCATAACCAATAATGTTTTTAAATTTGATGTATTTTTTTTTAATAATTTTTTATTTTATTTTCTAAATTACAAAATATAACATAATGTAAATAGACACATCATATATATTATATATTAGTGTTTCTAAATTTGATTTAAAAAATTCTTTATAACTTTTAACAATTTAATAACTTTCAATATTTTATTGACTTTCCAAATCACAAGAATATCCAAATACTATTACAATAATAAAATATAATTAGAAAATAATTTTCCAAATCACAAGAATATCCAAATACCATTACATTAATAAAATATAATTAGACAATAATCTTTATTAATTTATCTTGGAATTTTCTTAAAACCTTTAATATGATATTATATGGGATCTTTTGAATTCAACTAGGATCTTTTTTTGGAATTGTGGTGGCGAAAAAGTCCTATGATAAAATGGATCTCTAGTAATATCGATATTATATGTCTAGCTGAAACTTGGAGTATGAGGAGTCTAAGGTCCCTAACATGGAAGGATTTGTCTTTAGGCATGGAACAAAAAAATCCTACCGTAAAGGGATGTGAGGCATAGCTTGTTATATTAGAAAGAACATTTCTCCTCACATTCAACTTCATAAGATTGACCCTCTTAATCAATACATTTGGATAGAAATTTCACACACCAATGCTAAGAATATGTATATAGCAGTTTGTTATTTTACACCTATTAATTCTAATTTTTATAAGAAAAATAATCTAAATAAAAATTGCCTCTACAAAAATTTAGAACAAGATATTTATAATTTGAAAAATGAAGATAATATCCTCCTCCTAGGAGACTTTAATGTTGGGACTAAAACTAAAAACACTACTCTTTTAAGTAATGACTTGAACCATAATCCTTTATGGCTAGATAAGGACCTTGTTTTATCTAATAACTAGAAAAGAAGCTCTGAAGACCTAATTGAGAATTTGTTTGGTACTCAGTTGGTCAAGCTCTGTAGATCTCAGTGCCATGGTGCAACCATTTTTTTGTTTTTGGTTTTTCTTCAATGCTGGTTGATGGGGTTCAACTACCTGGTATGTGAGTTCAAACGCAATGTTTGAGCAATATCATGGAGGTAGCAGAGGGCTTGTCCTATTTAAAAGCACAGCTTCTTACCAATGACTGGGGTTAATTTTCTTGCCTGGTCGGGTTGTGGTGATGTGTAGATTTCTTGTCCGCCTTTCTTCGTGGCCTTCCTTTGGGCACTTGCCATGCTTTTCCAGGTGATCCAAAGATTATTTAATTAGTTATAGCTATATCTAGGGAGTGAAAAGTTACATATTATGTATGGTCTACTTGGATGCATTTATGGTTTGTAAAACATGCCCTTGAAGTTGTTAGATAGATCTTCCATTTCATTATGTAAGTTGTTAGATAGATCTTCCATTCGATTGTGTATTTCATTGAGTGTACAATCTCTATTGTTTGTTGTCATATTTATTATTCAAAATTGTCATGTTTTTTAAATTCAATCTGTGGATATTCAGAAGTTTCATCTTTTTTTAATAGAATAGGATTTATACTGAGACCTAGATGCCTAGCGTAGAAGTTTACTGTCCATTACTAGATGTTGAAAGTGTAGTTCACTAATCGAGGAATTTGTTTCCATAGCTTCTCCTTCGGTCTCCACCATTGGCCTCTGGAGGTTACCAAGTTGTCGTAAACCTTCTCAAATTTGGGAGTATTTCACAGCCTACTCTCCTCATTTGCGTTACAAAGTATTGCATAGCTTACTCTCCTTATCTGAGGAAGCTTTGTACACTAAGCGTCCTACCTTCCATAAGCTTTGTAATAAATTCTGTGAATACTCTGATTCGAAGGTGTCCGTCCATGTCCATCTTCTTTATATTTAACATCTTGGAGAGAGCACACGATACCCATGTTCCTCCCAAGAGAAGGTCATACTCTCATAGCACTGGGACCTGGAAAAATCCTCCATCATAGGGAAATACTTGTTTCCTACCTTTAGTTGGTCATTTGCCAAAAGCGCTCGAGTCTTATGCCCAAAATAGTCAGAGTGGCAGACTAAATGATGAGAGAATTCGTGGATGATTTGGCTATCTCTAAGTGAGTTACGAATGATTCGAACATTTTCATCTGGTTCACTTGATATTTTTTGCCTTTTTGTTGATGTGCAATGTGATAAAAGACTCGCCTATATCTTTTCTTCCCTTATTATCAACTAGCAAGTCATGGAAAGTCATGAAAATACAAGGATTGTGGCAAAATTCAAATTGTGACAATCATTGTATTTCAATTACTTCTTGATAATAAGGAAATAAAAGATGTGAGAAATTATTTCATGACATTGCACATCAACAACGAGGACAAAACTATCCAAGTAGTTCACTCATATGGCAACCTTCAAATCCTTGATAACGTGTTCAAAACCAACTAAATTATCCACAAATTCCCTCATAATTTATTCAACCACTCTCACTTCTTCTACATCACACAGAAGACTCAACATCTTTAGACAAATACAAATTCCCTCATAATTTACTCGACCACTCTGACTTATTCTACATCACACAGAAGACTTGAGCGCTTTAGACAAATGACCAATTAAAGTAGACAACACATATTTCCTTATGGTAGAGGAGTTTTTCAAGTTTGTGTGATTGCTTCTATTGTTGGCTTCCATTATATCACCACTGTCCAAAAAGGTCCCAGTGCTATGAGATTATTAGCCTCTCTTTACAAAATCCGTAGTATTGTTGGAAATTGGTGACTACTAATTCTTCCATGAATAGGATTTCAGATCCTATAATCCATTGTTGGTTATAACCAATACAACCAAGTTAGCATATGGATGAGATTACATTTAATAATCAGTTTCTAATGTACATTGCTATAAATTGATGTATGCCTGTAGAGGTTGAGGGTGAGTGACATGAGTGTGAACCTGCTATAATATCCTTGATTCGAATAATAATACAACCAATACCTGTGCTTGGTGGACATAGCCCAATGTTTGAGTGAACCACGTTAAATCTCTTTGTTTTAATTCTTCTCTTGAATTATGATATTTGTGTTTCGACATTTTCAAATTACAACAAGTGGTATCATAGAAGAGTTGGAAGCCAAGTTGGAAGTCCTAAAAATGGGAAATGTTGATAGGGTGTCAAGAAGTGCCGTCTATTTCAAGGGAGCACTGACTTTTATATCAGTGCTTGGCTACCATTGTGAAGGGAGTGCCGACATTGGTCAATAAGTCTAGGGCACCGCTGCTCAGAAATAGCGTTGGGATCTTAGAGGGAGCACCAAGAGGGAAGCAATGCTCACCTCACCTACCAAAGGGAGCGTTGGCCGTAGTAGTGCACTTACTAATTTTTCTTAATGATAATTCGATGCCCATCCATATACTCCAAATGAGTGGGTGGAAATGTTTTCAAGGTATTTTAAATAAACTTTTTTACCAATCATTCCTCCACATATTTTTTAAAATGGATTTGGTTATCATAAGCATTGGTGTTTTTTGGAATGTTTCCTCTCGTGAAAAAGATGCATTGCGTTAAGTTCGAAATTGAGAAGTTCAATGGAAAGAAAAATTTCGAGAACTAGAAGGTTAAGATGTATGATATGCTCATGCAACAAGGCATGGTGAAGGCTCTTTTGTGAAAATCAAAGCAACCCGTGTCCATAAGAAATGAATATTGAGATGATATGGATGCGAGAGAACTGAGTTCCATACACCTGCATTTGGCTTATGATGTACTATTCAACATTATCTTGGAGAAGACAACAGTCTCTTTGTGGTCAAAGTTTGAAAGCCTATACATGATGAAATCCTTGACAAACTGGATCTTCTTGAAAAGGAAATTGTATAGCTTGTGCATGAAGGAAGGTATGAAGATAGTTGATCATCTAAATACTTTTAATACTCTCTTAGTTCAGTTGACTAGCATGGGAGTGAAATTCGAATCCAAAGATAAGGAAATTACATTATTGTGTTCTTTTCCCTCGTTGTGGGATGATTTTGTTACCTCTATTAGTTTCAGTTCAATAGAAAGTATTGAGTTTGATGATATTGTTGGAGATTTACTGTCTGAGGAAACAAGGAAGAAATTCAATCTAGAAACCTCTACATCTGAGGCATTGGTGATCAGAGGTAGACCTAAAGAAAGAGGACACGGTCAAAGGGATTTCTCTCAGTCAAATTCGAAGGGAAGAAAGAGCAAGAATAAGTGCTCGTTTTGTGGCAAATCTAGACACCTGAAGAAGGATTGTTGGAAGAGACAACAAGGATCCAAATAAGACCCTCCAAAAGAGACGAAGGAAGCAAACGCAACTGAAACAGGTTCAACAACTGGTTCAGGTATGG
The DNA here is from genome assembly GCA_032191745.1 of Picea mariana. Classification (NCBI taxonomy): domain Eukaryota; kingdom Viridiplantae; phylum Streptophyta; class Pinopsida; order Pinales; family Pinaceae; genus Picea; species Picea mariana. The sequence goes on from JASDQU010101387.1 coordinate 920,487, forward strand.
TTGATGAAGTTTTATCAATTAATATTGGTTCACTTTATGATCAACAGTGGTTATTAGATTCTGTTGTTGCAAATGACATGTGTCTTCATAGACACTGGTTTATTACTTACCAGTCTATAGATGATGGAGTAGGTTACATGGGAAATGATATTTCATCTAAAGTTGTGGGACTTGGTAGCATTTGAATTAAGATGTTTGATGGAACTGTTAAAATGATAACTGATGTAAGACATGTACCTAAACTTAGGAAGAACATAATCTCTTTGGGAGTCTTAGACATGGGAGGTTACAAGGCTATTATTCAAGGTGGAGTTATGAAGTTCTACAAAGGAATTCTACTGGTTATGAAAGCAAAGAAGGTTGGTAACCTATTTCTGTTAGAAGAGAGGACTGAATCAGATCATGTGACAATGATATCTAAGAAAGAAAGTGATTATGTTCGACAGTGGAATCAATGGTTGGGTTATATGAGCGAACAAGGTTTAAAGGTATTAACTGATCACAAGTTACTTCCTAGTCTAAAGTCTTTAAAGTTAGATTTTTGCAAGCACTGTATTTATGGAAAACATAATAGGCAGAAATTTAAAACCAGAAGACATACCAGTAAGGCAATCCTTGATTATATCCATTCTCATGTTTGGGGGCCATCCCCTACGATTTCATATGGAGGATCATCATATTTTGTAACTTTTATAGATGATTTCTCAAGGAAGGTGTGGATCTATATGTTAAAGAGTAAGGCTGATGTATTTACAGTTTTCAAGCAATTTAGAGATTTAGTGGAAAAGAGCACTGGTAGATCCATTAAATGTTTAAGAACTAATAATGGTGGTGAATTTACGTCAATGGAGTTTGAGAATTATTGCAAGGAATTTGGGATAGATAGGCATAAAACCACTACCTATACTCCTTAGCAAAATGGAGTTGTTGAATGGATGAACAAGACTCTTCTAGAGAGAGAAAGGAGTATGCTTAGTAATGCCAATTTGCAACAGGAACTATGGGTAGAAGCAATAACTACAACTTGTTATCTAGTGAATCGATCACCATCAACAGTAATAGAATGCAAAATTTCTGAGGAGGTATGGACAGGTCAACCTTGTAATTATTCTAATGTTAAAATTTATGGCTGTGATGCCTATGCTCTAATTCTGAAACATTAGTGTTCTAAATTAGATCCAAAATAAAAAAGGCTTATCTTTGTTGGATATGGTGATGGTATTAAGGGGTACAGGTTGTGGGATCCTACTGCCCACAAGATCACCATTAAGATAGATGTAAGATTTGATGAATCATCTGTCATCAAATCAATTGTAGATGTTCCAATGAAACAGGAAGAAGCACCAAAGTATCAGGAAATTCAGTTTGAAACCAATGAAGGTGAACATGAACAAGTTTCATAAGATGTTCATGAAGATTCTCCTACAACAGAGGAAGTCATGGTTGATGATGACAGTCAACAGATTGTCGATGAGCCACAAAATTCCCTACGGAGGCCTACATAGGTCAGAAATCCTCGAAGAATGTATGATGATGAACCTTCATGCTATCAGGAAGCTATGAAGGGTTATAACAATGATAAATGGAAAGAAGCGATGAATGATGCAATGAAGAAATTAGAGAGGAATGTTACATGGGACCTCGTAGAACTTCCAAGAGACAAAAAAACTATAGGTTGCAAGTGGGTCTATAGGGTGAAAAAGGGTGTTGATGATAAGGTGGAAAGGTACAAAGCAAGGCTAATTGTGAAAGGGTATTTTGAGAAAGATGGTATTCACTTTCATCAGATTTTTTCACCAGTTGTTAAGTTTGTGTCAATTCGAATTGTGTTAGAATTAGTTTCATTTCTTGATTTGGAGTTGGAGCAACTAGATGTTAAGAGTTCTTTCATACATGGAGACTTGGATGAGGAAATTTACATGGAACAACCTGAAGGGTTCGTTCAGAATCGTAGAAAGAAATTTGTTTGTAGGCTCAAGAAATCATTGTATGGTATGAGGCAGTTGCCTAAACAATGGTACAAGAAATTTGACTCTTTCATGGTGAGCCAAAATTATACAAGGAGTGAGTATGATCATTGTGTCTACTTTAAAAAATTGAATAATCATATATTCATTATCTTAGTATTGTATGTTGATGATATCCTTTTAGCAAAAAAAAGCATAACTGAGATCAACAGGTTAAAGGCTTAGATGGCTAGGACATTCGATATGAAAGATATAGGAGCAAGAAGTCATATTTTAGGCATGGATATATTCAGAGACAAGAGGAATGGTTAGCTTTGGTTGTCACAACAAAAGTATGTTGAGAAGATGCTTTTGAGGTTTGGAATGAACGATGTGAAACCAATTTTAGTCCCTTTGGCTTCCCATTTTAAGCTTTCTTCAAGTTTATGTCCTAGTACATAATAAGGAAAGGAATATATGTCTTGAATACCATATGCTAATGAAGTAGGAAGTTTAATGTATGCGATGGTTAGTACAAGGCGATATATTTCACATGCAGTTGGCATTGTTAGTAGGTATATGGAAAATCCAGGTAAAGAGCATTTGGGCAATAGTGAAATGAGTGCTTTGGTATCTGAGGGGCACAAGTGATTACTATATCACCTATAATAGTGGTCATGAATTAGTTTGTGGATATGTTGATTCTGATTTTGCAGGTGATTTGGAAAAGAGAAGGTCGACTTTAGGGTATGTCTTTACTCTTGCAGGTGGAGCTATTAGTTGGATGTCAAAGCTATATAACATTGTTGCTTTATCCACTACAAAAGCACAATACGTAGTTGCTTCACATGCTTGCAAAGAGGTAGTTTGGGTGAAAGGTTTGTTTGGTGAGTTTGGAAAGATGTAGGACAAAGGAAATCTACTTTGTGATAGTCAAATTTCTATTCACTTGGCTAAGAATCCATCATATCATAGTAAAACAAAACATATACCTATCAAGTACCATTTTGTAAGACAGGTCATTGACGAAGGTGGAGTCTCTCTTGAGAAAGCGAATACAGAGGAGAATTGCGCAAACATGTTCACAAAGAAAGTATTGTTAGAGAAGCTACCATGGTTCTTGGCTTCTCTTTACTTGTAGAAAAGGTTATGGACAAAGCAATAGCAAGGTATCAAGTTAATTGTTGTCAAGGTGGAGATTGTTGGAAACTGGTGACAACAAATTCTTCCATTAATAGGATTTCAGATCCTTTAATCTAGTGTTGGTTATAACCAATATGACCAAGTTAAAATATGGATGACATTACATTTAGTAATCAGTTTCTGATGTACATTGCTATAAATTGATGTATTCCCGTAGAGGCTGAGCGTGAGTGAGATGAGTGTGAGTGTGCTGTAATATCCTTGATTCGAATAATAAGACAATCGATACCTCTTCTTGGTGGACATAGCCCACTGTTTGGGTGAACCACATTAAATCTCTATGTTTTAATTATGTGCTTGAATTATGATATTTGTGTTTCCGCATTTGCAAATTACAAGAGGTATGACATGTAGTTGTGCAACACATAAGGTTAGTCTAAGATTAATTTAAGGTTTAGAACTAGTTAGTCTAAGATTAATTTAGGTTTTAGAACTAGTGACTTCACACAATTGAGTACCTTACAACATAATGTAAATCATAACCAATACTGTTTTTAAATTTGATGTATTTTTTTTTAATAATTTTTTATTTTATTTTCTAAATTGCAAAATATAACATAATGTAAATAAACACATCATATATATTTTAGTGTTTCTAAATTTGATTTAAAATTTTCTTTATAACTTTTAACATTTTATTAACTTTTAATATTTTATTGACTTTCCAAATAACAAGAATATCCAAATACTATTACATTAATAAAATATAATTAGAAAATAACTTTTCAAATCACAATATCCAGTTACCATTACATTAATAAAATATAATTAGAAAATAATCTTTATGAATTTAACTTGGAATTTTCTTAAAACCATCAAGATGATATTATAAGGGATCCTTTGAGTTTAACTTGAATCCTTTTTTGCAATTGTGGTGGAGAAAACGTCCTATGATAAGTTGCATCCCTAGTGATATTGATATTATCTGTCTAGCTGAAAATTGGGAGCATGAGGAGTCTAAGGTCCCTAACATGGAAGGACTTTTATTTCGGCATGGAATAAAAGAGTCCTACTGTAAAGGGATACGAGGCATAGTTTATCATATTAGAAATAAAATTTCTCCTCACATTCAACTTCATAAGATTGATTGTCTTAATCAATGCATTTGGATAGAAATTTCACACACCAATGCTACCAATATGTATATAGCAATTTGTTATTTTCCACCTATTAATTCTACTTTTTATAAGAAAAATAATCTAGATAAAAATTGTCCCTATAATAATTTAGAACAACACATATATAATTTGAAAAATGAAAGTAATATCATCCTGCTATGAGACGTCAATCCTAGGTCTACAACTAAACAAGCTACTCTTTTAAGTATTTACTCTAGCCATAATCATTTACGGCTAGATGAGGACCTTGTTTTATCTAATAGCTACAAAAGAATCTCTGAAGACCTAATTGAGAATTTTTTGGTACTAAGTTGGTCAAGCACTTCAACTCTCAAGACCTAATAATTTTCAATGGAGTAATGAAGTGGCCTAACTCCAACGAGATGACTTGTATTCATGGGATAGGTAGTAGTCATCGAAATACAAGTATGGCCAAACTCCAACAAGAATTTACCATATCTTTTCTTCCCTTATTACCAACCGACAAGTCATGGAAATACAAGGATTGTGGAAAAATTCAAATTGTGACAATCATTGTAGTTTCATTACTTGCTTGATAATAAGGGAAGAAAAGTTACGGGAAATTATTTCATGGTGTTTCTGATCAACAACGAGGAAAAAACTATCGAGTTTGTTCACTCTGATGGCAATGTTCAAATCCTTGATAACATGCTGAGAGCGAGATAAATTATCCACAAATTCCCTCATAGTTTAGTCAGCCACTCTATCTCCCACATTGCATAGAAGACTTGAGCGCTTTAGAAAAAAAGGACATCTGAAAGCATAGAATCAGACTCGTTATCATTCCTTAAGATAATGGGTGTTCTCCTTCTCCTCCAACTACATCTCCAGTTCAATGTCCACATCCTCTTCTTGGGAAACCTTAGAGGACTGTGGGTCTCCATTGAGTACTATGGGGTTGTCTTAGGTTCTCACTGAGTTAGTGGACCTTTCAACCTATTTTTCTTTTCCAACCTCCTCATCTACCTTTGAAACCCTGATCTTTATGCTAAGGACTAACTCATACATTACTTTGAAATTACCTTCAAATATTCTTATCATGTGGATAATCTCATATCACTCCTCCTTATTTTTCTCCAAGGCTTGAACTACTAGAGTCTTTATCAACTAGTAGCTCTCTGATTTCCTCAAGAATTTGGTATCTCGAGTGTTCGATTAAATTGGGTCCATCCACCCATGGATATCCTACATAATTGTTCATCAAGAATAATTATTCACTTGACCCTAACTTCCGCCTTGAGAGCCTCCACTTCTTCATTCTCAACCTCTAAACAATTCTCTAGAAACTAGTGTCTCACTTCCCATGTGTCATTTTCTGCTTTGGTTGAGGAGGGACAAAATGATGAAGAAGCCCCTCCTTTCATTTAACAAATAAAAATAATTATGTGTGTGTGTATAAAATTAATTTTCCATTATATATAATTTAAACAATTATATGCATATATTTTTTAATAATAAAAAAAAACTATATGTTATAATCCCAAAGTGAATTGCCTAGACCAAAAAGCTAGATAGATTTACTAAAATACATCATTTATAGTATGATATCATATGTTTAAATCTACTTTTACATCATTTTGGACACTATTATAAGTTAATGAACCACTTTTCCTAAAGTTATTTCTGTTTCATAAAATCATAAAACACTTTTATGACTTTTTCCTCTTAAAACTATGGAGAAACTAAAAATAAAATTAAAGAAAATAGAAAACCCTAAAAATATTGATTAAAATTGATATGGTCAAATAATAATATTTTATTACCATGACCATATCAAAGATAACCACTATTTTCTTGGTTTCCTCCATTTCCCATATCCATCTATAATGTTCACAAAATTTGGCTACAACTTTTGGCCACATTCACCATCCCTTTGAGTCACAAAGGAGAGGAGTCAAACCAATCCATACAATATAGAAACAACAAGAACTCTCCCAAGGAGGAGGCCGAAAAGACCATTTTGTTCAAGGATCTTAATGGTGTTGTAAAAGATTTATATTGGGTAAGATCTGAATGGTGTTGTAAAAGATTTACACTGGGTAATGGAATACTTAATTATTTTTTGGTAGATTTGTTGTTGTAATTTCTTTTTATTTTGCTGAAGTTATTTTATTTCCATATGAATAACATAAGCATGAAGACAATATTTCCATTTAAAGTTAGGGTTTTTATCTTTGTTTCTATCATTTTTTTGTGATTTATATAAGACTGATAAATTTGCACATCTGCTTAGTCTTAGGGTTTCTAGCTTAGTTTTTATTATTTTTCTGTGATCTAGATACAACCACTAGATTTGTAGATCTACTACTACTTGTTGCAAAATTTACACAACACTATATAATAAAAGGAGTGGGATAACTTGGGAGCAATCTTCCCTCCCTATTTCCACTTTTCAGGAAAAAAAGTGGAATCCTTTCAGGGTAGTTTGAGTTTAGTATCCATCAAAGTTCCATGCATTTCGGAACCTTACCCTAGGGGTTTTGCCCCATTTTAAACCAACCCACATGCTCAGAAAATAATTCTGGATTGACTTGAAATTTAAAAGTTGCCAGAATGCCTGTCTGAAAGTTAACTAGAGATGCAAGAGTGCTCCCGAATTAACCCACTCCTATAATAAAATATAAAATCAAATCAATAAAAAATAAAATCAAATGGAAAACCAAATCAAATAATTATGGGTTGGGTAGGAAACTTGTGGCCAATGTGCCTCCCGATCACTCCAGGGAAAATGAAAATCACAAATCGTGGATCCAACCCTTCTTTGGCTCACTCTTCTTTCCAAAATTTTGTGTTTCACTTAGGGTTTTGTTTGGAGGTCCGAGTGTTGCGACGGTTCCATCGCCTACCGCTTGAAGGGCACAGAAACGGCTGCTAGGCCGACTCTTTCTCTGCTCGACTCCTCTCTTTCTATGGATGGCCGTGGTGGTAGATAGCTCCTTGCTTTCTACGGATGGCCGTGGTGGTGGAGAGACGAATGCTAGCGACCTGGTGTGAGCCCACGGTCTGCATGCAACGGTGCGACCATTTTTTTGTTTTTGGCTTTTCTTCAATGCTGGTTGATGGGGGTTCAACTACCTGTTGCTTTCTACGGATGGCCGTGGTCGTGGAGAGACGAATGCTAGCGACCTTGTGACCCCACGGTCTGCATGCAACGGTGCGACCATTTTTTTGTTTTTGGTTTTTCATGAATGCTGGTTGATGGGGGTTCAACTACCTGGTATGCGGGTTCAGACGCGATGTTTGAGCAATATCATGGAGGTAGCAGAGGGTTTGTCCTGTTTAAGAGCTGCGCGGCTTCTTACCAGTGACCGAGGTTAATTTTCTTGCCTGGTCGAGTTGTGGTGACGTGTCGGTTTCTTGCCTGGTCGAGTTATTAGGGAGGGACAAGTTGCATAGTATGTATGGTCTACTTGGATGCATTTATGGTTTGTAAAACATGCCCTTGAAGTTGTTAGATAAATCTTCCATTCGATTATGTAAGTTGTTAGATAAATCTTCCATTCGATTGTGTATTTCATTGAGTGTACAGTCTCTATTGTTGGTTGTCATAGATATTATTCAGAATTGTCATGTTTTTTTAATTCAATCTATGGATATTCAGAATTGTCGTGTTTTTTTAATAGAATAGGATTTATACTGGAGACCTAGATGCCTAGCTCGGAAATTTACTGTCCATTACCAGATGCTGAAAGTGCAGTTCACTAGTGGACGAATTTGGTTTGCATAGCTTCTCCTTTGGTCTCCACCATTGACCTCTGGAGGTTACCAACTTCTCATAAGCCTTCTCAAATTTCGGAGTATTTCACAGCCTACTCTCCTTATCTGCGGAAGCTTTGTCCACTGAGCCTCCTATTTCCTGCGGAAGCAACAAGTATTTCCTGTCTGTGTGATTGCTTGTATTGCTGGCTTTCATTATATCACCACCCTTCAAAAAGGTCCCAGTGCTATGAGCTTAATACTCTTCACACAATCCTTGGTATGACATGTTGTTGTGCAGCAGATAAGGTTAGTGTAAGATTAATTTAGGGTTTAGAACTTGTGAATTCAGACAATTGAGTAACTTTACATTACACTCTATCATAAAAAAAAAAAAACTATACCCTGAAAATATATTTTTTTTAATATAATATTATTAAATTAAAAAAACTATTCTTGAAAATATTATTTTTTCTAATATAATTATATTATTTATAAGTTAAATTAAAATTTTTCCTATTAAATTTTCTGATGAAGAAATTGTTTTTTATAATTTATAAATTTTAATAAACTCATGTTTCTATAGCTGAATAGAAAATGAAATAAAAGTTACTTCAAATTTTCACTATTAGTGAATCACTTTTCTTAATGTTATTTCTATTTCATAAATTCATAAAACACTTTTATGACTTTTTCCTCTTAAAATTATGGAGAAAAGAAAAATAAAATTAAAGAAAATAGAAAACCCTAAAAGTATTGGTTAAAATTGATATGGTCAAATAATAATGTTTTATTACCATGACCATATCAAAGATAACCATTATTTTCCTTATAAATTCAAGTGGTCACCTCCATTTCCCATATCCATGCATAATGCTCGCAAAATTTGGCTACAACTTTTGGCCACATTCAGCATTGCTTTCAGTCATAAAGGAGAGGAGTCAAGCCAAGCCATACACTAGAGAAACAACAAGAACCCTCCCAATGTAATATCCATAGGCCGAAGCCAATTGTAATGTAAATGAAAATGTACCTAAGATTGTGAGTTGTTTGATACCATTTTTTTATTCACCTTTCATGGCATAGTGCGCGCATGTACTGCGCGGTAAAATGAGGAAGTGTGCACATTCTAGGATACCGCGCGCAACAACTTAAGTGCGCATGATTCTGAGGCCAGGGAACATTTTTGTATATGTTGCATTTTATAGGATGGTGAGCTAGTTATCATAAGCTAGGACTCTTATGTTTTGATTAGGCCAGAGAACCCAGATGTTAAAAGCGAGTGCACCTACTTTTGTATATATCTCATAATTAATATAAAATACATCGTTTCACGTAGACCGAACACGATAAAAGAAATGGGGGATTAAACTTCATTAGTTAGGGAAAGGGTGGGGGCTGAAAGTAAGGAAAAGGGATAAGCTAGGGAGCTTAATCCAAAAAGGCATATTATATTAATATTTCTTAAAGTATAAAGTATGGATAATTATTTTATCCCAAGTTCCAAAGTTGGGGACAAGTGGGCCAAATTAGCTCCAAACATGACAAGTGTCAAGTGGGGGACTAGCAAACATATTGTGGGGACTTAGTTCATTTCATGGATTCTTCCCATCATTCCTTCTATCATTCAGCCATGATCAATGACCATTGTCACTCATGCAGTTAGTTATCCTTCATACATTCATGTCACTGTATTTGAATGTGTATCCATAGCCATACTGGTTCATGTAGCTGGATATCTTGGGAGCTGGACTAAAGAAGCGGGTTGCCAAGCTCGTGGGATATTGAAGAGGCGGGTTGTGAGCCCCGTGAGAAATTTCTCTCTCAGTGAGGGAATTGTTGGAAATTGATTTCCTAAAGGTGTTGAACTGCAACTACAGTGCTTTGATACTTCTTGTCCAGCCTATTGTTGAAGCTTGGAAAGGAAGTGAGGTAGTCAAAGGACTGTTGAGCAGATAAGGGTCACACTTCCTACGGTGGGACAAGTATGTTGGAAATGAGGGACTGTAGGCTGTTAGTTTGAGTTGGCACCTGTGACAGAGTCTTTCCTGTTGTCCATGAGCCATTATCCTGGTTAGGAACCCCTTTACCCGGGTGGAGTTTAGTCCCAGCTCGAGGGTGACCCTATGCTGAGAGTGATGAGGAGCGTTGTCTAAGGCTGGGAGGTTTGTGGAAGGTCTGCACGCAGTTGGTGACATTCTTACCAAGATAAGTGTCAATTGTGTGATAAATTTACATGTTGTATTGTTATTTATGTGTTTGTTTTTATGGGTTTATCTTATGCATGGTTATAACTGTCTATATGTTTATGGGTATTTCATGTATATGTTTACTATTATTTCAGTATGAATTTATTCATTTGCAAAATGTATTTGTCTATTTACATTTTATATATAATTCTTCCGCAAGAGTTCTGTGCGTGTATATGTTTTAATTGCATACTGTTCAAAATTTTTATGTGACATAGCTTATTTAGGTGCTGGGTATGTTACAGTATGTTCCACAGAGAGAAAGAAAGAGTTCCCTGGCATAGAGTTACCCAACATGGATTGCTGGGGACATTACAATATGGTATGAGAGCTTTAGTTCTGAACACTGAGCCTGGATGGGCCGAACAAGTTGAGTTGAAGATAAATTTCATAGAGGATTTATTTTGAAGTGGCCAAATTTTGAGTTGATGAGGGTCTATGGTAAATTTTAGAAACAACAACGCGAGATTGAAAAAATTCCCAATATTATATTGTTAAATTCATGAGAAAATAGAGAAATTCGACCAACTGGTGAGATATTATTTGCTTAATATATGTTCTAGCAAATTCAGACCTGAAATTGGTCGAATTTGAAGTTACAGTGAAGCCATGTCAGTTGGAGCGAGTTTTGTAATTAAAATTCCCAATTCGTGAAATGATTTTCGGTAAATTCATTCCAGAAATGTCAACTCATAGCAATTTGTTGTTACAGAGGTTGAATTGGTTTTCTCAGGGTGAGATTGAGAAAAAATCATAGCTGCAGAATGTGTATGGTAAAAATTGGGGAAAAGTTAAGCAAGAGCCCCAATTTCTGCAGCGAAATTCACAAGGAATTGATGTTTATAAAAATGAATGTGCATAGGTGGGCACACTAAAAATACAGGATTCACAATAAAAGGCTTATGATATGTAAAAATTGGGTGCCGCATGAAATAATGTTAGTGTGCAGGTGTGTGAGGTAAATTTTGGGCGACGCTCGAAAAAATGTTGGTGTGCGGGTGTCTGCACTAAACTTTAGACACTGCGTGAAAAAAAGTTAGTGTGTAGGTACGCACAATAAATTGTTGGTGTGCGGGTGCATATGCTAAATTTAGTATTTTCATATGTACATAGGCGTACTAAGGTGCACACAATGTGCACACACATGATAATGGCACCCGTGGTGTGCACAGTATTGGCAGAGCGCAGAGGAGTTTGGTTGGTGCGCTCGCAATGTGGGTATATGTTGTCGTGCTACAATTTTGTTAATGGTGCACACGGAGTATTGGTGTGCAGTGGGGGCATACTAAACTTTAGCATGGTACAACATGTAGAGTGAAATGCGCATGGAATATCAACATGTTGTACAAAACATAATGTCATGGATATTCGCATGCGGTATAAAAGTAGTGCGAGCAAGATATTGGCATGACATAGAAGTGATACACAGTGATTTTAAAGTGAGAGAAGCACGATTTACCTTTCGTTATTGTTTTGCATGGTAAATATGGGTTACAGATTGAAATTTCTACACATGAAGTTGTTTGGAGGGTGAACAACAACAAAAAACCAACGATTTTCTGTGACGTTTTATATCATTTGAATGTCATCTTTTTGCAGCGCGTTTTTGAGGCCCATAAAAAAAATTTTAGCTAATCAAAAAACACAAGAACAAAGTGTGCCAAGACACACTCTGTCTTTGCATCTCAAATAAAATAGCTTGGAGAGAGATTTCTAATGGTGTAAACCGTTCGTCAAACAAAGATTTTATGAGAAAGTTACAACACAAACAATGAAGGGTAAATTTGAAGACCCAACTAACTTCATTGAGCCATAACATTTTTCTATGGAATTAGATCGAGGTGCAAGCGCAGTCAATGGAAATATATTGGTCCATAGAAGACATTCCTAGATCTGAATTAAATTTTTGGGTACGTTAAAGATGTTTAATATGGAAAAGAAGGTACCTATACCATATCAGTTACAATATGGTATTTTGGCCTAGAACTTCAGCAGGCTGTATCTAGAAGCCTAGAACCCAGAATGAGGTGAAACATGGAAAAAATGTCCAAAATATTTATATGGGGAAACCCAATTGATCTCCTACTAAAATTCCAAAGGAGTAGGTGCAAAAATTCATATTTACAGCGCAAAGTTGCAAAATGAACAAAAAAAATAATGGACAATTTTCAAATAACCATAACTTTATGCTCAAGACTTGGAATTGAGTGAGAGTAGTAGATGGAAAGGTGTTGGACAATGGAATCTAAATATCCACCTAGAAAATTGATCTGGGCATTTAATTCTCCAAGAAATCATAAGAAATAATTCTGATATATTATTGAACCAGAATGGTTCATATATTTTCATGAAAATCTTGAAACAATTAGCCTGACAAAGGTTTTTTGGCTACACATTTTGCAGATTGAACAACAACTAGATCAAATCAGGATCAACACATAGTCCATAGCAATGGAAGAGGCAGAGGGGACTTACAGTCAGGAGGATGAGACTAGAGGGATGGATGTCCATTTGGGCATTGATGGAACAAACTCCAATGGACATGGAGAAGGAAGGGATGAAAACATGAATATGGTAGAGACCATTAGAAATTTATAGAAGGATGTCCAAAACCATAAAGCTGATAATTAAAGGCTTATGAGAGCCAAGGAGCAACAAGATGACTTCCACATGAAGTTAATGCAGAGATTGAACCGAATAGAAAAGAATTTAGATAAGGAGAGTGGGACAAGAAAATATGGAAGTCATAGGCCTCCTGATGAGAAAAGAAGAGAAACAAGTGTCAGCATACATCATCGTCACTCCCCAAAGAATTCCAATAAGAGGGCACACATCAACTCAATTCCATCCCCTGTCAGGAAGCATAAGAGTTATTGGGTGGAGGAGCTACGAGGAGAAATGAAGAAAATCAAACCTCCTACATTTGATGGTGAGCACAAGAAGGATGAAGAGGGAGAGACATGGTTGATGGGAATTAGAAAGTATTTTCAATTGCATACTTATTATTATCATGCAAAAGGTAGAATTGCCATCTATCAACTCAAGGGAAAGGCATCCATGTGGTGGGATCAGCTTGTGCAGGTGCAACACATTAAAGAGAAAAGAGTTACTTGGAGGGAAGTCAAGAAGTATTTTGAAAATAAATACTTGACTAAGAGATACTATGACAATAAAATGAAAGAGTTCTTTGAACTCAAGATTGGGTATATGAAAATAGATGAATATGAAAGAAGGTTTGTAGAACTGTTGAAGTATGTCTCTTTCTTCAAGGATGAGACAGTTAAAATTCAGAGGTATTTGAGTGGATTGTCGTCATTTATTAGTGACAAAATATAGTATGATGATCCCAAGACATTGGAGGAGACCATAAGGCAAGATAACTTCCTATATGATCATCAAGAAGCAAGGCCAACTTTTCAAAAATCTTGGGAAGACAAAAATAAATTCAAGATGGATCAAAGGAAGAAGGAAACTAAGCAACCATTCTTTATAAAAAATACTCAGGGACAACCAAATTCTAGAGAACCCAGAACTATTAAGGCAGGGGGTCAAAGGCTAAAGAAGCCACCTATTAAATGTAGCCCAGTGATCTATGCAGCCCTTAACAACAAGCAAGCAGATTATCAATCACATATGATTGAAGTGGAAGGTATGATCAACAACCAAACCATTGTTATTTTAATTGATCAATATCATGCTATCCTAGACTATCATAACAAGGAATTTACTTGCTTGGATGAGGAAGGGATCCTAATAAAATTGCAAGGAATTCCCAGGGCAGTAACCATCAGCGAAATTTCAACATTGTAGCTAAAGAAATGTTATAGAAAAGGGTGTCAAATATTTGCAGCTCATATTGAGGAGACACCTAAAGAAAAGGTGCCAAATTTGGAATATTATGCAGTCCTAAAAGATTTTGAAGATGTGGTCAAGGAGGTACCCGGACTACCCCCAAAAGGGAGATATTGATTTCTAAATTTAGACAAGTTTGTCATTGTCTTTTTGGATGACATTCTTTTATATTCCAAGTCAGAAGAAGAGCATGGACATCATTTGAAGATGTGTTGCAATTATTAAGGGAGCTTCAGTTGTATGACAAACTGAGCAAGTGCTCATTTTATCAAAAGAAAATTCATTATTCAGGACATATCATTTCAAAGGATGGGATTGTAGTGGATCCAGAGAAGATAGAAGCCATTAGAGAATGGTCAGTGACAAAGAATGTGATAGATATGAGATCATTCAGGGATATTGGAGGCTACTATAGGATATTTATTGAAGGATTCTCAAAGATTGCACACCCAATCACTTCCTTAAAAAGGAAGGGTGTGAAGTTTTAGTGGACATTGGATTGTGGAAAGAGTTTCCAACACTTGAAAAAATTATTAACAAGTGCTCCAACACTAAGGATTGCAGACCCAAATGAAGACTTCATTGTATGCATGAATGCATGTAAAGAAGGACTTGGTGGAGTCCTCAGTCAAAATGGATTTGTTATATATTATGAATCAAGGAAGTTGAAGGAGCATGAAAGACACTATGCCACTCATGATTTGGAGTTGGCAGCCATAGTGCATGCCTTGAGGAAACGGAGACACTTCCTCATGGGGAAAAGGTTTGAGCTAAGAACAGACCATAATAGTTTGAAATATTTATTTGATTACCCAAAGCTAGATGCTAGGGAAAGAAGATGTGTAACATCCCCAAAATTAATTCTTTATTAAGTCTAAAAACACTTAGGAATTTATTTTCGTTTTTGATAAGAAATTGGAAAATTATTGTCATTTATGGCAATTTCGAATTTCGAATTTAGTTAATTGTAATTTATTAATTATGACTGTTGGGAAAAGATTTGATTTTCCCAACCAACTCTTTGACTATGACACTTGTAAGAAACAAATATTTTTATAATTAATGCTGAGAGACAAATGGAACAACCAGGTTGAAATCAGCTGACCATGACTCCATGAGTGGGGAACATGTTGGAACTACCTCACAGCTGAATGTTACAAGTGGAAAATCAAGAATTTGGCCATTGGCAACCCCTGAAAATTAGGTATTTGTAAAGCTACAAAAATTCCCAAGGGTAAGATACCTAGGAACAAATGCTTTTGGCATATATAACATATGGGAGAAGGGATGACACTGCCTAGTATGCTAGGGAAAATAATTATCACTTATTGTTATGAATACTATTTTCTAAGTGTGAGGCAAGGATAGGTTTTTCGAAACTGAAGGACTATAGCTAAGGAGGAGTTCTAGAGTTCGCCCTCATGGATTCATGGTCAGACTAGGGGGTGAACGAAGCAAGTAGATTGGTTGTTTTATTCTAAGGTTGGGACGAACTTGGTTGTTCCATTTATTGTTAGAAAACTTTCTCAGATATGTCCATCTACTCTTTTTCTGATCAAATGTTATTTTGATTTAATGGTCGATAGAATAAATCTATTTAATTCTGGATGAATTGTTCTGTTGATTAAATTATTGATGGAATGAAATAAATTGTAGTATAACTCTTACAGTTTTATTGTACTCATTGAGAAAAAATTCTGGGTGTGTTAATTGTTGATGGGATTGTTTTATATAAGTATATTGGAAGATGCATCTAAGCTAGATGGGATCTGTATTGTGTTAATTATAGCATCACATGCATGTAATTATATGTGTATAAGTAATCAAATTAAATAATATTGTCGATTGAAGAATGCTAAATAAAATTATGGAAGTGAAATTGAAGGCATATATATATATATATATATATATATATTAAATAATAGTTATGAATGTCAAACTATGCAAATGTCAAACAAGACTTGGGAGGATTATATATATATATGTATAGTTTCCTGTACATAATTTTAGGACATCTTAAACACCTAATTTATTCATACAACAAGATGCCAATAATGTAAAAGAAAATGTACAGTTTAGTTATTCCATAGTAAGCTGTAACAAAAGTTTTCTTTTAAATTTATAAAATCGATAGTGCAGAGACTATTCACACTTAGAAAAAGTATTTGTATGGCCGATGAGATATCTGCACATTCCATTAGCAAGAAAAATAAAAGATCTGTATATCCACAGGAGGGAAGCAAGTAGTTAAAATCATGTTGCATTACAATAGCGCAGGAGTAAAAGTATTGTAACTCAAATAACTAAAACTTATTACATATTCTAGAGATGGACCAATACTCAAATGTGTCTTCAACTCTACGCAATACTGTGATTATAACTCTAGATAGTGTAATTTGATTCAATTGGGGTTTCCCCTTCATCTTTTCTTTAAAGATCGAATATATAGATAATCGTTTGTTTATCAAAGTCTGTTATAAGAAATGTTTTCCACAATAACAAAATTCTAGGGGCAGAACCATATCCTTATAGTAGAACCTGGAGCTAAAATTTGTTTTATAGAACACTATAGATTGAAACCCAAGTACCTTTCGCACCAGACATTGTTTTGGAAATCCGAAGACTTCGGATATTAATAGTCCTGCAAGGAAACCAAAAATGTTAATTATTATTAAGATTTGAAGTAAACAAAATTCAAGTGTCGAACATAGAATAAATACGAGGATAAATTATGTACCAAAGAGATATTACAGAGGTAAGTTATAACTTCACTTATCTTTCATTTTGGGCTTGCATTCCTTCTGCATCATCGAAGGAATCACCCATAGAACAAAGGGGGAGAATTGGACCAAGGTTGATCTAATGGGTACCCTTGCAACAAATATGGGTCTCATCATTAGATCACAACAATCAATCCTTAAACCATAAATATCAAAAGGAAATGAAAGAAACATTTTAAAACTAGAATTATTAAGGATGCACAAAATAAAAACATGCTTCATAAAAATTAATACAAATTCAAGTCACTAATGATGCCATGAGATTTTACCCTCATAACTATAAGAAAATGTAAGCTAGAGGTCGATGATAGAAGGATAATGAGATTCAACAGGGTTTGGGGTACCTAAAATCTCTATCCATTTTTATTTCCTACAAACGAGGGGAATTTAAATATATCAACTATTGGATTCCTGAACGAAGTGTATGGTTAAATCTTCTAGAAATTATTAAATCTTTGGAATAATAATATCGCATAGTGGAAATATTCACCGTGTGTTTAGGCACGTACGGGCATGGCTAGGGTAATAAAATAAATTATGTTCGAACACAAAAACCCTATACAATGATAAATGGATCCTCACCTCAAACTAAAAGTATGTACTGTGGCTTACAACCTAAGAATGTCATATTTCTTGCGGTGAGTCAGGGAGTCGATGACATAAGGACTTAACGTGACCCAACAATGTAAATAAGGAAAATGTGACCCATATCCATAGAGATCATAGTAAGAAAATGAAAAGTGTAAAGGGTCAGTTTGGATCCACAAGGATCAAATCCTGGCCTCGATGAAGAACCCTCATGAAATTAATTATGTATCATATCGTAACTCTACAGGAGTATTCTTTATTGAAATGCTTAGGGTCACTAAAGTGGATCTACGATCGGATGTGTAGCGATGGCTATGTCGCAAGTAACTCCTTTGTAGATAAGAAAACAAATATTCGGGCTACATATTAGAGAAAATAATGAGGGTAAATTACGTACTAACAGAACCCGAACACAATCGAGACTACCCTCTAATACAACAACTTCAACCCCAGTGTAATAGAAATTACAAAATAATGATTGTTGGATAATGAATGACCCCCTAATGAAAGAGTTAATACCCCTTGTTATCACTAAGAATCACCTTCAGATTGCATGGAAGGTAAGCCCAGTACCCATCAGGTTATATATGAATGTAAGAGTGTTTTCAAGGGTCAAATGGAAAGGGACTCAAAATGATAATGTTCCAACTCAAAAAATAGGGCTAGCATGCACCATCAATCAAGGTCTTGGCTAAATTCAATCAGTAATTTGGGAGTGAGTATGAATAGAGGAAAGACTTGAATAAGACGAATGTAGGAGCTATTGTAAACATCACGTATACAAAAGCCTAAGTAAGAAAGTTTCTTAAGGAAAAATCTTCTTGAACTCAAAAACTAAGGAAGCTAAATAAACATCATGATAATATAATGATCAAACATCCGCCATAAAATCACCACAATCATTCATGTGAATCATTCAAAGCATGAAAATTTAGCATCAAAAGAAAATAAGCTGAAAGAGAAGTTGATTTCTATTAGCCAAAATGTCTTAAGTCTAGTACATAGCTAGATCACAGTCACTTCATCAAAATATTACAGTGTAAGGGAGCCTTGCTCAACCATACGAACCTGCTAAAGAAATTGATCTATTTATTTATAACAAAAGGGAGGCAAGAAATGGAGGTACGAGCTGGCCTCCTTCCCTTGAAAATCTCTAAAAAATTATTTTATCTAACAACTTATTTAACAACCTATGCTATAAAATAGGAAAATGTTGGTGACTAATCCAACCAAGCTTCAAACTGATTTGATTCTCTTTTGTTGTGCAGATCCTATTTTTCCATGTGYATTTTAGGAGCAYGTAGTTGTCCTCATAATGCCAGTTGTTGCTTCTGTAATTTTCTCCATCACCATCCATCCAAAAAGTTGTTGGCCTGATTTTCTTGGATCCTTTGTGTCTGCTGGTAGCTTCTTCAGGTAGTAGCCTGAGTAGCGTATTTCAAAACTCGACAAGTAAAAAAGGTAGTGCATTTACGTATCGCCACTATACTATGCCAATATGCAAACTCTGTTCTCTGCCAAATATTAGGTAGTGCCACTATGATGCAGATGCGTACAGGTTCATTCTCTGCCAGATATTAGGTAGTGCCACTTATGTTGCGTTTGTGTGCAGGTTTAGGTAGCATTGTCAAAAATGCAGCGCCTTCAATATTGAACGTGTGCAAAGAAATTGGTGGTATTTCATAATGTCAAACTCATTGTACATAGGTGTCTTGGCAGTACAGTATGTAGTGCATTTTACCACTAAGGGAGTTAGCACTTAGCAAAAAGCCAAAACTCTGATAGTTAAATGCTTAGAAGCATGTATAGATTGAAGAGGTAATATTTTAATATCAGTTAACCCTCCCAAAAAGGAACCATCCTCAAAAGTGGGGCTTAGCTTTCACCAACTATTTTTCACCTTGAGACTTAACCTCACACTCTTTTTGGTAGAAAGAGGATATTCATTTGGCACAACAAACTTTTTATTCTTAGCATTGACAAGATTTTTCAGTGTGGTTGTTCTCTCCTTAACTATTAGTTTTTCATTATCAATGGAAGCTTCAACCAATACCTGTAAATTTCTTTGGGCTGTCTCATCTCGAAAGTGTTGCAACTCTACCTTTAGCTTCATGTTCTGAGACTGAAAGCCTTTGTTCTTCCTGTAAATATTCTTAAGTTGTCTATGAATGGTTTGGGCCCTTCTTGTTGCAAACCTTGCCAAGTCAAGGGTGTGACTCTAGCCATCCATAAGCTCTTTCATCTTGGCTCTGTCAGACATGGCTTCCTTTTTCAATTGACCCACCGCCTTTCTTGCATCCCTAAGTTTCCTGATAAGTCTTTTGAAGGTATGAATGTCAGGAGGAGCAGTGACATGCATAGTCTCAATAGGCTTTTTCTTAGTCTCCTCTTCCACCTGCATGGGAAGTGTCTTGTCTACCTCATCAGGTTTATTGGTGGCTTTGATTTTACCTTTCTTCCTCTACACGGGTTTCTTCTTTTCTTTCCACAGGATTTTCAAAGTCTTTCATATAGGTTTCATCTTTCCTCTCCAAATGTGTTTTAGTACCTTTACCCTTCCCTCTCTGTACAGGGGAATTTTTTTTCTCTTCCAGGGGATTTTGAGTGCCTTTACACTTCTTCTTTTGAATAGGGGTTTCTGGTAAAGATTGTTATTTGAAAACCTCCTTAGGAATTGATGACCTTCTGAAAGTTTTTTTACCCTTGATTTTGACTGTTGGAGGAGAAGAGGAAAAGAGTAGCTTATTCCCTTTCTTCGATGTAGCTTTGGTATAAGAAGAAAACTCTTCTAAGCTTGGTGGAGGAGGTGGTGAAAAATCTCTTTGTGGGGAAGGACAAGCTTCCTCCTCAGCTCCTGTGACCTGCTTGCTAACCTCTGAAACATGAACAGGGGCTCTACCCTTTCTCTTCCTACTGGTTCTTGCTTTAGTAGAACTGGTGGGTGATAAAGGACTTGCCTTATCTGATTGAGGAGTTGATACTAGATCCAACTTGAAATGAGAAATAACAACAAAATGCTCCTATGAAATATCTTTCATACCCAATTCCTGAGAGAATAGCATTCTAATAAATCTAGAGTGGAAAAGGCTAGAATCCACATCCTTATATTTGGCTTGAATCTTGTCTGGCATTGTACCTATGCTCCTTAACAGGTAATAGGGAATATTCATCTCAACCTTACCAGTAAAATGTATAAAAATCCTTATATGGTACTGGTACAATGTGTTAAATCTCCCTTCACATGTAAAATATCTCTGTATGATCATCAATATTTTGTCAAACTGTTCAATCAATTGACTCCTTGGCATACTTTTAGACAAATCATTGGCTTGATATTCAGGTTTAAAGGTATCTTTAGCATAGGCTAAACTCAAAGAAATGGATTTGAACCACTTTTCACGTGAAATGAGGATTCCTGTTGCAGCTGAGACAGAGGCTTGAGTCACCTCAAATTGCAAATCCCTAACCTTGGCTTTCCTTCCATCAAAATGTAATGAAAACTATTTGGATACCTCTGGATGGCCTCTCTGCACATTCTGGCAGAAAGAGAGGCACCCCACTCTTTGAAACACCTCTCTTTCCATGGGCTCTGTATCAAAAATATGCATGTCCATAGGTTCTATCCTAACCACCTTGACACCTTTGTGTGTCTTCCTCAATTGAGGAGTATCCTTGGCTTAGAATGAGAGCCTTTAAAGGCTTATGGGATAGTAATAACCATGAATGATTAAAATCGGGCTTCAAATGTACAAGGCTGACCTTTTAAAACAGAATGGTGCTAGTAATCCAAGCTTGACTGTGCGAAATACACCCTTAGACTTGTACATGTACTTGAGAGTGTAGACGGTAAGCGGGTAATCCAAAATTGGCCTTTTCCAAGTGAGTAAAAATTCTTAACTCCAAGATGAAAGGAAGCAAGGGAGGTAGAGAATGTTTAAGCAATGTCTTCGGGTAGCACAATGCATATGCAAAGGATAGGCTATTTAAGAGCTTGCAATTTCAATGGCTAAGGAAAAGAAAATTAATCATACCGAGATACATGCAATGAAGTTTCAATGTCTAAAAAAGATACAAGACAAGGCTATCATGCAAAGATGAGTCCCTTACAACTGTGCAAGCTCGACAAACCAAAACCCAAGAGCAAATTTCTTGCAAAAATTAATATGGAAAGGAGGCAACACAAGATGCCTGTGGAGTAGACACCTGTTGGAATCTTCAATGAAATCTCAGGATGGAATTGTGAAAACTTCGGCCCTCAAATCTACTTCAGCCTCAAATTTGGTTGCCTTGATGTCGCCTCATCAAAACTTGTGAATTTACGCAATGCATCATTGTTGAGTTTTTCAAAATTATAAACCGTTATGAGGGCTCATAAATGCAAGATATTGAAGGCATCTTTAACCATCTCCTAGCACTGAAAACAAGGAACATGACATCAGTCATGGCGCTATGGAACTGCCTAATGAGTGGGTAGTGCTCCAGTTCAAAAAATTATTGGACAGTTAAGCAAGGATAATGAGGCATGCCTATGAGGTCATAAGTGAGGAGAAAGGTGTGTCACATCAGTTTAGTCATGGGAGGGATTGACCTAGGGACAAGTCATGAAGGGGACCAAAAAATAAGCCATGAGCTAAAATGGTTCTAAAAACAAAAATCAATTTGAGGATCAAACTAGAGCTATGACTCAAAACTCTAATCATATAAGGGGTCCTACCAAAACTAAACTTTAAAGGGATGAAACTTTCAAATATTTAAAATATAAGGCTTAAAAAGGATAAAAACAAACTAAAAGACCCAAGGCAATTTAGTGTGATAACATTGGTTCCACAGGGGGTGGGATGCCCCTTGTGGGCTACCAAGAATGAGTAGATTTAGTGCCTTATCCTAAGGCTATGGGGTTAGTTATTGAAACAAACATAAAAATAAAATGATATCTACAATGACATGAAGAGCCACTCAAGGCTCAAGAAAAGTACTTTTTCAGGAAATTCCCATTGACAGGACCACAAAAAACCTCTTCATTCTCCATATTTTGCAAATTGAAAGTGTTATTAGAGAATACCTCAGAGATTTTGAAAGGACCGATCTATAAAGCTTCAAAATTAGCGTTCTTACCTTTATCTTACCTCGGTGCATCCCACTTGAGCACCAAATCATCCAATTGAAAATCCTCTTTGTTCACCTTTTTGTCGAAAGCCTGGCTGATCTTTAGTTGATGGTCATATGCTTCGTCTACAAGATACTCCCGGGTCTGGTGCTCTTCAACCATCTACTGAATCCTTCTGATCATATGATCAGGTTCCCCTTGATAATCTTGGAAGAATTTTTCCACATGTGAGGCAAGTTGAGAAGGAAAAATGGCTTCAAATCCCTACACCAGCAGGAAAGGGGAAATTCCTAGGGACGTTTTTACAACGACTCTATCATACCATAGAGAAAATTTGAGTGCCATTCCTTTTTGTTATCCTCTAACATATTTTTAATGATCTTTATAATGATTTTGTTCGAGGATTTTGCAAGCCAATTTCCCTGAGGATAGTAAGGGGTAGAATGAATCAAAGTGATCCCAAACTATTCATAGAACTAAATCAATCATTTAGCCTTGAAATATGTAGCATTATCAGTGACAATTATGTCAGGACACCCAAACCTTGCCATAATGTCTTCAAGGAAACCAATGATCACTTTGTGGGAAGAATTCCTTGTAGGAATAACTTCAATCCATTTAGTAAAGTAATCTTTAGCAGTCAAGATCCATCTATGTTGACCACTGGAAGAAAGATCAATTTCCCTGATAAAATCCAGGCCCCACTGCTCAAAGGGTCCTGAAGTTACCATAGGATTTAATGGCAAAGACTTAAGCTACTACTTTCCAGAGAATTTCTGAGACTTAGCACAGGATTTGATCTTAGCACAAACATCAGTGAAAAAACTGGGCCAGAAGTACCTAGCCCTGAGGATCTTGTATGTTGTGGTTCTCCAATAATGATGCCCCCCACATAAATTGTCGCGGAAATCAGAAATAATCTTTTGGGCCTCTTGGGGGTCCAGGCATCTCAAACTCCCTCCTAGTGCATCCTTCAAATACAAAAATTGATCAACAAGGCAATATTTTATTGATTTGAGTTTTAAGGCTCACACCTTGTTATTTTCCATACCACTTTGAGGCTGTAAATTTTGTAGAAAAAATATGATGTCCTTGTACCAGCTCTGATTTGCCAATGCAGAGATGATTTGAGAACTTCTAGCAGTTATTTCAGCCTATTGATTTTCTGAACATGAGTGGATGAAATTCACCCCCAACGCTAAGCAATTTGATTGATCCAAGAGATTAGCTAAACCTTGGCCTTTATCCAATTTGGTAGGATTAATATCCAAATCAAATTCAATTAATTTAGCAATTCACTTGCTCCTTTTTCCTTCTATATTAGGAGGAATAAGAATTTATTTTAGAACAACTGATAGGATATAGGCAATAACTCCTGAATGCAGGACATAAACTATGAAGTACTTAAGAGCTCTAATCAATGCATAGGATTTCTTATCCATGATGTCATATTTTAATTCATCATATCTCAATTCCCTATTGAAAAAGCAAATGGGCTACTCTAAGCCTTCAACGTTCTTCTGCAATAGGACTTCTTCTACTATATCGAAAGAGGAAAAAGAAAAAATACAAAATTCCTTGGAGTATTCTGGGCTGACAAGAACCCAGGATTCAGTTAAAGATTTCTTTATATGATCAAAACAATTACATGACTCAGCGGTCCATTGTATTTCACTATCCTTCCTGAGAATGGATGTGATATGCTTAACCAACTCAACAAAAGTTGACACACATCTTCTCAAAAAATTAATTTTTCCAAGAAACGATTGAACCTCTTTTTTGCATATAGGAAGTGACAGTGTTTGTATAGATTCAACCCTGTTGCAATCAATCCTTACCCCTTCAGCTAACACAATATGACTGAATAATTTTCCTTCCTTAATGGAAAACAATGATTTTTTCAGATTCAAGGAGAGGCCATATTTTCTGCATTTCAAGAAAAAATTTCTTAAGTGATCACAATGTTCTTTATCATACTGAGAGTACACTGTTGTTTCATCTACATAGATAAAAAAAAACTTATCCTTCTCCCCAATGAATGCTATTTCCATAGCTCGTTGAAAAGTTGTCCATGTGCTCATTAAACAAAAGGGCATCTTGGCGTACATAAATGTACCCCAAGGAGTGGTAAAGGCCATCTTCTCCCTGTCTTATGGAAAAAAAAAGACCTGATTGTATCTGGAAAATCCATCAACCATAGACATCCCAGCTGCTCTTGTCACCTTCTATAATATTGTTCCATCCTGGGTAAAGGGTAATTATCCTTTTTTGAGCTTCTGTTCAGATTTTAGAAATCAACAGAAATTCTGATTTCTCCATTCTTTTTTTTTACTTGGACCAAATTGGCCAACCATTCAGAATACCTTAAAGGAATGATATTTTTTGCATCTAAAATCGTTTTTACCTCTTTCTCCATGACTGACAGCAACACAGGATTGATTTGCCTCAACTTTCTACTGAAGGGTTTGGTGTCTTCTTTTAATGGAATTATGTGCTCTATAATGCTTGTGTCATAAGTTTTGAGATCTTCATAAGTCCAAGCAAATACATCAGAAAATTCCTTCAATAACTTAGTATATTCTTCCCTCTACTCTTCTGATAGGTTGCTTGACAATTTGACGTATTTCGGATTATTTTCAGTGCCCAAATTGCACTCATTTATATCAACATCATCAATAGAAACCTCCCCTTTCACGGCCACATCATTCCTGTCAAATAATCTTTCCAAAGGAACTAGTCCTTTTGGAATATGATTGCTAGGTAGCTGAACAATTTGATGATTAGAAATTTTATTGAGGAAAACATCAGCATGAGGAGTAATTTATGAATCATGATCCTGGTAAATGTGTAATGCAGAAAAATCATCAACATTCTCGAGGAAATTTTTAAGTTCTAAATCATCTTGGAAGACCTTTCAATATTTTACATTGTCCTGTATAGAACGCTTGTTCTTGACTTCTACATCATACTTGATCTTGGGTGGTATAGGAATTCTGAAGTTGCTTGCTAATATAGCCAAAGAATCAACCATGGTATTCTCCTCTCTAGGAATGAATGATATATTAAAAGAAGAGAAAAAATTGTCCACCATATCCCACACTTCATTTCTGTAAGATATAAGCCTAGGGTGCCTTGTTTGATAAAGATTTTTAATCTGATGGACTATCAATTCAACATCCCCAAATAGTAATAAATCTTCTATCCCCATGTATTTAGCTGCCCTCAAACCCAAGACAAGATCCTCATACTCTCCTACATTATTAGTAGTCTCAAATTCTAGTTTATATGACAAAGATATAGATTCTTGAGTTGGTGAGACAAAGACCACTGCAGCACCAACACCTTCCTTATAAGAGGCTCCATCAAAGAACATCTTCTGAACAAAAGTGGTTAGAAAAATTTCCTTAGAAAATGTAATGGATTGTTTTCTTATTTCTAGCAGCGCTCGAAGAGCATCAATGAGATGCAAAATGCTAGATCCCAGATCTGTATCAAAAGAAAAAACATGGTGATTTGTGGGGTTTTCTTCATCACTAATGATGTAATCCAATTGGTTTTCCTTGTAAAGTCTTCTATGCTCTCCCCCAAAAATGGGAATAGTAGCATAAGAGAGATCCATCTGCAAGGTTCCCCCAAGTATTTTTATCCAGGATTTTGACAAGAGCATGCCAAACTTGGGGGGAACATCAACAACTACGATATCCATAGGTATACTCTTCACGGGAAACTGAAATAAGGTCACCACCATATCCTTAATGACTCCAAGACACTTGACTTTTCTGGAGTCAAAAGAATATAAGTCATGATAAGTCTTTGTGATTTCTAACCCAAGTTCATCGATAACAGATTTTGGCATAAGATTGTGGGATGCCCTTGAATCCATGACACAATTGTGTAGCACCTTATCATGTATATTTAGTGAAGTATAGAAAGGTGGGGATGAATCATCTCTGTCTTATATCAAAGGACCTAAAATCATTGTTTTTTTTCCATTTTGTAGATTTATTGAATTAGTGGCTTTTGGAGATGATTCAAGCTGTATTATTTTGGATAAATATTTTTTAAATTCCTCATTTTTTATCAATTCAAAAAAAGGTAAAGGGATTTTTATTTTATGGATCTCATTCTCAAAACTGAATGAAGAAGAAGGTTTCAAGATTTCTTTGGTTTCAGGGAAAGGATTTCTGATCAGAACTTGTGGGCTTTGAGAGTCTTTTTCCTTACTTCTCACTATCACAGCCTTGGCAGGATCTTCTTTTTGGGCAGGCTGATTAGGGGCATCAAATTTTTCTTCATTCGTCTTAGATCTCAGATTATATCTACTATCATTTTCTATTGCTTTCTCTCCCTTACTTAACTCATTAATTTGAATATCCATTATAGATTTATCATAAGAGGATTGAGTCAAGTGTGGGGATGGGGATGTGTCACCTAAGCAGTGAATATCGGGATTAGCTTCTACCTCCTCTTCTTCTTCATCAACAACCAAATTATTTTGCAAAGGAGCTTGTACCCTATGATCATCTCTCTCTTTGTTCATGGGATCTCTGGGAAAGATTTTGGGACCATTATTTGTTGTCCTGTAGTTACCTCTATTATCAGTGTTTTGAGCATTTCTATATGTCTGTTTCCCTTCTCAATTCAACTTATCAATCTCAGTGGAAAGAGATTTTACTAATTTGGTCAACTCATCTACTTGACAATGGACAATAGAGGAATCAGAAGTTGAATCTTCATATTTGTTTTTTCTCCTATCTCTATCATATTTACCATTGATTTTAGTTGATGCCACTATATTGGATTCTACCTCTAAGGCATCATCTTGCATATGAACTAAGGAAGGTGACCTTCTTTCTCTCAACAGGAGGCAGAACTTGGGGTCAAATGCACTCGCATAAGTAATTTTTGAAGAGGTTTCAGTGGGTTTTATCTCATCTGGGATCTTGTTGTACATTTTGTTAAATCTTTTAGAAAAGTCGAAGACAATCTCTCCCTCTTTCCTTTTTAAGGATCTGAATTTTTTGATATAGTACAAAAAGTCCTTTTTGTTCCCCCAATGCCTCAAGAAGGCTTCATCCAATGCTTTAATACCAGTAATGGATATAGGGGCCATACCCATAAACCTCTTCCTAGCCTCACCAAAAAGGATTTAGACGAAAACACTCATCCATACATCCTCATTTTCAATATTTTGGTTATCTTCATAGCTATAGAAAGCAACAAGATGTTCCTCAATTGTTATATCTTCTTCTCTCGTGAATTTGGGCATGTATTTCAAGTAGTCTCTAGGAGGGAGAGCATTCACTGGATGAGGTAAGACTAGAGGAGCATATCTTGCAGCCACTATGGAATCCATCCTATTTGCAGGGTGGTTAACAACTGCCATTTGATTTTGAACTCTTAGTGAAAAAGAAGGAAAACGAGACTTGACTATCTGTAGATTAGGAGAAGAATGAAAGTATGAAAGGGGGGTTTCCGCTTTCACAGCAAAGGGATGAGTCTTGGAAGAAGATGGCAAGGTCTGTAAAGGGGATGAAGTTTCCAATTTTTTGGTAGCAAAAGTTTTAACAGAAAGAGGAGAGGCCAAACCTAAAGTGGGGAAATCTTCAAAACTATCAATATTGAAACACTTTTCAATGTCAGGGGAAGAGAAAGTGTTAATGTTTTATTCTTTCAATTTAGTTTTAAAGGAAGAATATTCAACAATAAACTCTTCAAAATMAAGTTTCTTAGATACTTCAATCGAAGGTAAAGAAATATTACTTGATAAAACAGCTGGAGTATGAAGGGTGGAATCAGGCAACTGACC
This sequence comes from Picea mariana, assembly GCA_032191745.1. NCBI lineage: Eukaryota > Viridiplantae > Streptophyta > Pinopsida > Pinales > Pinaceae > Picea > Picea mariana. The sequence continues at coordinate 948,856 of JASDQU010101387.1, forward strand.
AAAAGCACTTGTAACAGTAGMAGAATTTTTTTTTAGAGAATCTTTTCCCTTCTTGATTAATTTCTCTGGGTTAGCCTCATATGGAACCAAAGGTGGCTATGGATTTGATATTCTATGTCTGCCTTTAGGTGCCAGAGCCGAAACAATGGAGTCATGAAGTGCAAGTTGCAATCTTCAAGATACTGAGTTCTAATGCACTTTTATAAATAGTAAACTGTGTCATTTAATCCCAGGGAAAAGTCTTCAAATCATTCCCCGGTAGCGGCACCAAGAATGTTATCACTAGGAATCACCTTTAGATTTATTGGAAGGTAAGCCCAATACACATCAGGTTATATATGAATGTAAGAGTGTTTTAAAGGGTCAAATGGAAAGGGACTCAAAATGATAATGTTTCAACTCAAAAAATAGGGCTAGCATGCACCAACAATCAAGGTCTTGGCTAACTTCAATCAGTAATTTGGGAGTGAGTATGAATAGAAGGAAGACTTGAATAAGAGGAATGTAGGGGCTACTGCAAACATCATGTTTACAAAAGCCTAAGAAAGAAAGTTTCTTAACGCAAGATCTTCTTGAACTCAGAAACTAAGAAGATAAATAAACATCATGATAATATAATGATAAAAAATCCACCATAACATCACCACAATCATTCATGTGAATCATTCAAAGAATGAAAATTTAGCATCATAAGCAAATAAGTTGAAAGAGAAGCTGATTTCTATTAGCCAAAATGTCTCAAGTCCATTACATAGCTAGATCACAGTCACTTCATCCAAATATTAAAGTCTAAGGGAGGCTTGCTCAACCATCGAAGCCTGCTAAAGAAATTAATATATCTATTTATAACAAAAGGGAGGCAACAACTAGAGCTACGAGCTGGCCTCTTTCCCTTGAAAATATCTAAACATTTATTTTATCTAACAACTTATTTAACAACCTATGCTATAAAACAGGAAAATGTTGGTGACTAATCCAACCAAGATTCAAACTTATTTGATTCTCTTTTGTTGCACAACTCCTCTTTTTCCATGTGTCTTTTAGGATCATGTAGTTGTCCTCATAATGCTAGGTGTTTTTTATGCAATTTTATCCATCATCATCCCTCCAAAACGTTGTTGGCCTAACCTTCCTAGATCCCTGGTGTATGTTGGTAGCTTCTTTAGGTAGCATCTTGAGTAGTGTATTTCACAACTAGACAAGTAAAAAAGGTAGCGCACTTATGTAGCATAATTGTGCTATGCCATTATGCAGACTCTATTCTTTGCCAAATATTAGGTAGCCCCTTTATGTAGCACCACTGTGTTGCGTCTGTGCATAGGTTCATTCTCTGCCAGATATTAGGTAGCGCCACTTATGTTGCGTCCATGTGCAGGTTTAGGTAGCATTGTCAAAAACACAACGCCTTCAATATTGAACATGTGCAGAGAAATTGGTGGTCTTTCACAATGTTGAACCCATTGTACTTAGGTGTCTTGGAAGTATAGTAGGTAGTGCATTTTACCACTGACCAGTGAGGGAGTTATCACTTAGCAAAAACCCAAAACTATGATAGTTAATCGCTTAGATGCATGTATAGATGGCAGAGGTAATATTTGAATATCAATTAGCCCTGCTAAAAAGGAACCATCCTAAAAAATGGGGCTTACCTTTCACCAACTATTTTGTCACTTTGACACTTAACCTCACAATATTTCTGGTAGAAAGAGGATCTTCATTTGGCACAACAGAATTCTTCTTCTTAGCAATGACATGATTTTTTAGTGTGGTTGTGCTCTCCTTAACTCTTGGTTTGTCATTCACAATGGTAGCTTCAACCAATATCTATAAATTTCTTTGGGCTACCTCATCTTGAAAGTGTTGTAGCTCTACGTTTAGCTTCTTGTTCTGATACTAAAAGCCTATGTTCTTCTTGAAAATATTATTTCGCTATCTATGAAGGGGCTGGGCCCTTCCTGTTGCAAACATTTCCAAGTCAAGGGTGTGACTATAGCCATCCATAGGCTCTGTCATCTTGGATCTGTCGGACATGGCTTCCTTTTTCAATTGAGCCACCTCTTTTCTTGCATCTCGGGCCTCACAATACTTTTGAAGGTATGACTATCGGGAGGAAGACTGATATGCATTGTCTCAATTGGATTTTTCTCAGTCTCCTCTTCCACCTGCATGGGAAGTGTCTTGCCTACCTCATCAGGTTTCTTAGTGGCTTTGATTTTACCCTTCTTCCTCTACACATGGGTTTCTTCATTTCTTTCCATATGATTTTCAAAGTATTTCACAGAGGTTTCATCATTACTCTCCAAAGGTGTTTTAGTAACTTTACCCTTCCCTTTCTGTACAGGGGCTTCTTGTTTCTCTTTCACAGGATTTTGAATAGAGTTTTCTCGTAAAGGCTTCACTTTGAAAACCTCCTTAGGAATTGATGACCTTGTGAAAGGTATTTTACCCTTGATTTCGACTACTAGAGGAGATGAGGAGAATAGTAGCTTCTCCCCTTTCTTGGATGTATCTTTGGTAGAATAAGGAACCTCTTCTAACCCTAGTGGAGGAGGTGGTAAAAAATCCCTTTGTGGGGAAGGACAAGCTTCCTCCCCATCTCATGTGACCTACTTGCTGACCTCTGAAACTCGAATAGGGGCTATGCCCTTTCTCTTCCTACTGGTTCATGCTTTAGTAGAACTGGTGGGTGATAACGGACTTGCATTCTATAATTGAGGAGTTCATACTAGATCCAACTTGAAATGAGAAATCAAAACAAAATGATCTCATGAAATATCTTTCTTACCCAATTCCTAAGAGACTAGCATTCTGATCAATCCAGAGTGGAAAAGGATAGAATCCACATCCTTATATTTGGCTTGAATCATGTCTGACATCTTACCTATGCTCCTTAACTAGTAATAGAGAATATTCATCTCAACCTTACCAATAAAATGCAGAAAAATCCTTATATGGTACTCGTACAATGTGTTAAATCTCCCTTCACATGTAAAATATCTCTATATGATATTCAATATTATGTCAAATTCTTCAATAAATTGACTCCTTCACATACTTTTAGAAAAATCATTGCCTTGATATTCAGGTTTAAAGATATCTTTAACATAGGATGAATTCAAAGCCATGGATTTGAACCACCTTTCACCTGAAATGGGGATTCCTATTTTAGCTGAGATAGAGGCTTCAGTCACCTCAAATTCCAAATCCCCAACCTTGGTTTTCCTTCCATGGGCTATGTATAAAAAATATGCATTTTATTAGGTTCTGTTTTAACCACCTTGCCACCTTTGTGTGTCTTCCTCAATTGAGGAGTATTCATGGATTAGAATGAGAGCCTTTAAAGGCTTATGGGATAGTGATAACTAGGAAGGATTTAAATTGGGCTTCAAATGTACAATGTTGACTTTTTAAAACAGAATAGTGCTAGTAATCCAAGCTTGACTGTGGGAACTACACCCTTATACTTGTACAGGTATTTGAGAGTGTAGATGGTGAGGGGGTAATCCAAAATTTTCCCTTTGCAACTGAGTAAAAACAACTAACTCCAAGATGAAAGGAAGCAGGGGAGGCAGAGAGTGTTTAAGCAGTTCCTCTAGGTATCCCAACGCATACGCAGAGGATAGGCTATTTAAGAGCTTGAAATTTCAATGGCTAAGGAAGACAACAATAATTAGACCTAGATATAGGCAATGAAGTTTACAGGTCTAAACAAGATAGAGGACAAGGCTATCAGGCAAAGACGAGTCCCTTAAAACTGTGCAAGCTTGGCAAACCAAAACTCGAGCACAAATTTCTTGTGAAAATTAATATGAAAAGGAGGCAACATAGGATAAATGTGGAGTATACACCTGTTGGAATCTTCAATGAACTCTCAGGATGAAATTGTGAAAAGTTTGGCCCTTGAATCTACTTCAGCCTCAAATTTTGTTGCCTTGTTGTAACCTGATCAGAACATGTGAATCTGGGCAGCGCGTCACAGTTGAGTTTTTCAAAATTATAAACCATTACTAGAGCTTGTAAATGCAATATATTGAAGGCATATTTAACCAGCTCCTAGCACTGAAAACAAGGAGCATGACATCAGTCATGGAAATCATGACTGCTGGTGGAAGTATGATGAATGATAAAGGTAGTACTGAACTACCTGATGAGTGGGCAATGATCTAGTTAAAAAAAAATATTTGGATAGGTAAGAAAGGACAATGAGGCATGCGTCTCAGGTCATGAGTGAGGAGATAGGTGTGTCACATCAATCTAGTCATGGGAGGGATCGGCCTAGGGACAAGTCATGAAGGGGACCAAAAAATAAGTCATGAGATAAAACGATTCTAAGACCAAAAATCAATTTGAGGATCAAAATAGAGCTATGACTCAAAACTTTAATCATCTAAGGGGTCCTACCAAACATAAACTTTAAAGGGATGAAACTTTAAAAAATTTAAAATTTAAGGCTTAAAAAATGAAAAAAATAAAATAAAAGACCCAAGGCAATTTAGTGTGATAACACCACTACCAACACCATTGCAAATATTGTGTATATAACTACAGTTCAAAGGAAATATTTTTGTGAGTTAATATTAACAAGAAAGGAGGTTCTCAACCCACAACAAAAAGAAAGAACAGACCATTATAGAGATGATTCAAGATGAGACTAATTCTGGATAGGTTACAACAGTCCGAGCAACAGGTTCTCAAGAACTTACCCGATGAAAGAGGGACCAAACAGACGCATAACACTTCCTTTCTTGCATGTAGGACGTAGCCTCCTCGTTGTCAGGGTTATGCACAAAAAATTTGCAGACATTAACATAGAATGTTTTTCTCCAGACCTCATAGAACCTAGGGTAAATATTGAAACAATAAGTCATAGGGAACCCCACCGAATAGACCAATGGCATTAATGACAAGTTGTAACTCGACCATGTGATTCGATTGAGGTGGTGGGATTACAATGGATACAACAGATGAGCGATGATCCCAAGGGATTACATTTCAGAATGCCATAAATATTTTAGGCATGGTATAATTTAAACCATGACAGTGGTATCTCTATCTACCTCGCATCAAATTTATGGTGAAGGCAATGTTAGGTTGTTAGGCTTATAGTTCAGTCTTTATTTCAGTTAGTTAGGGTTTTACTCCTACTGTCGGATCTGTTAACCATTTTTTTGGTAGGGTTAGTTCAAAAGAGAATGTTAAATGACATGAAGACAAGAAGCCACACCAATTGTTAATTACAACTGTTACAAAGATTTAACGCTTACATTTTGGTGTCACGATACCATTAACTCGGTTAATGGAAACCTTTCAATTATGACCTATAGTTTAGTCAATAAATTTGACCTAGGGTTCTTGTATGCATCCTCATGTTACTATAGTATGCCCTATGTTTTTTGCATTCAAACTGAAAATGCTATGGTGAATACATTATGTATTTGTTTAAGGAACCTAACTAGTTTCCACCTTCCTTAAGAATAGGGTTGAGATAGAGTCTTCCTTTTACAATTGATCCAGGAAATGATATGTGTAAATGACAGAAGATAAAAGAAGTAATCAAATCACTCTATTATTATAGTTAACAAATGTTTGAAAGGTATTCAAATCATTTCAATAATTCTAATGACCTTACTTATTTATTTTTTTAAATTGGTAAATTTGGGGTACATTACAAGATGGTTAGAATTTCTAAGTGAATATGACATTGATATAAAAAATATCAAGGGGAAAGAGAAAAAAGCAGTCGATGCACTAAGAACAAGAGTGCATGAATTGTATGCTACAACCATTAGCATGTACCAATCAGGTCTGAAACACAAAATTTTAGAGGCTGCAAATTTAGATTTGCAATACAAGGAATTAGTGGAAAAATTACAGCAAGGTAATTTACAGCATAAAATTGAAGAACACAAGCTAGATAATGATGAAATTCTCATGTACAGGGGAAGAATTTATGTTCCAAATTCTCAAGAATTGAAAATTTTTATATTGGGAGAAATGCATAATGTACCTTATGCTGGGCACCCAGGTTATCAGAAAACTATTGCAGCTGTCAAAAGCCAATATTATTATTCAGGCATAAAGAAAGAGGTTGTTCATTTTATTGTCAAATGTTTGGAATGTCAAAAAGTAAAGGCTGAGCATAGACACCCAACTGGTTTGCAACAACCATCACCCATTCCTGAGTGGAAATGGTAAGTTGTAACAATGGATCTCATCACCAAACTTCCTAGAACAAAGAAACAACGTGATTCTATCATGGTAGTGGTGGATAAGCTTACTAAAGTTGCCCATTTTATTCCAGTTAAGCTCACTCACAAGGAAATCAACATCGATGATGTTCATATGAAATAAATTTCTATATTACATGGCATACCCAAGACAATTGTTTCTGACAAAGATCCAATTTACCTCAAAAATTTGGAAAGGATTATTTAATGGATTTTGAACAAATTTAAATTTTAGTACAACTTATCATTGAGAATCAAATGGAGAAATAGAGAGGGTGAATCAAGTGATTGAATATATGTTAAGGATGTTTGTGATAGATAAACCATCAAAATGGGAAGACTACCTACACTTGGTAGAATTTTCTTATAATAATGGGTACCAAGCATCTCTAAAGATGAGTCCATTTGAGACACTTTATGGAAGAAAGTGAAACACACCAATAAGGTGGGATAACCCAGCAGATAGAGAAGTGGTTAGGTCATACTTTCTCAAGGAAATGGAGGAGAAAGTAATAAAAATAAATCAAAATTTTGAAGGCTTCCCAAGACAAGAAGGAAAGCTATTCTCATAAGGGTAGAAATCATAGGGAATTCAAAGTGGGAGACCATGTATTTTTGAAAGTGAAAGCCAACAAAAGTTCCCTGAAGTTGGGAAATTGTTCAAAGTTGGCAGCTCGCTATTGTGGGCCATTTAAAATTCTAGAGAGGATTGGTCCAATAGCTTATATGATTGCATTGCCTACATCTATGTATGTTCATAATGTATTCAATGTATCTATGCTCAAGAAATATATGCCTGATGTTAATCATGTTATTGATTGCAATCTGATTTAGGTGGAGAAACACGACACTTTCCAAGTGCATCTGGTACGCATTCTGGAATGGAAAATCAAACAGCTCCAGAATTGATCTATATGGCTTATAAAGGTCAAATGAACCTGGTACGGTCCTAAGGACGCTACGTGGGAGCATGAGGATGCAATGCAGAAAAAATACCTGCATCATTTTGAGGATTTTTCAAAATTTTGGGTATATGTGTACATGATTCACTGAGGGAAGTGCATAAATAAGGGGAGGGGATTGTAATATCCCTAGGCCAAACCCAATTGTAATGTAAATGAAAATGTACCTAAGTTGGTGAGTTGTTTGATAACATTTTTGTATGCACTTTTCATAGCATAGTGCGTGCATGTATAGCACAGTAAAATGAGGAAGTGTGGACATTCCAGGATACCGTGCACAACAATTTATGTGCATGTGATTCTAAGGCAAATGAGCCTTTGTGTATATGTTGTGTTTTATAGGCTGGTGAGCGAGTCATCATAAGATAGGATTATTATGTTTTGATTAGGTTGGAGAGCTTAGATGTTAAAGGATATTGCGTCTACCTTTGTATATATCTCATAATTAATATAAAATACATCACTACGTGCAGACTGACCATGATAAAAGAGATGGGGGACTAAACTCCAAGAGTTAGGGAAAGAGTGGGGGTTAAAAGTAAGGAAAAGGGCTAAGCTAGGGAGCTTAAGCCAAAAATGAATATTATATTAATATTTCTTAAAGTATAAAGTATGTATAATTATTTTATCCTAAGTTCCAAAGTTGGGGACAAGTGGGCCAAAGTAGCTCCCAACATGACAAGTGTCAAATTGGGGACATGCATACAAATTTTGGGCAATTAGTTCATTTTTGGGATTCTTCCCATCCTTCATTCCATCATTCAGCCATGATTCAATGACCATTGTCACTCACACAGTCAGTTATCCATCATACATTCCTGTCACTGTATCCGAACCTTTATCCATAGCCATACTGGTTCATGTAGGTGATTAGCTTCGGAGCTGGACTAAAAAGGCAGGTTGTTAGGCTCATGGGATATTGAAGAGGCGGGTTGTCAGGCCCTTGAGTAATTTCTCTCTGGGTGAGAGAATTGTTTGGAATTGTTTTTCTAAAGGTGTTGAACTGCAGCTACAGTGATATGAGACTTCCTATACGTCTTGTTCCTCAATCCCAGAAAGGAAGTGGGGTAGCCGAAGGACTATCGAGAAGAGAATGGGCACACTTCCTGAGGTGGAACATGTATGTGGGGAATGAGGGATTGTAAGCCATTATTTTCAGTTGGCACCTATGACAAAGTATTTTCTATTCTCCATGAGCCATTAGCCTGGCTAGGAACCCCTTTACCTAGGTGGAGTTTAGTCTCGCCTCAGGGGTGACCCACTATTGACAGTGATGAGCAGTGTACTCTAAGGTTGGGAGGTTCGTGTTGGTTGTGGAGTCTGATTATCTTCCTAATTTAGAGTTCTTTTAATTTCAGTCATGTTTATACCCCATGAAGTATTTACACCCCAAAAGTATGTACACTCTTCCACGCGGGGGAGTGCAGAGGGGGGGTACCCCCTCTGCGGGGTCTGGGGGGGCTATTCCCCCAGTTGGGGGGTATGGGGGCAAGAGGGCCCCCAGCGGAGGTTCGGGGGCAGCGTCCCCTGATGGGGGTTTAGGGGAGAAGCCCCGAAGCAAAAATTGCCTTGTAAAAGTATATTGTAATTTCATTGTAAATATGGACCATTCATTATAAGGTCGTAGCTCTAACAATAGAGATTATGTTAGGGCTTTTTTCCCTAGAAGGCAACCCTCTTTTAAGAGGGAAATGCATTGCGGCTATGTATGTTGGCGAGTATTGTATTCTGAGAGAGGAGACTGTGAGAGAAAGAAGAGGAAGTTACAATAGGTTTTGTTGTAGGTTGTATCCCTTCATTTTGCTGGATAATAATAAAGAAAGGACCTGAAAATTTCTCTGGTGGATGTAGCCCACACTGGGTGAACCACATAAATCTGTTTCTCTCTTGTATTGTGTATCTTCTGTGTTTTATTTCTGCATTTTTTTTATTTTATTGCTCCGTGGTCCTGTTTTTCTAACAACTGGTATCAGAGCGTAAGGAAACTCACAGGAAAAGAGGGTTCCTGGTTCGAGTGGGATCAATGTCAGAAGATGGAAAGTTTAGGGTCAAGAAATTTAACGGCCAAAACTACCAGTTATGGAAGATGCAGATGGAATATTATTTATATTAGAAGGATCTATTCCTACCATTGAGCGGAGTAGCAAAGAAGACGATGGCCATGAAGGACGAAGAATGAGAGATTCTTGATAGAAAGGCTCTAGGAACAATACAGCTAGGTCTGGCAGCGTCGTTGGCTTTCAATATCTCGAAAGAAAAGACAACGAAGGGTTCGATGGATGCATTGGCCAAATTGTATGAAAAACTCTTGGCATCCAATAAGGTATTTCTAATGAAGAGATTATTTAATATGAAGATGTCGGAAGGTGGGTCTGTTGCAGATCATTTAAATGAATTTAATACGGTTACTAATCAACTAAGTTTTGTAAAAGTGGACTTTGATGATGAGGTTAGGGCTCTTCTAATCTTGTGCTCATTGCTAGAAAGATGGAATGGCTTGGTCATGGCTGTAAGTAACTATGTCTCTGGTTCAAATACTTTAAAATTTGATGATGTTGTTGGTGTTATCCTTAGTGAGGAAATGCGATGAAAAATCACAGGTGAGACATCAGGTAATGCATCGAACATGGAGAACAGGGGAAGACAATAGGATAGAGGAAAGGGCTCAGGGAACCATGGGAATTCTAGGAAGGGTAGATCCAAATCCAGACTTGGAAAGATAGAGTGCTAGAATTGTGGGAAGAAAGGACATCTGAAGAAAGACTGTAGAGCTCCAAAGAAACAAAGAGATGGACAACATGAGAGAAATTAGGAAGAAAATGTAATAGGTGATGTGTTACAAGATTCTTTGATTCTTTCTGTAGCTAATATTTCTGAGTCTTGTGTAGTAGATTCAGGGGCTTCATTTCATGCTAGACCCCATAGGAAACATTTTCTAGATTATGTTCAAAGGGATTTTGGATAGGTTCATTTGGGTGATGATGCACCATGCAAAATTGTTGGAATCGGAAAGGTAAAAATAAAGCAAAGAAATGGAAACCAATGGTTGTTGAAAGAGGTAATACATATTGCATATTTAAGGAAAAATCTAATTTCAACAGGGAAGTTGGCAAGTGAAGGTTTTATATCCATATTTATAGATAAGATGTGGAAGGTCATCAAAGGATCATTGGTGATAGCGAAAGGAGAGAAGGTAGGTACATTGTATTTATGTAATGGTAATACTGACTCTTCTATATCTTTAGCTTCTACAGGAGTGGATACAAAATTGTGGCATCATAGGCTAGGACACATGAGTGAGAAGGGTATGTAGATACTTCACAAAAGAAATTTGCTGCCAGATCTTAAACAAATTGATTTGGACTTCTGTGAGCATTGTGTTTATGGAAAACAAAAGAGAGTCGGATTTCTCAGAGTCGGAAAAGAAAAGAAGAATGAAAGGTTAGAGCTCGTGCATATAGATGTATGGGGACCAGATCAGGTATCATCTCTTGGTGGCTTTCATTATTATGTTACTTTTATTGATGATGCAACTAGAAAAACTTGGGTTTATTGCATTTGACAAAAATATGATGCTTTTAATACTTTTAAGAAATGGAAAGCTTTAGTTGAGAATGAGACAAGAAAAAGTTTGAAGTGTCTTAGATCAGATAATGGAGGTGAATAATGCAACAAGGATTTTGATGATTACTGTTCATACCATGGGATTCGTAGAGAGAAGACAGTTCCACGAACAACACAATAAAATGGTGTGTAAGAAAATATTAACAGGACAATCATGGACTGTGCAAGGAGTATGAGATTGCATGCTGGTTTGTTGTTACAGTTTTGGGCAGATGTTGTAGATACTACTATTTACTTAATAACCGGAGGACATTCAAGCTCTTTGGATGGTATAATTCCATAGGAGGAATGGACAGGAAAAAAGGTAAACTATTCTTTTTTGAAAACTTTTGGTTGTGAAGCATTTCTCCATATTGATAAAGAAAATAGAACAAAGCTTGAGGCAAAATCCAAGAAGTGTACCTTTATTGGATATGGTGTTAATGATTTTGGTTATCTCTTATGGGATTATGAAAATAAAAAAATAATTAGGAGTAGAGATGTCATATTCAATGAAAATGTCATATACAAAGATCAGTTGCATGGAAAGAAATAGGAAACAGAAAAACAAGAATACA